>AP027109.1:30429919-31029919 GCA_028142955.1 Pinctada fucata | reverse complement strand
TATTGACCTGTGAGCCGCGATTTCATTAAATATCACTACCGCGAAAACTCTTGCTTCCGGTTTAACATGAAATATCGAAAACGCGCGAAAATTATATCTGTGACGTCATTAACGTCATTTCGTAAACAGCAACAAGGACCCTGAAGCTGAGCTCAAATTCTTGAATTTTGAGCCTATCTACGGATTTTGACTCTGAAATAGTCTTCATTTGACTCATTGAATGAATTCTATTACGTTCAGGATAATTCAACGACAGACAATGCAAATAGTGACACGTCTTGAAACATTTTCAAAGAAAAGTCGATGTCAGCTATTTCGAAACGGTACCTTTATAAATACTGATTAAGTCCACTATATAATAAAACAATTGTGGACTTTTCACTCGGTGAATATGGTGTGATATTTTCTGAATTTGAAAATATTGACCTCTGCTGTCGCCTCGGTCAATATTTTCAAATTCAGAAAATATCACACCATATTCACCTCGTAAAAAGTCCATAATTGTATAATATTGACCGATTAAAATATCAGATTCGATGTACAAAATATGCTTCTTTCGGATGAAGCATCTTAAGCAGATGTGCTTCAAGCTAAAATGAATCAGAGAAACAAAATAATGCCTTTTTCATAAAATATTGAAAACAATCGAGCTTATTAAATTCTATGAAGCAGTCGGTATTTTGACTGATAACTTTCTCTGGCACCTCTGGACATTTAAGGATATTAATCTGAAATTGAAGTCTATACTTAGTTCCTTTGGCGCGAGTAGCACACAGCTGTGCGTATACGATAATGGCCAATTTCCTGGTGATTATTTGATTATTATCGACCATGTTTTGGCTACTTTCGGGCCTAATATAAACGAGATATATTGCATTTCGATAATATGTAATGTAGCTGTGTTCCTGAGGCATTTCAGTTATATTTTGCATTTGTATCTGAATGAAACTTCCGCATATTTCCAAATTACCAATATTCACACAAATTTTAATTTGTCAAAAACCTGTATTTCTTTGCACAATGGAACATACACGCACATTCATGTACAGTCATAAACAACAAGCTCAAGAATAACACCTACAAAAAGACAATTAGACAAACGAGACGAACGAAAAATATAAAACAAATGAAGTGTCCAACTTTGCTGTACAATGGCAGCCTTCTGGGCAGAAGTATCAACTTCCGGTGTATCATACATGAGGGATGGCCAGGGTGTAAAGGAGGGGGAAATGGGGCTGAGAGAGAGAAAGAGAAAGGGAGGAAGGAGGAGGGAGGGGGAGGGTGAAAGGGAGGAGGAAGTGGGGGCAAGAGGGAATGGAAGAAACGAGGGAGGGAGGGACGGGAGAAAGGGGGTGATAGGAGGGAGAGGGAGGAAAGCGGGAGGGAGGGAAGGAAGGGGTCATGAAAAAGGAGGAAGGGGGAGGGAGGGCAGGGTGAAAGGGTGGAGGAAGGAGGGAATAAGCGGGCGTGAGGAGGGAGAGAGGGTGAGGGAGGAAAGAGAGAGGAAAGAGGGAGGGTCGGAAGGGGACATGAGGAGGGAGGTAGAGGGAGGGAGGAAGGGGAGGGAGGGAGGGAAGTGTAAAAGGGAAGGGGAGAAATGAGAGTGGAAGGGGGTGGGAGGGGGAGGAAAGGGGGAATCAGTAGTACTTTAAGCAATAAGCCAGATAAATTTTTTTTTTAAATTCTATGTATTGATTATTTTATTTGAGTTGCTCCAAATTGTGTGTGGGATGTATTTAGAAGAGTAATAAAATGAAAAATGAGGTCAAGAACACTAGAAGGGTGGCGAAAATTCCAAATACAGTACAAAACAATCTGAAGCTACATAGCTATTGCTTCGTACTCTGTATTTTTTCTTATAGTATTACACAGTTAAAGTATACCATTGAGAGAGTTAGCATGATTCTGGTTTCCCCAGACTAGACCTATTTCCCGAGGCGTCGCCTCGGGAAATAGGTCTAGTCTCGGGAAACCAGAATCATGCTAACTCCCTCAATGGTATACTTTAACTGTTTTATTATACCGTCACGCGCTGTAGCTCCGCCCCATTTCGAAGCTATTTCCCTAGGGAACAAGTCTTCTCAACTAACGCACCCTTTGCAGGGAAATAGTCTCATCAGGGGAGTTACAGCTAGTTTTAATGAAAATATTTTTATATACGAAAAAACAAGTAGATATAATAATAAAGTATAATATCCTGATTACAAAAATATATTTCTTTAGAAAGAAATGATTCTGGTGGATAACTCATTAGGTTGCATGTTATGAGTTCTCAGAATACGGTTAAAGGGTTTGTCATATACTTTTTTCATGCTTCTTGGAAATCATCGCCTATAAAAGTAATCTCATAGGTACATAAAACTGCTCTCCATTTAACAATATTCTTCTGTCTGGGAAACCATATCCCATAGAGAGGTTTTTACTCTCTTGTATCAAAATAGGATAGAAAGTCACAGTTTGTGGTAACCTGAGCTATTTTTTCCTGTTTTTATAGTTTTTAAAGTGTAAAACAAATATCAGTACATCCATGAAGTTGTGACATAAATAAATGTTTTCATAAGGTTATGGCCTTTGTTTTCATTGCTTTTTGCTTCTTACTTTTGTGCTGTTTTGGTTTGTGTGTGAATTTGTTTTCTTCCAATGAATTGTACTTATTTCATGTTTAAATACCATTCTTTTATTTGGATTCTGCGTGTTAAAATTGTAGTCAAAAAAAGTATGGAAAATTCAAGTGGTCATTATTCATCAACAACGCCCTCAGTACACATTTCGGTATGTAGTAGCCTTAAACTATTTCAAGTAATTGTTAAAATTAGATATTTGCTACTCGGGCTGCCTTTTTGCTCATTTATGCAAAGTAGTTTTATTTCTTGGTTATTAGATTCATGGAAAATTGTATGATTTCAACAAAAACAACAAAATGTTTTCGGATTATAACAAAGGGAAGAATTTTAGGAAAATGAAAATATCATGACCCGCAAATGTCATATAAACCATAAAAGTCCACTCGTTTGTTGAATGTAAACGTCTTCAAATTGAATTGCATCATTTAAGAACAGATGAATTGGCAACATGGACCAGACATGCACGTTTCGGGTACTTAACCCTCGTCAGTGATCCTCAAATCTAAACAATGTAATATGCCAAAAAGTATGAAAGTTACTATGTCGAAAAAGCGCACCGAAAGACGTAGCAGGATGGGTGGGATATGATGCTACAGGACCCACGTTTTGGAAATTTCAAGAAATTTTGATAACAGAAATTTAGAATGCGTTGAAGAAACGATCAACCGTAATTGATCGAACTTGGCTACATGTGCTCTCGGGGACTCTGATTTCTGAATTCTGAAATAAGATATTTTGTACGTTGTTGGCAGAAATAAACATAGTTAACCTCTTGTAATTAATTGTTTCATTCATTTTTTGTAACAGTTTTCATGATTTCTTGCACTTTATACCTCACAGTCGTGCTGTATCGAAAAAACAATAATTACTTCTGAAGATGGTTTTACCTTAAAGCCTAGTTTCTTAAACACGTTAGGGATGTTTTTGTTCTTGTGGAAATCAATCATTATAATAGACTTGTGTTGTCTGAACCTTAGCTCTATGTGGGGTAGATCGGATTCTTCAATGCACTCCTATATCCTCGCATTATAGACGATTTATAAGCAGTGTGCTCAATCCCGGACAGATAGTACGGACCAATTAGCAAAATGAATCGCAGACATATTCATAATTGTATCATCGATTTTGACAAAGGTTTTTCGGAAATTGCATTTTTGGTAAACAATAAAAAGTAATAAGATATGTTTTTGCCATACTTCACTTTGCGTTATTCATTGTTCCAGACAATTCTTACATTTCCTGTCAGATGACACGATTAATATCAAAATGTCAAACGAAATGTCACAAATGTTCGTCTACTCCGATCCCCGTCATAACAAATAATCAAAATATTATACGTTATGTCCACAAATGCACCGAAAAGGTAGCAGGATGGGTTGGATATAATGCTACAAGACAGAAGTTTTAGAAATTTCAAGAAATTTTGATAACATAAATGTTAAAGGAATGGGTTTTTCTTAATATTAGAAAAAAAACCCTTCTTCTCCAAATACTTTACATGTATGATGCAAATGAAATGAATGAAACCAAGTGTCCACGAAGAATGGGCATCTCCTGCGTATGTAGATTTAAAAAAACAAAAATGTTTATGTAGCATCGCGTCTTTTAATGCTCCCGCCATCAGGAATATGAACTTTCATCATTTCTTAGCAAAGGTTTTTAGGTATATATCTGATGTACTTAAAGTGTATTTTTCGGATGTGCTTACTCTTGCTTTTTACATGCTTATGAAAAATAGAATTAATGGTGACAAAAATCGATTTCTTCGACAGGAAATTTTGTAATTATATTGGAGTGAACATTTTTCTATATATCATGAATACTTGGGTCAAACACTTCGTACTACTTCTTTCACGGACATGTTATAAAACAGTTGATTTCCATTAATTTTACAATTGCAAATGACTTTTAATTCTGATATAAGTTCCCGAGGGCACATGTAGCAAAGTTCGATCGGCTGCGGTTGATCGTCTCTTCAACGCATTCGAAAATTTCTGTTATCAAAATTTCTTGAAATTTCTAAAACGTGGGTCCTGTAGCATTATATCCCACCCATCCTGCTACGTCTTTCGGTACATTTTTGGACGTTATAATTTTCACACTCTCATATTACATTGTTTAGATTGAGGATCCGAAACGTGCATGTCTGGTCCATACTGCAAATTTATCCGAGCTTAAATGATGCCATTGAATTTGAAGACGTTAAACATTGTGTAAGGAAGGTCCATTGATTATTTTTTTCCTTTTGTGTTCACTTCAAACCTGACTAAGTACACGCTGTTCTTAAATATGATAGTTGTTCAGCAGCAGGGAATAAGTTAAAAAAAATAAGACTCCATATGACATTTTATCTATCTTTTACTGGTATGTACCAGATCGAACGGTTAACCCAAAACTGTTGAAGAATTATATGTCATTTCATCCAACTTAATAGAAAACTCTTTACAATATCTTTACATTTGTAAGAGTTAAATAATCTCATTTCTTTATGTATACATGTATATAATATATATTTCGTATGGTATTTAATAAGGGGATATGTAAGAACGCTAAAAAAACCACTGAAGTATAATGCACCATCAATGTACCCTTCACATCTTCATTTTTGAAGGACTCTAATTTAAAGAAGTGAACTTCTCAATACAAATGCCTATATAAGAGCATATTTACTATTATGAAATGATGATGGAACACTTTATCTCATAAAAGGTCACATGTTTCATAAACGAGACTGTCCGATAGTATTGATTTAATGGTCAGTCAGACAGTTCAACAGACGGCAAAATATACTGGTAACGTTACGTAATTATTTATAGTGCTCAATAATTAACCAATGGAATCGAGTTAGTGTCACCTACCGATAAGTCTGATCAAATCAACGGTCAATGTGTAATGAGAAATATAGCAGGCCTTGAAACATGGAATAACTGTTCTTATTCACACCAAAATGATAATTGTATTACCCCCCCCCCCCAAAAAAAAAACAACAACAACTGAAATCATCATATTGTTCGGTGCTAAAATTTTAGTGCGCCATATGCGCAAAGAAACAATGTATCATCAGCGATGGTCTAGGCTGAAAGAGAGGTGACTGAAATACAAGAAAGCTTTAACATGAATATACACTTGTATGAAGAGAAAAATTCAAATTATGATTTATACTTTATGCCAAAGGATAGAGCTACTAGTATGCCATCTGGAAGATATCTTTAGCTTTAGAATTTTGTTTCAAATTTTATGACAAAGAATTTACATATCTTTCAAGTCTACTGTCCTGTTCACTAAATCCAGAGCACCCTGTTTGGGCGATTTATTCTGTCGTCTGGAGAATTTTGCTATAAATTATTGTTTCCGAGAATTGACCTCCTTTAGTCGTGCGGCGATTTATTCTGTCGTCTGAAGAATTTTGCTATAAATTATTGTTTCCGAGAATTGACCTCCTTTAGTCGTAACTGGAAATTAACTTCAACTTTCCCTATCAGCTGCCTTCAAACCGCAATATGAAAAAATAAAATGTCTACAGGAAATTCCAATGTTAATTTCAAGCCGCCGCCATATTGTTTTCCGAGTCAACAATAGTAAACAGTGACGTCAAAGCCTCCGATGTCACACATTTTCAGCGATTTTACTATAGAAAATCCCCGTAGACTTTTTATTTTCCGTCCTATTTCTAACTTAGTTGACGCACAGCCAAAACAATGGTATTTTCTGTTACGACTAAAGGAGTACTATAAAATTGATATCTTTTAGGAAGATGACATTATCAAATTTTAGAGAAAACCGGGAAAACAGGGTGCTCTGTAATTAGTGAACAGGACAGTAGTTTCGAAGCACTGTGAAACTAGGGCAACGATATTCCTGTGGACTAACAGGCAACCAGGAGATATACCAGCATAGTCACTGCATGGGATGGAAACGTATGGTGTTGTGATTCCTTACATAGTTTTGGTATTTTTTCATTTTCTAAATTAAACTTTACAAAACTGACGAGCCGTTGAAGTAGGGCAAAACCTAATTAATCATTCGATATCGTCCAGGTATATGAAAAATTCTTAGTTTTTGCAAACACTTCAATATTTTGTCGGGGACAGAATATAATTCCTTCTTACGAATTTTTGAAGTGTTTGCGAAAACTATTAACTTTTGAGTCATACAAACGATATGGACTTACTTATTAGGCATTGCCCTACTGCAACGTCTCATCAATTTTGTGCAGTATCACGTAAATGATGAGAAAACATCAAAATTCTCCGTAAGGAATCACACCATCATACGTTTCGATCCCACGCGGTGATAGTGTTTGAGATAATAAGTATTGAAATATTTATTCTATTTTGATATTTTCTGTGCTGTGAGACGTTCAATAATCAATATGTATCATATTTAAAAACTATATTTTCGAATTCAAACTTTTCTACTTTTATGCTTTACTAATCAATTCGAGTATATTTTGTGTCTCTGCTTAAATCCTGTAGATTCTTTCTTTATTCTCTGATCACGAGTTTTTTAGTGTGTGTAAGATTCATGTAAATTTTAATCTATATGATGAATTGTCATGTAATAAGATGCTTCCTTATTACCACTGATGGTGATTTATGCTTTCATAAACAATGGAAATATCAATTATTGTTTGATTTATACGGTACTGAATCTCAAAGATCCTGTGCCGTGATTTGCTGTCGATCATAACTTCTTTAAATTAGCGTCCTTCAAAAATGAAGATGTGACTGGTACACTGATGGATCATTATCCTCAAGTGATTTTTCAGCGTTCGTACATATCCTCCTGATTAAATATCATACGGCTGTCTCCATATTCTTAAACTCATACAAAAGTAATGTCATGCATGTGCTGTTTTCAAAGTAAAAGAAAAGCCATGACAAAGCAAAAACATTATACTTGCCCCGACATTATTATTTCAAATATCATAATCTAGTATCATTAAAGATCTGGAGGATTCTGCTTCAGACAATCTGCTCCAATAATCTATTGTAATGTTACCGTAACCTCATGTCAATGAAGAGGGAACGAAAGAGGGAAAGAAATGCCAAACCAATTCTAATGCACCAGTTATTTCATGAAGATAGAAGATCATATTTAAGGTCATTGAAGATCATCCCAATTTTGTTAGATATAAACAGGTTTTCCAGCAAACATTATGCATCATCTGCTATATTTCTCATTGCACAATGACCGTTGATTACATCAGACTTATTGGTAGATGACACTCGATTACATTGCTTAATTATTACTATGAATACGTAACATTAACTTGTGCCGTCTGCTGAACTGTCTGACTGACCATTGAATCAATATGATCGTAAAGTCTCGTTTTTGAAACATGTGACCTTTCTCTTAAATGAGTTAAATTGTTCCAGCTGTAGCTCATGCTTGTAGATATTTGACATATGTACTGAGAACATTGTCACGTGGTCTTGGTTTTGATTTTTTCAAAGAAAAAGAAGGTCCTTGACCAAAAAAATATATACGTGTACCGTGTTCCTACACGCTTGTTTTAAAAAGTTTTAGTTAGTGGTACCTTTAAAATACAAACTAACTGGATTCAAGGGATATGTTATCCTTTATATATTTACAGGCTGGATTCTGTTTTCAGAAAATTATTTGGCACGTCTTCAAATTGATAGCATCATTTAAGTACATATAAATTTGCAGTATGGACCAGGCATGCACTTTTCGGGTACTTAACCCTCGTCCTTAATCCTCAATCCAAGCAATGAAAAATGACCAAATACTGTGAAAGTTATGTCCCAAAATACCGAAAGACGTAGCAGGTCGGGTAGGATATGATGTCACTTTTAAGAAATTAAGAGAACATTTTGTGAACCGAAATTTTCGAATGCTTTTAAAGAAGCGGTCAACCGAAGTTGATCGGACTTGGCTACATATGCTTTTCTTAATATCAACATGACTGAAACATACAATATATTAAAATGTAATGTAAGGTCAAAACAAGGTACAGAAAATTAAGTTCTATCTCTAGGACCAAATAAGTACATCGCTTCCGTGACTGAAAATATCAGCACGGACAGAAAATCATCCCTCTCGCGTTCTTGCGTTTCTTTTTATGTTTACAAATCCTAAAAACATTTAATGAAGCGTTCGTGTCATCTTTAATTTATTACCCTACGCTTGCGTGAGGGATGACATGCAGGGCCCTGAAGTGCCAAAAAGTCGATTTTTGTGCTCCCATCTGACACAGTTATCGGCCTTCCTCTTCGTCATAGTCAGAATTGGGTGATATTTTCGATTTACTGACTGGGGCTTTTCCATCAAAAGGAATTAACACCATTTTTCTATCTTTTTCTTCAAAAGTTTGGTTTAAAAGATATCTTAAAATTAATCATTTCTGTCAGGTTATCATCGCTATTACAAGAAAAAAAATTCTTAATTTTGTCCTTTATTGAATGCCTTCTTGTTTGAATTTTACAGTGTGTTTGATTATTATTTTTCATTTTGACAATGTATAATATTGTACAAACTATGTCTCCAGGTTTTTAATGCAGTATCAACCATCATGTCCTCCTACTCCTGCTTAATTCTCCTTTCTCGGGATTTTTCTGTAATTTCTTCTTAAAATATTTTCATGTGACATAGATGATTTAGCAGGAAAGACCATTTCCTTCTTACACCTTTTGACTTTCATTCACTTATTTGCATATTTTTGTATGTTCCTTGTGGGTCAAGCTGAATGATTGTCAGGTTTCAGTAGAGAAGTCAGACGGTTGCTGTCTATCTGTCCTTGTATTGAGTCTTTGCGGAATACAGAGTTATCCTTCCCTTACAGACGGTATCTGACGTAAAACCATTGTGACGTCACGAAAATGGTATGGTAACGTCGAGTTTACATCGTCATTTCCCGGACTTTTAGGACAGTTTCCATAGAATTTGATGTCGTCATAATCAGTCTACGTCAGATACCGTCTCAAATGGGAAGTAAGTCTGGTTTTCAAAAATTGCGAATTACTTGAAACAAAACCGGATACGAGTTTCTTTTTTATCTCATCTTATACCTTTATACTAAAGTGTCTTTTTGCCGATGAATTGATGTTTGGTAGTACATTGCTTTCTTCTCAATCCCATTTCTTTTATCGTATATTAATTCAAAGTCATGTCAATGACAGTTCAATGATTTTGAGAATGGTTCATATGTCTTAGACCAGAGCATAGCTCAAAGCCTTTGACAATGGAATTTCCTCGTATTGAGAAGTCATGAGGAAGTGTGGTGTACATATTAGAGAAGTTGTATGAAGAAATCGTATTGGCTTGGAAATTTCCAGATTTCATTTTGTCAATCACATCCCCTGAATTCTTTATAGACCAAAATAAATTTACACCGTTCCTGTTTAGAACCGTTTCACAATATTTAGTTATGTGTTCTTTAATAGCAGCAAGTGCTGACGTCAGATTTCTAGACAAAATTGTAGTGGAGCAGTTATATCTCAATAGTTATGACAAAGGTTATTTAAAGCTTTTTCAAAAGTAGGTGAGACTCCAAGGTCAAGGTCACAAGGTAAAAAAATGGTATCTATGGAAAGTCTTGTCACAAACACACATGTGGAATGTGAAACGTTAAACGTCTTCAAATTCAATGGCATCATTTAAGAACAGATAAAAGCCATGTTACCAAACAAACAAAAGTTATCGTCAAACTTTTAGTTTTTGCGGACAATCAGTTGGACAGAAAAACAGACTTGACAAGTACGGAGGCATAAACTATTTGTAAATAATTTCTCATTAAAGATTTATTTCGAAGAAATGCGTAAAACAGCAGTTGGATAGTAATTAATTATTTGATAAAAATGTATGCCAACTACCCTTTATAGCATCAGTTGGAAAAATATCAAGTTGGAAATTTCTAAAATCGGACAATTGCGTATAAGTGCATCACGTGATAAATTCTTGGATTGCTATTGGTTAAGCACTTGGGGATTATGAGAGATTAGTACCCGATGGCCGGGCACTATTGCTATTAACAGAGTTATCACCCTCAGCAAGCATTATGACGTCCCTGCTGACGCTCGAACACTATTCCTTCCAAAAGCAACACCATGAGAGAATAGCGCCCACAAAAACTCGCATTAATGGGTAAATATTTGACAAAAATTTCAAAGACATATGCTAAAGATATAATGGTATAGAAAAGATCTCCCACTAGACTACCCTGTATTGACTACATTGTTCGTTCTCATCTATATTAGATAGAAAAGAAAGGAGGGGAATCTTCAACAAGACACGGTGGCAGCACCAACAGCAAAATACCCCAATGCGAAAGTACAACAAGAAAGGAGGGGATCTCCAACAAGACCCGGTTACAACACCAACAACAAAACATAAAAAAAAAACCAAGTGAAAACACTGAAAAGACATACACAGCAAGAGACTCGAATGAGACAAGTAACAGCAAACACAACATCTGGTCTCACTCCCATGTCGGGGGTATGCTTTTCATGTGGTGGAGGTTTTTGTTTGTTTGCTTTGGTTCCTGTTTTATCCTGATTTTGTATGCCTTCGGTTTCTGATTTTCTGAATTATCTTGCTGTATACAGGGATATGGTCATTATCCATATTTGTCATCAAAACAACAAACACAAAGACCACACATAAACCAACAAGATACATCAAAGGGACAAGAAAGATTCAACAATAAACACCAAAAAAAAAACCCATGAAAATATAAAAACGCATAACACAAAATACAACATTACATATTTGATACTTCTTCAGACTTGATTTTGAATGATTGTATGAGAATTCAGATTAAAGACCACGTAAATCCCACGAAACATTTCTATCAAAAATCATATAAATTTCACGGAGGATTTATAATGTATATGGCAATGTGTCCGAGAATTTTCCTCCTTACATGGTCTGAGTGATTTACACTCATGTCTTAGTCAGTATGGTATTGATGAGGTCCGGGCATACTAGCCATATATCTTAATAATGATCATTACAGAGGATGTATGTAGTAAACTTTCTGTGTGAGTTACGGTCGGTGTAGATGCCGTGACATTTCCGAGGCCCTATGTTCTGGCACTTCTCGTCCGTTCCGATGCTGAGACATCGATTATGTGTCATCAGGAGGATTCTAGCCTGATTACCTCCACTCTAACACTTCCTAGTAAGATCTATCAAACTCAAAGAAAAACACTTCATTTGAAATCTTAATTTAATCTAGAGAAGAAAGCTTCGTCGATTTTCTCATTAAAAAAAGATGAAAAGATGAATTACAAAGTCCTCATAGTTCAATTCATCTTGACTAAAAGGAGGTTTTATTCCATTGCCATTCTTGCTTCTTGTCTATCGTATAAGTATTTGTTCTCAATACATTGACATACACATACTGAGCATATGTTTTATGTGAATCAGGTAGAATATGCTTACTCCTCCCGGTCACATGCTCAATTCCTGTTTGGCATATTCACTTCTGATTACATTGTAGACTCATTTGTTTGCCTGGCATTTTAATGATTTTTTCCTGTTTTTGTTTACCGATTTAATAACAATTGTTATTGCTATTGTAAAGCAGCAATAAAAGACCCCTACCTGGTTGTAGATGTAAGAAAATATTAAGTAACTTGAAGTATTCTACGACTTACTTGTTGTCTTTTGGAGTCTATTGATTGATGCAATTATGCATAGATCCCAATCGACATTGATCGGTCTTCAATCTTTTCAAGCACAGTCGTAATAATTATGAAAATGGACAACAATGGTTTAATGTAGGTGACGCTTCATTACATTGGCAATCATTATTTTGCTGAAACTCGGAGTCTTCTTGTCATCTTCTATAAATCTATAAATCTTCTATAAATCTATCTTCTATAAAAACAGATCTGCAAATAGTTGCATTCCTTTTGTGTGTTTGAGCATGATAAGGCTTCAGCTAGTAGTAACCAAACGAAAAGAAAGAATTTTGATTGTCCCTATGTTGATTCCGTACTCTTCTGTTTCCTGTTTACATGAAATCCTAAAGTTTGTCTTTGTCTTATTTGAACCACGTTTTTGACAATACCTTGACCTGAAAGTAGGTTAAACTTCTCGGGTGATTGATCTTGAGCTCGCTTCAGTCAGTAGAGCACGGACTGTTATACACATTTCATAGAAATTTTTAATATCCATCTGCATAGAATATGTGATACCCATGGCCGCTGGGTTTAACAATCTTGTTTGTGATGTCACCTTACAGTTAAAAGTGTTATGTTTATACAGCTATTGCGTGTCTTAGAGACCTCTTTGTATCCGGAGAAGTTATAGGGTTGTGTTCACGTAATCCGGATAACCACACACTTTGCTTATAGCAGATGGTCGTCCAAAGTCGGCGCCAGATGTACACCCAGGTAACACAAAACATTTTCGAAACATTTTCAAAAGGTTTCAAGTAAATTCTGCCGAAACATTTTTGGTCAAACGTTTCAAGAACATTTTAAAAACATTTTGCAGTAGCAGGGAAATGTTTTTAAAACGTTTTAGCAACACTTTAGAGTTATGGATAGAATGAACTATTTTAGGATAATTTCGAAATGTTTCAATAACGTTGTTGAAACATGTGTATAAAATGGAAATGAACACATCTATGCAACAAAACAGCACAAATGTTTTCAAAATGTTTTAAGAACATTATAACAATAGCTAATAAGTCAAAACACTTTAAAAACATTTTTAACACGTTTAAGATGATTTTGTGGACGCGGTTTTTAAGATTCACATCATAAATCTATATTGCTAAATTCTTTTCATGACATGTGACCTTGTGGTTGATTTTAATTTTATTTGAAAAGAAAGGAGGGGATCTCCAACAACACTAGGTTGCAGCACCCACAGCAAAATCCCAAAAAACCCATGAAAAAAACACAGAACAGATACCCACAGAAAGAGACGCAAAGGGACAAGGAACACCAACTCACAACATAGAAACATGAAACATAAAAGACTACACATAAACCAACGAGACCAATGGGCAACCGGTGCCGACTTAGGACGGCCATCTGCCACGTAAATAGCAGACGGTGTGGTTATCCTGGATTACGTGCGCACAATGACGAATGACGAAACACTCTAGATATATATTTTTTTCATTTTCTGTATTATTCGCGAATCATAGCATCACATGTTTAGGAATCCATTTACCCGGCCTCTGTCTGTTTCTATATAAAATGTTTTGACAACGTATCTGGAACCACAAAATATAACTTTTGTAGTGTTCTGGTAGTATGATATTCAAGCATGTTAAAACGCAGATAAGTGGGGATATCTCATTAGCTCATTCAGTATGATGACGTCACCTTGTCCAGAGTCATAAATTATATTCTGACGTAGACCTTTTGTGTCATGACCTTCCAAGTTATACGTTTGTCTTCCTTTGTGGGAGTTACCGATTGTGATCTTTCTACCGAATTGAAGTGGCTGGTGTTGCATGCAAGCAGGAGATGCTCACTCTTCCTGGAACCTGTTCTCACTCCGTCGCAGGGAGTTCACTTCTCTTCATATGGTAGATATATTTTAGAATTTATGTTCCTTTGTCTTAGTTCTGGTTTTATCCAGGTTTTGTATGCTCTTGGTTAGATAATTTTTCGATTAACGATTTGTACTTCTTGATAGGGATATGGGTTTTCCTCTATTTGTCATGATAGTGGTTTACGGAGCAAACGGCCGCGGTTCGAGTTCGGTTAGTAATAAGTTATTCTTCAAGTAAAACATAGGAATAGACGGACGTAGATAGTGATAGAAAAGCCACACTGTGAAGTACACTACCGCGATTTAGAAAATGAAAGGATGGAGGGGGAAATGTTCTGTAATGTTTATTGAAACATTTTTTGAACATGTTTGACAACATTATTTTATTAACATATTTATGAAATGTTTTCTAAATTGTCTTAATGATGTTTCTGGAACCATACAAAATCACGTGAATAAAACATTTTAAAAATTACATTTGTAACATTTACCAAAACATTCAAAAATATTTTGAAAACATGCTTGTGTTAACTGGGCATTGGTCTCCTTCCTGTTATGTGTTATCGTTGTCATTGATGTTTCATATTTGTGTAAGTCTGTTTCGACTAATCTTGCCTGTTTTGTATGATGTTCTAGTCCATACTGTTGTTTCCTGTTGTGGGTTATAGTTTTGTCTGATGTCATTTATGTGTTGCTTTCTTCTGGGTTTGTTCCGCTGGGTCAGTGCAGGATGGTCATGCTGGAGATCCTTTCCTTTCCTCTGAATGTTAAACGTCTTCAAATTCAATAACATCATTTAAGAACAGATCAATTTGCAGCATGGACCAGACATGCACGTTTCGGGTACTTAACCCTCGTCAGTGATCCTCAATCTAAACAATGAAAAATGGTCAAAGAATGTTAAAATTATTATGTCCAAAACTTTACTGGTCGGGTACATATTATCGCCGGGGACATATTATCGCCACTTCATTTATATCTCTGCATATTGTTGATGTAGAAATTTAATTTTTTCACCTTAATTACATCTCTGAAATATGAAACAGTATACAAAATTTCAAATAATTCCATAACCTGAAAATACTGAATTTTATGATAGAAAGTCGGTAAATTTGAATGTATTTCCCCCACCTCTCTGGGGAAAGGGTAGGTCTCTTTATCTTCCTATAACTCTTTGGTTTTTTAAATTTTTTGTACGAGTTTTTCACAGACAAAAAGAAGAAAGTTCAAAGATTCAAATAATGTGAACTTTGTTGAAAAAGTTTGGGATTTTCAGTAAGAAGAGGTAGAGGTGGTGATAATATGTACCCTCCCTTCTTTCAAACTTGGTGCAACCCTTAAGTCCACTGAGCACCGGTAAACAAGAACCAATCATCAAATTTTCATGAAAATTGGAAGAAATGTGTATCAAGGATTCCTCATCCTTCTTTTCAAATTTCATAAAATTTCATAAAGAAATAAAGATTTTAGAGCAAAAAATGTTGACAAAAGTGGCGATAATATGTGCCCGACCAGTACCGAAAAATGTAGCAGGATTGGTGGGACATGATGCTACAGGACCCACGTTTCAGAAATTTCAAGATTTTTTGATAACAGAAATTTTCAAATGCGTTGAAGAGACAGACGATCTATTCTTTACTTAAATTATTCTCATCTTTTTTACTCTACTGACATGAGTGATTAAACATTAGGGTTTGAAAAAAGATGACCGCTTTTCCACAAAAATATCAGCATAATATACGTAAACAGTCTGAGCCATTGACGTTGCTGTTTGACGGTCACGTGATATAAATTGTTGAACACACCTGCAACTAATAGAAAAAGATGATGGTGGATTGTTAAATCGTTCTCCTAGTTTCTTTGTGTTTCAGCAATGGACTTGAAATTTATTTGCAAATTCTCCGTCACAAAAAGTCAACGAAAATTTCTTAAAACTATATAAAGGGGTATCTGATGGCATAGCTCTGTCCTTATCAGGTTCTTTGGCAGAAATGTTAGGTCAATTTAAATTCTTGCTCCTAATAATTTCATATTATTTGTATTTCCTTTCTTTCAACCCCTTGCATCACTTATCAGACATATCTTGTTGAAATGCGCATATGGTGCACTGGAATTTTTATAAAGTTAAATTTCAATAAAGACTTTTACAATCATACATAAGCAGAAGAATAAACCCTTTGATACCATGGAGCTAGTCCGAAGATTAATACATATCTGAAGGTCGTGCTCAGCTGACCGACACGAACTCAAGCAGTTTCTCTCGATAAGTTTATGAAGTACAAAATGTAGATTACAGCTCATATAATATTTTCCTACATTCCACACTGATAAATGTATATTTGTTTTCTTGACCATGTTTTTAAAAAAAGAATGTTGTAAAATATTCTGTCTTATTCCTAAGATTGGCGCATTGTCTGGATTTACAAATAGAAAAGATAGATTGCTTCTTTGATTGGTCGGTATTTTACGGAAAAAGGATTATGTGAATTACATTTTAACATCCCATTGAGAGTCATAGAAACTCATTACAGATCCAAAAATGATCCACAAGTACAAAGGAAGAAAATCGGTGTGAATAAATTTTCACTATATCAATCCCTCGAGTGCTCTTGTGATCATAAATGAGATACATTATGGTTGGAATATCGTTCTTTTATTGTGTTTCCTCCTCATTACTCCATGGAGAGAGAGTGGATAGATTTTCTATTGATATTTAACATTTCCTTAGAGTAAGAAATGCATTTCTTGAATGATAACTATTCAACCAAAGATTGTTTTTATCTCGTACGTGACTCGCTGTGAAATCAGATTGCATTTTGATGGATGCGTTGCTTTCCTTTCTCCCAAAAAAACAAAAACAGTAATAAAATCGAAAATTTGCTCTTGATTTTTTAAAACTATTGCATGTAGGTGAGAGGTTTCATAGATGCAAGACATAAGGTGCCATTCATAATTTTATTATTCATTACTTGTATTATCACCGAAAACTATAAAAAGAAATGGAAAGTGATTTTAGCAAATCCAGCGTCTGTAAAATGGTTAGTCTGAGTCATAGGTTATAGCTGATGAGGCTGAATTTTTACGACCGAGCTGAAACCGTAACAAAAGTTCTAAGTATATCTAACAGTTAGACTGTTATCTTGGGAAGGAGAGTTTAACAGATTATCTGATAGGTGCTATTTTTATACGTTTCTTACTGAAATCTGCTCACAGATGATTTTGCCGGTGAATCTGTTATCCTTTGAAAGCTAATGATAAAACAGAGTGTTCACATACCTCAAAATGTTTTGTTTTCTTATTTCGTAAAGTGCAACATCCGATAAATTTTAAATTTTTTTTCCATGAAAATAAGTAAATAAACTCAAACTCAGGTTTTATACAATGCTTCTGTAAATATTTGCCATCTAATGTTTCAATGTTCATCCGTTTTCCTCATTTTCCTATTGTCTTACATTGATAAAGTCATGTAGCGCCGTCACGTTTGAGACAAAAGAACCATAGTCTACCGGGTAAGGTATGATGGAAGGATCAGTCTTCTTGATCGTGAAGAATTTACCAATACAGCAAAGAATAGACTGTGATTTCAAACTACATCGTTCTGTACTGCACGTAAGCAACATATCGAGCAGAATATGTCTGTAATTCACTCATTGTATTCATTCATCATAATCGAAAGTATTTTGCAAATCCCATAGGAAAAACCAAGTGCAATTTCAGATTTTAAAAAAATGTATTTATATATATAAAGGAATCGTGTCCTAAAACAGCAAAGTCAATATCATGAAAAACATAAAAGGTAGATTTTGGTAAACTTTGCTTTCCAATATCGTTAGCAGCTATATATGAACCTGTATCAATTTTTTTGTATTGTCGGCAAATCCTGAAAGTTTTTCTTTGTGACTGACTACCGTGATTTTATCTGAATTTCCATATAACTACATAATTTACCATTCCTACAGTCTATTACGAAATGCCATCGTTGAACGTTGTCTTCATGGCTTTAGTTGACATTGTACTACAATTTTTAATGGTTTGTTACTATTTGTGTTGATTTTGTAGTTTTTACCATTTTGAAGTTGTGATGATGAGCTTCTATTTCAGTTTGAATATCTGAAGTGTGAATAATTTTATCATATTGCCATTGATTTAGTTTGCTATGCTATGAGATATCTCTGTCTGAGTTTTGTTCACACTTCAAAACAATGTACGCATAAGCTTAAGCGATTATCTGAGATTTGGCTCGTCCTAATCTAAGGTGACCTAGAGCCGTGAGTACTGGAGAAGTACCGCTTCACGTCGGGTTTGACTGATGAAGCGCGCTGTGACGTAAGCAACTTCACCACAAATCCCGCCAAACTGTTTATTCAGACAGGTCTCTCAAATCATGCGTGATTAAGCTGGGCGGGTGATTTGGCAGAGGTAAAACAGTACTAGGAATGTAGGAATATGATCTGTATACATCCCTTACCCACAATATTGTGGTCTTTTTCGTGTATTGATAAGTATCATTGCAACACAATCACATAGACATAGTTCTGATTTTCTTCAGCATCTTGTAAGATGTTTAGATGATATTAAAGTACCAAGTGAACAACTCGTCTCCTTCGTGACTCTAAGAACTAATTCTGGTGATGTGTATATAGATGATCATTTAGTTACAAGCTTGTGATGTGAGAGGCAGCTATTCTCGCAATAGAAGCTGTCCCAGTGAGAAACCAATTTCTGGATGGTTATCATTCATTTTCTCTCCAGGATACATAATTTGCAGAATCGTATTGGTAAATACTATAATTTTTGTCTGACTTGATAAAGTGTAATTAAGAATTCTTTATAAGTGATAAATATAATAAATCAAGCTTGTCATATAGAGAGCTGAAGTAGTATTAGAATATCAATCTATTGCATGTCAAAAACATAATTCATATTACGTAATAATCAGACGAGTGAATTATGCAGAATCAAACCAAATTCTTCACTTTCTTCCTTTGGAAGTTTCTATCAGTATGACAAAAGCTATATAGATATATTTTTGAGGCTGAAACGTTGATATTTCTGTTTACTTTATCATATTTTCTTAATAATTCAATTTGAATCATGCATATTGGGAGATGGTTTTGAAAACGTTGTAATGTTAAATGTCTTCAAATTCGATAGCATCATCTAAAACCAGATAAATTTGTAGCATGGACCAGACATGGACGTTTCGGGTATTTAACCCTCGTCAGTGATCCTCAGTCTAAACAATGTAATATGGCCAAAAAGTGTGAAAATCATAAAGTCCAAAAACTCGTTTCCCAAACTTTTTTATATTGAAATTAATGAAAGGAATATTTGTGCTTTGAGAAATATGTGTGTCAACCTCGATAATATTATAAAGGAATTTCGAATTTTGCAAAGTATTGCATCATTTGAATTTGTTGACTTTCTGTACGATCTTGTATTTTCCCGATATTGAATCGGATACATTCTCCGTTTAACTTCAAATTTCTTACGGTCTTACGGGCTTGATGTTAAAAATTACGCTGCAACAAATTTATCTCTTCTGAAATGATGCTACGCATTTGAAGACGCATCATTAGAGTAACATCATTGAGTAAATTCATTAAGTGATTGAAAGAGTCATGTTCTCTAAAGAATGCTTTGTGAATGAAATCCTAACACTATATATCATATAAATCTAAAGGATTTTTAACAAAACAGCAAAGAAATTATTCTGATTATGGACAAGTAATAAATAGCTTTGCCTTTCCTTTCTTGTTTATACAAACAGTCTCCACATATACAGATTGTCTGATCCATGCCATTTTATTCTTAGGCTGCAAGTCCATCAAGAACATGTAGGGGTTTAAGAATTAATCAGACTAACCACACTTTTTCGTGTCGTAACCAAAAATCTCTTTGAAATTATAATTGCGATGTTCAAAATGTTCATTCTGATATTATCTATATAAGAAGTATTATTGAAATGTTAAACGTCTTCAAACTGAATAGCATCATAATTGGCAGCATGGACCAGACATGCACGTTTCTGGTACTTAACCTTCGTCAGTAATACTCACATCTAATCAATATAGTATGCCCAAAAGTGAGAAAATTAGTATATCCGAACACGTACCGAAAGACTTAGCAGGATGGATGGGATATGATGCTACAGGACCCACATTTTAGAAATTTCAAAGTTTGTAAAATTATAATGCGAAATTGAAATCTATTGTCGTCATTGATTGAAAACAAAGAATTCCAAGAGTCAAGGTTAGTAATTTGGCCACACGTGATCTGCACGAGGGAGATTAACATGTACTTTTTGGACATGCAGCATCTCACTCATACTACACCGATATACATCGTCCATTAGTAACTAATTATCACCAATTACATGTAATACCTAGCATTACTATACATTTATAACAAATATATTGCTAAGTAGGAGGTGGTAATTTTGGTCTCTTATCCCCTCCATCTGGTAATTTGGATTCCTGTTTCCCTGTTCGTGATTTCCTGTCTCCTAAAATAAATAGGAAACTGTTTGAATGACATACTGTAAACATGTTTATTATCGTGGGGGGGGATTTCGCGAATATAACATCAAGACTTTTCGCGTGGGGGAAATATTCGCGATAAAAATGTCTTTCTCATTGTAAGAATGCATCGGGGATAATTTCGCGACGTCTTTTGATTCGCAAAAACGCGAAAATTACCCCACGCGAAAATTACCCCAACGCGAAAATTACTCCAACGCGAAAATTACCCCACGCAAAAATTTCTACGTTTACAGTATTGGAAGACGAAAATATATTTTTATAAAACATATCATATTTTTTCCTTGAAAAATGATAGAATGAATCTTTTTTTTTTTTAGGTTTCGCAGCGTTATCTCCGCTCCAATTTTTCTATACACTCAGATGATAGAATTGTTTCTCAAAGAAAAATAAATAAACGAGAAATATATTCTTGAAATAGAAATTCTTCAGAATATATGGATTGAAAGTATATTGCGCATATCATTTTAAATTTCTTTTTATATCGAAAGATATATAATTTATTCATTAGAAAAAAGCAGAACTGATTCCTCATGTATCTATTATAATAGTAAACATCAAAGAATTTCCAATCAGTTATAATATGAACGAACTGTTCGTCCGTATTCACCCTTTAAATTCAACAAAAATCTTATTTAAAGAATCTAAATTCATCTTCAAACGAAACAAGCAAGTTTATATCATACTATTAACATTCACAGTGTGTCTACGCCTATAACATCAAAGACTTAACTTGACAAATTACAGAATCATGCTTTCATTACAATCGGTTCTTGTGAAGCTGTTTATTTTTGAAATAAACTTAAAATTCAGCAAAAATTACTTCAAGAGTAAAATCCCTGATTTTCAATTATTCTATCTGGTTGTAAGTCATTTGATGTTTGAAATTGGAAAGAAAAAAAAATTATTTTAACAAGATGCATGGAATAGAACTAATCAAGAAATCTAGAAACATACATTTTATTATCATATGATAACATTTTGTTCCATATTGAAATTAAACAAATAGAAAAAATCAAATACTGTCTATTATTCTTATATAACGCCCTGCAGCAAAATGCAACTTTTGTCATAACATGAAACTCGATTTCCTGGTAATGTGCTACCATTATAGCAAACTGATTGAAGCCAATTTAAGGAGCGTCAAAGGCTTAGAAAATATCATAGGAAATGAAAAGCTAACATTGAAATCGGTTCGGTAGGCTTTGATCATGATTTCTATAGGATTAAATTCAAGGTTGCAGACAAATGTTTTCATATGATAAGTCTTCAATTATAGCGACAAATCCAAGGTCAATAATAAGAATGAAATGGTGGGAGGGACATTGATTCAATTTAGAATGAGGAAAAATGGATCTTTGGCAGGACGAAAATACTACAAAATGCAATCAGAACAAACAGAAAACAAATACGGAAAAAGATGAAGGCTGGTCAAGACTCTCAATTCCCAATTTTCACCGAGGATACAATCCCGAATCAAGTGACAGGACAATATGCATATGAATTTACGACTTATCAACAGCATCTTTTCTAGTATTGTACCATGATAAGTAGGCATGACTTCTCTGGACTCTTTATGTACCACAAACACAGTATAGAATGCTTGTCTTTACCTAAATATCTTTAAACCCATTTAAATGGGAAAATAAAATTGAGAATATGGCTGCTATGGAATACCCGTAGAAGTGTGTATATTTCGACACCATCCACTACCAAGCAAAAATGTCCTACGTCAATCCCTACTGCTAGGTTTACCTTTAGCCAGGATTACCACACTGTCTACGATTCGATAGTATTGTAGAGAATGTGGTCGAGAAGTGAGGATCGTGGAATAGCGTGATGAATCTTGATAGAGCGTGACAAAGCGCGATTGCTCATCCTGGTAATCGTAAAGGAACGTTATAACGATTGCCGTTGATATTTAGTAAAGTTCTTTAACCGTAGTCTTACTTCTTACCTTCAAATAAAGTGTTTACTATAGGAGATAATACAAAACAAAACAAAACTGACATAATATGATCTCCTAGTGCTAGAGATCCTTTTTTATTATCACGGTTTTTTCTTTAGATCAATGAATATTATATAATATTTTGGGATCCGTGTAGACTTATATATAAAGAGGAGTACTTTAATGTGTGTTATCTTTTCTAATCATATATCTGAAATTAATTAACCCTTCAACACAAGCTAATAAACTAACATAATGTAAGGAGTACTGGTAAACACGGAAAGTGCTATAATTTCTTACATAATTCGATGTATACATCAAAGAGTAATATGGTACGTAATACCGGTTAACCAAACAGAAGGAAATGGGAGAAACCTCTAAAAAATAGTGGATTTCCATAGAAAAGAAACCTCAACGTTTAGAAATTTTGAATCCCGCATCATATTTATTTTGATAAATAACAAATTATCGATGGGAATTTCAGTTCTTATGGATCATTAACATTGATAGTCTAGTGGATACTACATTGGAATTCAAATGAATAAAACAATAATTACTATGGTAAGATAAAAATCAGAATGAAACTTTTACCGGGACAGCGGGTATAGCGTCCTTGTAATGGTTGTTGGTTTATGTGTGGTCTTTTATGTTTAATGTTTCTATGGTGTGAGTTGGTGTTCCTTGTCCCTTTAGCGTCTCTTTCTGTGGGTGTCTGTTCTGTTTGTTCGTTTGGGGTTTTTTTTGTATCAGGTGTTTTGGGATTTTGCTGTGGGTGCTGCAACCTAGTGTTGTTGGAGATCCCCTCCTTTCTTTTATACATAGTATTTTTGTGTTTAGTGCGTTGATGTCGTGTTCGAATGCGTTGAAGAAACAATCAACCGAAGTTGATCGAACTTGGCTACATAACTCTCTATCTATGGAAATTAAGTGCAGGAGAGTATCATCACTTTAACGACGAATTCATCCCTTTCGTCCTTCATAATTAGCTAACCAATAATCGTTCTGAATGGAATCTTGGTCAGCACTTTTTCTCTTATTTTGCCAACTTGCCTCCAATGTTTAGCATAGTATTAAGTTACCAATCGACACTCGACCAGTCTATTCACGAAGCCTCTAATTTCAGTATCGATATTATTTGATACATACAAGCTAGCTTCGTACCTATCGAGTAAAGGCATTGGAGAGCTCATAATTAGGGTAGGTACAATGAAGCTAAATCAATGTCTACCTCAAATATATATAAAGAGGGTAAGGATAGGAAATCAATCCTGTAGCTGATTAGTCTTTAATAAAGCGAGAGGCCGGCTAACTCTGAGTACTGACGGAAACCGCTTTAATAGACTCACAACGAAAGTGCAAAGATTTTTTTCTGAATTCGTCACAAACTGGTGATCATTCAGGTAACAACAACAATTTTATGTTTTGCGGCAATTACAGCTTGCTTGTTTGTTTGCGTTTGGGACCGTTAAGAAATTGCTTCATCATCATCACCAACATTATCATCTCGGATAGAGAGCACTTTGCAAATTAATTAAATGCACTGAATGAAAGTTTTTCAAACTAGGAGTAGTATCATTTGATGAATTAGGATCCACGCTACCGGTACATGTAGGTTGCATTTAAGGCAGCCTGCATGAATATTTTCGGATGCTTCTATTTATCATGTAAATGAAGAAAATCAACACTATTTTTCTTTTCTGCAGGCCGGGCTCCAAAGATCTCCCCTTGAGAGAGTTCCTGTATTTGATTATATGGTAGAAGACAAGGCCAGAAGTTTTAAGTACTCTACAGCTTTCTAAGCTTTTTTATTATTGAGGAAGGAAGGATTTTTTTTATTGTTGTCCCATTTAGCTGGTTGTGCAGAAAAAGTACTCTGTGCTTTCGAGCTTAAAAATTACGCAACTTTAACGGTGGAAATGCTAACCCTTCGCTGCAGACGTGTGATATTTGAAAAATAATTAGCTCGGAATTGGAGCCGGTCAAACTGGACACAATGAGGGTCAGTATCAGCTTTATTTTGATCTTTAACAACTTTTCTACTTTAATTTTACAAAAATAGTAGTCTTTTTTAAAGGTTTCCACGCGAGCAGAAAAATCACGATATGAACTCACTCATGGAAGAGCAGAAACTTTTTTAACAAGATAAATTACTCAAATCGAATGACGCGGTAAAATCATATAAACGTAGGACATAGACTTTGTACCGACTGATATCCATGTACTTTATTAATATCATAAAACAAAAACAAATTTCAATTTTTATCTAGGGAGAGGCCTTGTATGATTTTATCTTTCATTTGTTGAACATTCCTTTTAATATTTGTTAATATTTGTACCAAAACAAATAGCCTTAGTAAATGTTAAGTACATTTAAGAAGGAGATCTTTGCGTGATAAAGAATCATTTGATCAAATTCTAGCAAGGGCATTACGTGATGTAAGAATATCAAATTTCGATTTCACTTTTTTTCTGCATAAAGTAAAATTTTGAATTTATGTCGCATTGTGTAAGCAGATAAAAACTAAGGAGTTCGAAATCTGCAGCCTGAGAGTGCATAACTAACAGTAATTCCAGACACATATGTTTCGAAAGTTTTCATTCATTACATGTACTTTAAGCAGAAATTATCTGAAAAATAAAATTGAGCAAATAAATCAATAATATACAATTGTAATAATCAAATAATAAGTAAGTCAGTAAATAAATAAATACATTAATAGAGAAATGAATAAATAAACGAATAAATAGATAAATAGATAGATAAATAAATGATGCAGATTAATTTACAATGGAATGTTCATCTCATATAATCTAAATAGTACAAAACACTAGTATTTGAATAAAAGTAATTAACCTTGAAGAAATTAGTCTCATCGGATTAAATCTATTTTAATCAATCAGTGCTACCCCAAGATTTAAGGCTATCTGCTAAGACAGACTCCAGCGCCAGTGAGCCGTTGTTTTTCTCCTCTCTAACATAGAGCTGTCGGATCAGTGTCAGGATGGTATTGGCCTTGGACAGGGTGTGGATTGATAAATAACTTATAAAACTATTCAAATCTAGTTTTTATACAGAAAATATCCAAGTAATGCTACTGTTGAATGCTTGTTTATCGTTGTTTATACCTTAGATATTGCAATGACTTGATAATTGGTTGGAGCAAAACAAAAGAAAAAATATTATCCACCATTTTTTAGTATCTATGCAAAGAGTAATTAAAGTACGAACAGAATGAAAAATGAAAATGAAGTTATGAAATTCCTTTCGCTTTCATATCTTTCTTTTTTAAATGTTGTTTGTAAAAAGTTCCCCGTGAGGGGTTTGACAGTATGTGTTTTTGCATATTTTCTCCTGACATTGTCGCCATAGCATAAGCATAACCTCAGACAGTGCATGCATTATATATTGTTTTCATTTTTATGCGTAAACATCGACGGAGGGTGCGGCTAGGCAACAGGAGATGCTTACTCCTCCCGGGCACCTGGTCCTACCTCTGGCTCGCTAGGGGTCCGTCGATGCTCAGTTTTGTGCTCTGTTGTGAGTGCTGTTGGCATTGTCGTCGGGATCTTCTGTAACTCATTTGTGTATCTTTTCTCTTCTCCTAAATCTAAGATATGAGTTTTTTGTTTACATCCTTACTGTTTGTCTGTTCGAGTATTTTGTAACAAGTTTTGCGAATTATTTCATAAAGCCTCAAACTTTGTTTGTCCAAAGCTTTAATCACTCGCAAAACCTTTGAATAGTATATGATAAAGCTTTTTGAATTTGAAGACGTTTAACATTTGTACTACTTTGTAAGTGTCAATGCTGGTTGACCAGGAGTTCCCGAGGGCATATGTAGCCAAGTTCGGTCAACTTCGGTTGATCGTCCGTCTCTTCAACGCATTCAAAGTTTCTGTTACCAAAATTCTTGAAATTTCTTAAACGTGGATCCTGTAGCATCATATCTCACCCATCCTGCTACGTCTTTCGGTACATTTTTGGACATAATAATTTTCACCCTCTTTGGCCATATTACATTATTTAGATTGATGATCACTGACGTGGGTTGAGTACCCGAAACGTGCATGTCTTGTCCATGCTGCAAATCTCTCTGTTTATGAATGATGCTATTGAATTTGAAGACGTTTAACATTTCATAGCTCATGTTCCAATATGTATTCAGAATCATAAAACTACGCTGTAGTCGATAGTCACAGGCAACAAAGACTCATCTGTAACTTCATAGGATGAAATCATGAACGGCGCTTTAGTAAGTCATGAAGTTACATTCAGCTTGAAATAATAAAAAATAAACAAAAAACGATGTATTAACAAACCCGACTAAATATAACGAACGTGAGTACAACAGGATGTCAAGCACGTGATCCTCTACATTTCCAAAACAGAAGGGTGTTTTTCCAATTTCCTGTATAGTTAAGAATAGTTTATTATTATGATTTTAACAGTTGGTATTTATTCTAAGAGGTCCATGAAGTGACAAATATCTCTGTTCACCCGAAGGTCTGCGTTGATTTTATTCTGAATTGATATTGACTGCGAGCTTTAATTTGAAAAAAAAATCGAGAAAAAATGGTAAAGGCCAACAAATCTGCAGTTTGTCATAGAAACAATTGTGATGAAATTCACAAGATTTCAGGAAACGGCGTGAGGCACCATTGTAAGTTGCTAAACTTGCAATCAACATGAACCAGCAATATACATTGTAAACCTTACATTTTTACACCAGAATTGTACGTTCTTCGAGACCTCTGGGTAATCGGAACAGTGGGAGAGTTGTGCGCACGTAATCCAGGATAAACAACACCGTCTGCTACTTGCATGGCAGATGGCCGTCCTAAGTCGGCACCGGTTCCCATCGGTCTCGTTGGTTTATGTGTGGTCTTTTGTGTTTCATGTTTCTATGGTGTGAGTTGGTGTTCCTTGTCCCTTTTGCGTCTCTTTCTGTGAATGTCTATTCTGTTTGTTTTTTAGTTTTTTTTTATTTTTGCAGTGGGCGTTTTGGAGTTTTGCTGTGGGTGCTGCAACCGAGTGTTGTTGGAGATTCCCTCCTTTCTTTTACATGTATTTGATGTTTAAAAATGCAAAAAAAGTACTAGCACTATCAATTTGATAGCCCGAAAAAGAAACATGAATGGATGTTTTTGTTGATGATTTTACTGATTATTGCCATGACAATCTACTAGATTTCAGTTTTAGGATTAAATATTAATGGAAGGAAATAAACACGGAAATCGATCCGATAAGTTACCACATGAATGGATTCCCTGTTCATTCATTGTTCATGAATGATTCAACTCCTGTCGTCTATACGTGTAATATTCAGTCCTGGTCAATGAATATGGTGAAAAGCACAATCTGTTGCTCCCTTTCTTGGAATACCACTGAGCTATTTCCGCTTCGCCTTCGTTCATTGACTAATACCAAGATGACGATTTGTATAGACGAATAGTAAATTAATCCAATAGATTTGATAGTGAAAGGAGAAATGCCTTTCCCACGGCCAGCCGCCCAATCCCTGTGTACATATGGTGTAATCTATTTCCATTTTTATCTGAATGAAACAGCAAGTCTTACAAAATGAGACATAGTATGGTATTACCATTACGGTAGACATATTGTATGTAGCAGTTCAAGATGAAAATAACAATAATTGGATATAAAAGCAATAAATGAAATTCTGAAATATATAAGAGTCGAACAAAAACACACAACATTTTCAACCTCTGTGTACAGGTTTCTCTGCTGCACGTGTATGTATAGGATATAAAACTTGCCATAAACGTGACTTGTCGTAACATTTTGCTCTTAAGTACAGGAATAATACTCTCGAGGTATTTTCAGGCATCGATCTAAACATTTACATTTATTTCAAAGTTGAAAGTTTTTTTTTGCAACTTTGTCGAATATAACGGCAAGTTACAATATTCATCCAATGTGAAGACTTTTTTTCCGAGTGCGTGAAATGACTTTAGATAATGAATGAAAAAATAAACGGTGCAGCTCACACGAGATAATCGTGCACGCATGCATCGACCAGACAAAAAATCAACAACCCTATATCTGTGGGCTTAATTTAGATGAAAGATGGCGATCTCTGACATATTTTTATATATAAATGATCGCTACGACACTTTATTTTCAAAATTTATATTTTCAATGTTGGCCGAAATAAGCCGATGTTGACCGAAATAAGCCGATGCTGGACGGTAATTCGTATCATACGTCTAATACTTTAGTGCCAATTTAAACGCACCAGACTACGACAGTTCGGATGGTAAAAATTCTCATCAGTGTTTCTTTAAGCCAACATGATTCTCAGACATATTTTTAAAGTAGAGTCTTTCTGTATGATATATTGAATATTGTGATATACTTTGTAAAAAAGTGTGCGGTTCCAAATTTCCTGCATTGTCGATTCTGTAGCATCTATGGCCAAAGAGCATTGGAGGGTTGGTGATAGAATGTAAACATCTCTTTTAGTTTGATGATTTTTAGGATGAAATAACACGTTTCCATAAAAAAAAAAAAAAAACAAAAACAAAAACAAAGTAATGCATTATGTCAAAATGATAAAGGACAAATACACAGCTTCTTTTAAACCTCAGAGCTGGAAGAAAATAATAAATCCAGTTGAGACATCGGTTACGGGGAATGTGTTTAAACGGTCCACAATCCAAAAGATAAGTCTAGACAACATGAAAAATGAAGTGTTCCAACTCAAAGTGTTCCAACTCAAAGTGTTCCAACTCAAAGTGTTCCAACTCAAAGCCTTCTTGAACAACATTCAACCAATTTTAATGCACCAGACATGTGCATTGAACCTAATCCTCATCAGTGTACTTCAAGCCAACGTGATTTTCAGACCTAACAGTATTTCATTTACGGTGGGTGCGGCTAGCCAACAGGGGATGCTTACTCCTCCCGGGCACCTGGTCCCACCTTAAGCTTGCTAGGGGTCCGTCGATGCTTTATTATGTGCTCTTTTGTGAGTGCTGTTGAGATTATCGTCAGGATCTTCTTTAACTCATTTATGTCCATATGGATGAATACTATTTTGAATTATCTAAAGGACACTACAAGGTTAGCCTAAAAGAATAATTTTCTATGATTATAGATTAATTTAATCATATTTTACTTCAAATAATTGAAAAAGGATTGGGCAAAAGTTTCCACATCATTATATAATGTCCTCTCCTGTGGTTTTAATTAATCATGATAAACATGCTGAATATTCAATCATCATGACCATCAATATAGAAGTATTTTTTGTTTGATGACCAGATTTTATTTTGGACAATCTGTTCTTTTTTTTTTTATTAAATTTGTAAATGATTTTTCGGTCAAAATTGTCTAGATTGAGGAAATAAAGAAGAAAATGACAATCTTTGACTTCCTACATTTTAATTAAATTTGTCATTCTAAAGCATATATATATCGCAGAAAATAAATCCACGATATCCCGTACACTCGTGCTGAAAACAATTTATCCCAGCTTTATATTTCCATGACAAGCCAAAAATAATTCACTTTTTCCCTGGTATTGTCGGAGATTATTAAAACCTATAATAACAAAGTCAGCTTTGATAGACATTTACGTCACTTTTACACGGTTTCCGTATTCCAGGCTGGATCTTCGCCGACAGAAGCACTGTTTATTTTCCCCAAGGCGATTGGAATTGTGACATGTTGCCTTCGAAGACTTATCTTTTTATTTATTTCGTACTAAGAATATAAAGCGTTTTTCTTCTATTTCGATCGAAGAAAGAATCGAAAATGGGTACGAACTATGCAGAACAAATGGCATACTATTAATTGAAAATTTGAATGCTGCACTATTACGAGTTCAGAAAGGGCTTCATTCCTTAAATTACCCTGCACCACATGTGCCTAGAAGAATAATACCCTTTCTGGACTCGGAATATTGCATCAAGCGTTTTATTCCTTAAACTCCCCTGTGCCATATGTGTCTAGAAGGCTGTTCTTTGATCTTTGATCTTCTATGAACGTCAGAACGCAGGATTCGCTGATATTTTCCAGATTGTTACATTACCATCGAATAAACACTTACCATGTTTGGAATTCCCTAAGAAACTTGCCTTACTTCTGAAAGAGTTCAGTTTATTCCAAACGCAGATCTACTGTTTTATCGCTGTTTGTTATCTCATCAATGTTGGAGACTGAAGAAATCCCTTGAAATCAATAATATAAATCGTGCCAAAATTGACGAAATAGAGGTATATCCAGAGGACAGTTAAAATGACCTTAAAATTTTCAGACCTAAAAATTGTTTTAATACCTAAAAGGTATATCCAGAGAACACATAAAAATGACCTAAAATTTTTTAAACTTAAAAATGTTTAGACCAAAAAATGTACACTAAAGAATCATCAAATGATAACATTATGTCTAAGGGAAATAGTATACAAAATGTTGAAAAGACCACTCAACAGTGATATCCACTTATTCACAAACCCTAAAACCATAAATTGATTTTGTTTTCAGACATGTTTTAGTTTAGACTGTAAACTGGAAGGAATTAGTTGTAATCGATTGACAAAGAACAAGTTTTATACTGAGATTGTACTTATACTGAATGGTTACTTATCTCATACTGAATGTTGCCTTATTTTATACTGAATGTTTACTTACTTTATACTGAATGTGCACTTATTTTATACTGAATGTGTACTTATTTTATACTGAATGTGTACTTATTTTATACTGAATGTTTACTTATTTCATACTGCATGTTTACTTATTTTAGTGTGATTAATATTTTAGAGGAGTTTGCGTTATCAATACCGCGCTTATTTAAGATTATGACAAAGCCTAAACAATTATACAAGATAGTAAGTTAAGTGCGTTAATTCATGATAATGCTAATATGTCTACTTACTCATTTTTGTGTGCTTTTCGCTTAAATATGGTTACGCTATAATAAATATACTTACAGTGGCTATTTCTATGTATGTGTGAGTTTTTCGTTCAGTTTCAGTTCTTTATTCTGATCATATGAGTGTGTGTTACGCTGTGATCACTGTAACGTCTTCTTCTTATATATTTTCTTATTTATCTTGTGTATTCGGTATTTTCGAAAACCAGAGTTACTTCCCGTTTTGGACGGTATCTGACGAGACTAATTGTATTATAAATTATATCGAAACGGTTCTAAAACTCTGGGAAATGACGGTATAAAATCGATTTTCTCATACAATTTTCATGACGTCATACTAGTTTACGTCAAATACCGTCTCAAATGGGAAATGACTCTTCTGTCGGCAAAGATTCAATATGTGATGAGAAAATGCGATTGTATAGTACGCTGCATAACTTTACAAAACACTATTCAAGTTTAGTTTGGCATTCTACTTTTGTGTTACCTGCTACATGTACTTGAATGACTTTATTGTTTTTCAATGAGTGTCATCGGAAAAACGTATTATGGGGTTATAATCCTTTCTTGGTGGTGTTTTATGCATATTTGTTTTACTATTTGTGTTCTCATTTTACGTGGTTAAGGATGTGTGTGTACTTTCCATGTCGAGTGATACCCTAGAGTATTTGAAGATGAAGATATAATTACCAAGTAATAATGGTCAGTTTGTATTAGCCAGATGATAGGGTCCCAGAAGGAGTGTCACACAGCCGAATATCTATACAAACATGATAATTCTTGGAAATATTTACATTTATCCATCAGTGCACTGGAAATTAAGAAAATATTACATTCCATATTGAAAACAGACAAACAAAAACGGAGACATAACAATAAAAGTTTGCTCTAACTCTAGCCTCCATATGCTTGATTTTACCTTTATATACATTGTTCGTTTCCCAACAACTCCCTCCTGAAAAAGTTGCATTCAGACCGGGAATTCATGATGATACCTATCCGAACTTGTGTGATGGCATTGACTTTATAGTCTGAGATGTATCACTGGGTTGGGTGCAATCCTCTCCCCCCCCCCCCCCTTGATACTCCAAAAACGGCCTAACTTTGTAGCATTTTTTTGCGCTCTTTCAGATTACAAATTCGCATGAAATTTTCCGTTGCAAAAGTGGTGTTTTGTTGAAGTTTTTCAATAAGCGTTGCCGGGGTATGACGTAAAGACACTTTGAATGGAATACATATATAGTACTTCATTATCTTCCTCTTCGCTTTGCCTGTGGACAATGAAACTCTTTACCTTCTTGAAGAAAACATCAAACGAATTTTAAATAAACCAGACACATGTTTCGGTTAGTAAATCCTCATCAGTGGTACTTATAAAATTCCGAAGTGATTTTCTGACACAGCTAAAGGTATTTTGGTTTTATTCTTTGAATTTTCATTTGTGCATTTAATTTGCAGAGAATGTGCGGCTCCAATGTTTTTGTAGGGTCGCTTCAGTTGCATAGTTGAATGAAATCTATGACCAATATAGCATTAGAGAGATGGTGCTAAGATGTTAACCTCCTTTAATGTCGAAGATATTTTGGATAAAATGACATTTTTCCGAAAAAGCAATATAATATATAGGAAGTCAAATTGATAAAAGAGCCAAAGAAAAACAGAGGTGTACTTCAGGAGATCCTTTCCTTTCTTTCAGACAGTTTGGTATGAGAGTTTTGCTTCTTCATATGAGGTTAATCTAGGTAGAATTTGGAATATTTGGGGTATAAAGTATTCAGTTCTGTTGTATTACATGAGTATTGTTTTGATAAGTTTAGGTATAAAATTACATTGGAGTTGTTCTATACGTAACGTCTAGATAAGATGTTCTTTAAAATTATTGTAGGAGTAAAGTCTAAAGATTCTTTTCAAACGTGTAAGGTGCAAACCATCAGTCTTGTACATTGAGCAATGTCAAGATAAGATGTTCCTTAGATGCTGTTTTGCTGTCGATGAGGTGATGCAACTGAGTCCTCTTGGAGGCCCAATCATTTCTTGTATAGAAAAGGGTGAAATTTGGTTGTAAACCCTAATGAGCTTAAAATTACTCCCAAATCCGCCCATTTTGTGTTAACACGAAGAACTGATGCTTTTAAGCGATTTCAAAAGTCTGGCTTCTCTTAACTCCGAAGCCTTTTGACTTGCAATTATAAGAAAACAATCATCGTTTCACAACATATCTTGCACAACCACAATGTCTTCTTTTGTCAAATCTGAGTGTGGCAATTCAACGTAATGCTGGTAAATCACATTATGTGTGAGATGATGGATATGTCACATAGCTCAATTATGAATTATGAGCTATATGTAACTTTATTGGTTTGACATTCTTTCTATAAAGAACATATCTTGGTTTTTGCATGCATACATGCACGGGTATTCTAAAAGTCTATCCGTTATATGTGTACACCTGTATTGCACGTGTATTGTGAAGCTGGTTACGCGGCTACCTGGCTACGTTATATGCTGTTTGGCAGTGTAACATAGAAGAGTTAGGCTTTATATATGTGTACATATAGCTACTGATGTCACAGGCATCGTACATGCTATACGTCATCCCCTGTCCTGTCACATTTAATTGCGAGTATTTATCACGGATAAAACACTTACGTGCGTGTTCGAGTGGTTTTTGGCATACCTGGATGTAATCTTGCTCACATTGCATAATTCATTGTTTGTTTACTAGAATCTATAGGTCAGTGCTGCAAATACCAGAAAACAACAAAGTTCTTGTTTTTCTTACCTATTAAAGACAGCGTCCTTTCTATTGAAGGAATATCTCTACTGAAACTTGTTACAAATTCTAACCATTTTTTGTCATTGTTTGAAAATGGGATACAAAGAAAAAATAATCATAATCATACATTTTTAGAATGGATTATATTTTTACTCGATTTGTTGGTATATATGCCATTTACAACTTCTGAAGCAGTTTACTTGTCTAGCCCATTGGTAACATCGAATGCATCTATAAGTTTTGGCTATGAAATCCGAGTTGTAGTTTTGTTGCTTCTTTTTTCGGAAAAGGTAGTTTGATTTTAAATTACTTAGTACTATTCTGTCAACTTACAGATGGTGAAACTCTTTGTGGTCGTTGAAGATTGGCTTGTTATGGATCTTTTTTCTAAGTCTGCTGAGTAGTGGTTTTCGAAATCTATTTGATAATTAGTTTATCTGGGAGACATTGAATATTTGTCCGAGTTGGGAAATTTGCCCTAATCTTTCTTCTGATTAGTCTCATATATGGTTTGAGAAATGTCAAAGTACACCTGAAAGTAGCTTATTTCATTGTACCATTAATAAATATTCCCAGACAATGAAACGAGAGCAGCTGCCTCTCTTCCATTAATTAAAGGATTCGCGATGAAAAATGATTTGTACTCACTTTATAATGGTGTATACCGCGTTACAAGCAAATCAATCTATTCATAAAGTAGGACATTATGGAAGCACTATATTAACTTGTCCATTACTAACATGATTGGGTCATACAACATAATCAACACCATTAATGGATACAAGGTTTTAAATGTCAGTTTCAGATGTATAAATGACTGCTATAGTGCATTAACCTGGACGTATAAAATTATGTATGCAGAAATCAATTTATTGAAGAAGGATTTATTCCCATGTTCCTCATAGAATGGTAGATGTTATTAATTACCAATTTTTACGACCGAAGAATTGAATGGACGTCAACAAAAACTAAAATCAGCCCGGCAATGAATAAAAAAAAAAAACAGAAAGAAAAAAAAATCCCGTCTAAAACAGTCTCTATCTTGTCCTATTAAGTAAATTGACATCTGTAGGTCTTGAAATCCAGTAATGCAATTACCTAAATTGGTACTATAACGGAAATTTCAATGAGACCTTGCAGTTCTTTTTGGTTCCAACACTAAAACGTCTCCCAGATACGTTGAAAATGACGTCACAGGATTGAGCAATCCTTGGACATTTTCATTTTACCGTAATTAGAACTTAACATGTAATTTGGTTCTTGTAAGATTTCTTGTGGGAGTGGGAATGCCACCATGTTAAAGTTAGGCTGAACCAATAAAGTCTGAGGTCCAATGTAGAACTACTTAGGGATTGCTAAGGAATTTAGAATACTCTCTTAGGGAACTAATTACTTTCTATCGCCTTTGACGGGAGATTTGGATGAAAAATCAAAATGCACTGGAATTCTCATTTGTTCTGATTTGTATGGGTAGGCATCTTTTATTGATAGCGGATTTGATTCTGGGTTCTTCATTTGGTACCATCCTCTTACTCAGAGGTGTGTAATGAAATACCGATTTAGGCTGTTAAATGACTGGGATAGGCGGATAGAATGAACTTCTCTTTTATATGGTATCAGACTATCAATATTGTAAAGCTAAGGCAGATCTGATTAGGAAAATTCCTATCAGCAATAAGTAGAAGAGAGAAAGTAGCTTTAAAGCTAAATATCCTAGAAAAACAAAACTTCCGACTCTATGATCGGAGCAATAAGTAGAAGAAAGAAAGTGCATGTAGCTCTAAAGCTAAATATCCTAGAAAAACAAAACTTCCGACTCTATGATCGGACAGCTTTTCTCCATGTACCATTTGTGGTAGATTATATGCACTAGACATGTAGATGTTTTGTAAGTTAAATTAATTATCTTCAGATACCCAAGAAAACACGAATTAGATACGAAACATACAATGTTTACTAGTATATATGCGCAATGATAATGCAACAGGGACATTTTGTTATGTTTACTTAGCCCATGGCAACCTTTTTCTCTATGAAAATTTCGAAATTTAGTTCATGTGTTCGTGAGGGTAAGTGTAAGAGTTGATTTTGTAAACAAACTGCCCAAGTACGAAACTCCTCACGTTAAAATAGAATTATGACGTCATTGCATCTCTCTGAAAGGTTCATTCACAAAACCAACCCCGTGTCCGAATTCGTATGACTTCTAATCTTCCCATCGTGACGTAGCAGAACAACGCTCCCTCGTTCAAATTTATTTATACACAGATTAATGTTATCTAGGAAGAGCAGTGGAAATGAGAAATCGGTGAAAAAAGCAATTTGCTGTGCTGTTGACCATCGATATGTTTACATGACGCGCTGAAAAACAATAATCAGTCAGCCTTTATTTGATTCTTGATTACTGATATTTTTCGAAATGAGCGTAACTCGAATACGGCAAACCATTTCGTGTTGTGAATCATTCAGTCTTTCGCAACTTCGATGTACTTAGAAGTGCAAACCTCCCCCACAATTATATTACATTTTTATCCGTTATATAATCTCAACACTTTTGATGTTTTTATAAACGGAAGCGATGACGTAAAAAGAAACTACAATTTCAATAAATTATAGATGAAGCGGCATAGGTGTTTATCATATTGTTAGGATACCTTATCATTTTACGCGTAATAAAATTCAAAAATTTTCCTGGAATTTATATCTATATAAACCCGACTGCATGGCCATCAAGTAATCAGTACATAGTGACCTATATACTTGTACTATAGAGGAATATTATGTTTTGTGTGATGAACTTAAGGAGACCAGTTAAACACACAGGATTTGGACGCAATCTCTCAGTCACTACCAGTCAACTTGAGGTAGCCACTTTTTCATTGAAATGGGATGGGATGGGGAGGGTTTCGAAAATTTAAGATTCCTAATCTTGGTTCAGGAGGCTAACACCGCCCCCTCCCTTTTTCATTATTGTTAAAAATTACATAGGGAAGTGTTAAAATTGTTTGCCAAGATCTTCCATTAATTAATATATCCGGTATTTTGTGTTTGGTGTTTTTTATGTCGTGTTTGCTGTTCCTTGTCCGTTTTGTGGCTCTTGCTGTATGTCTTCTCTGTGTTTTCACTAGGGTTGTTCTGATGTTTTACTGTTGGTGTTGCAACCGGGTCTTATTGGAGAATACCTCCTTTCTTTTCTTTGAAAATCTTAAAACCATGCCAAATCATATTGAAAAGAAATGATTTGAAAAACGTGCAGAAGAAATTCTTGATTCATTATCAATTTTAAAACAATACTATTTAAACATTTAACGTTATCTGATTTTTTTTTTAAATCATTTATTTATTTATTTATTTATTTATTTATTTATTTATTTATTTATTTATTTATTTTTTATTTTATGATTCAGTCTGTTTGAAGGTTTTGGATTGATTGTGGATTACTGTATGTTTATATTTTCACGTTGCATTATTTTATTCTCTCTCTCTCTCTCTCATTTGTTTATTTATTCTTTTTTCTTTATTTATGTCACTTCTTTTTTTACATTATGTCGCAGATTGTATTTACATGTTTGTCACATTGGTTTCTGTGTTATGTTCACATAGAATGACGTACACGTAGCTTGTTTATGTCTACCCCGAAACGTTAATCTTTTTAATAATTAAAAACCGAATTCCACAGCTCTCCGGGGAGATACTATCATATGCCGGAAAAAGTCAATAGTTAAATGGGTGTAACGGTGAAATATGAAAACAAGAATCTGCGTATATAACAGTGCAATATTTTGAAAGCAGGATGTAAACAAATAATGATGAAATTTGGGAAATATGTGTAGGTTGTACAGGTGCGCTTTGTCATTGATAAAGATTATATTTGAATGCACGCTAAAAAGTACATCGTGTGTAAAATCGGAAATACTATCTTTAAATCACAATAAACCGTTGCCATGGGCTTGATATGTTTACTAAGGAAAACGACATATGTCCTCCGAGTTGGGATGGGCCGTCTTAATCAGATTAAAGCTTAAATCAGAGGAAAGCTCTCTTTCGCCGCGTCCGCAGGTTGTCGTATATTATATATTTAGTAAAACAAGCTATTCATTGATCGACTGTTGAAGCCTCGTGATATCAAAAACTTTATAACACACCGATCAATGGCGATATATGAATGAATGGAATACGGTGTCATTGATCAGTGTGAAGCTCTTATCCCTCATGTCCACATCCTCGCTGTCAGTGACTTTAGTATCTGAAGGATAGTAACTGAGCCATCTCAGGTAGATGAATCTTCATTTATTAATCATGATTTTTTTTATTTGAAAATTCGAAATATGCAAGTTTTACATGTAATTTATTTTTTTAGAATTTTATTTCGTAACGTTTATTTTATATTATTGATTTCTTTAAGCTCTGAAATAGAGTTGAAAAATGATGATGCATTGCACCATTGCTCAATACTTTAATTATTCAAATATTTAGGTTTTTTATTTATTGTATTGTAAATTTGTCAATCCTGTTTAATTTTCATGAATAAATTTAATTTCATTTTCAAAAAGACTTTTATTGATATTTCCTATTTAGTCATTCATTTCATATTCTTAAGCATTCAAAACTTTTCTTTGGTATGCTTTGGAGTTTTTTGTTTTGTTTTGTTTTTTTTGGGGGGGGGGGGGTTGAGGAAGGGGTTATAGCCTGGGGATGGAGGTTATGGTCTCGTTTGTACATGTACATGTCCTTCTTTTTTTCATTTTCTATCACTAAAATTATTCAATCTTAAAAAAAGGGTCACGTGTTATGATTTTTTTTTCGTGACATCATAATAATAATGACATATAAAAGTAAAACATAAAGGTTGATAAGAGGACATAACCCCACGTGTTCTTGTCAGTTATGTTCTATTTTCATCAGGATTTCTCCGTATTTTTCTGACAGCAGCGCTGCTAAGACAGACACGCTAGTCTTACACACCAAATCTTATAAAACCTAGCTGTCATAACAAGTTAAAGCTGACATATGCCGATTTTATAGGTCTGTTTGTAAGGGCAGGATAGGAGTAGTCCTACCATGCCTTTTCTCAGTCTCTAGGCATATTTCTCATTGTCTGATTTTAATATACCAAAGAGCTACAAGATTTAGTTATAGGCATATTTCTCATTGTCTGATATTAATATACCAAAGAGCTGCAAGATTTAGTTATCAGATTATCTTGACAACAGTCCACCATCATATATTATCATACATATTTCTAAAATTGTATGTATTTTGATTAGTGATTTTTGAAACCGAAGTGCTAAAAAAGCAGCAGCATTTCTGATTGCAAGCACTGTTTTTAAAGGTATATCGCGAGCAGCTCCGACAATTGAACAGAAAAAAAAAGTTTATTATTATGTATCTTGACTATCGTGGTCAATATTGCTTTAAATTTCACTTTGCCCCTATCTTTATGACGTCACGAATTGTTTTGGTTTCACCGTTGCATGGTACGAATGAAAACCATAAATTCATAGGTATTTTCAGTATGCCAATCCCAAATATGGAATTAAAGATGTCTTCATCGATTTTTGAAATAATATGTCATTTTGATAAATGCATGGAATGAGATGAAACGGAGAATTAAAATCTACTTTTGTATTTCTTATATTAAACCATGGATCAAATTGAAGACACAAACGCATAAGCTGATTGTTACTATGAGCTCAATCATTATTACGATTTACTTTCAAATACGATTCCCTCTTCATCCCCCCCCCCCCCCTCTTTCCCCAGTTTCCTGCTCTTTTCGTTAAGAAGCGGGTTTATAGAGAAAATAAGGGTTAGCATAATCATAATTATTTTCATACACCTTTTTCATCCCATAATGCTTGTTTCTAGAGTTCTTTGAGAGAAAGTTGCATCTGTTAAAATTTGTCAAATTAATTTGAACTAGTGTTGCAAGCTTAATTACGTTCGAAATGTTTTCCCAGTGTTGTGCACAATTTTTTAAAAATATATTTGCCATATTATTGCGTAACTATGATGTAATTTCATCAATCATCATAAATTGTTTTGTAGCCTTGTTTTCATCTTTTTTTCTAAAATTTTGGACTTTTGGATTAACATACAACAAATAAGGAATTACTCCTTATATCGATAACAAATGACATTATGATGGTATGGAGGAGAGGGGGAGTAATTAATATAATACTTGATTAGCACTATAGGTAAAGCCGCGATTCCGTATGTGTCTAATGCAGCATTCGCTCTCACGAAAAGAAGCTTATAGATAAAATATTCTACAAGGAAATACTTAACCATCACCATACTTAATCATCAATTTGGGATGAATTAGAAAACTGGATAAATATTAAATGTTCTTTAGGACTAACACTCAATATTACAGATATAATTTTTGGAAAACCTGGTACAGAAAACAATGTAATTAATTTGATTTTACTAGTTGTAAAGTACTTCTTATTCTCACTTTCATATAATAATAAACGTCCATCAAGTGATCAAGTCAAAAACTACTTACATGCTTATTACTCTACAGAGAAGATGCGATTTAAAATTAATATGAAAGAAGAACAATTTTTCAAAAAATGGCAGATACTAAGTAACCTTTTTACGTAAAACTGAATTTTGAATTAAAATAAATGAAATCAGATACTTGGACCAAGATATACTAGTATTATAAACAAAATGCATGTCATTGTACTTAAAATGATCAAACATTATGTTGAAGTATGAATGTTTGTGTGAATGAGGTGTGAATGTGATTTTCTTCTTTTCCTTTCTTTCCTTCATCTCTCTCTTTCCCTTTCCAAAAAAGAAAAAATGCTCATCATTTATAATTGTTTAATATTGCTATATATTGTCAATGTCAATGAGCTAAAAAAAAAATAAATAAAAAAAAAAAAAAATACTTAACCATCACGAGCGTACTAATTCTAGTGTATTAAATCCTTCTTTTGGATCTGATTAGGTAATCGTTCGTCGAATATATATATTTATATATATATATTATGTTTTTGCCTTTCTCGCTATATTAAAGCAAAAAAAAAAAAAAAAAAAAAAAAAAAAAAAAAAAAAAAAAAAGTGAGGAATCACACTTATATCAAATCATGTATATAGGATTTTTTTTTTTCGAATTCAACACGCAGGATCATTATTGATACGATATATTTCACTGCTCAGGCAGTTTGAATTGTGAATATTTTGGAAATAATAAGTGGATTTTAAAAGTTCTTCCAGGATTCAAGCTTGTCAAGTTTTGAATAAAAGAAATATAGGTAAAATATAGAAAATAAGGATTCCAATGTACCCGATCCCTAAAATTGCCTCTTGCGCTTGCAAATGAAGGTCGTTCTTTTACCTATTAAATGTAATAGATTTTTCGTTTAATTTTCAGGGTGTTCATTTAGACGAGTCGAGATCTCCGATTCCGAAGGACTGGAATCCAGATTTAGACGTCTTTGTACGAGAGTTGACGAATCCTCGTATCGGCGTTAGTGACCGTTCTCAGTCACTTGATTCACATTCCTTGGAAAGTAACGTAAACAGACGTGACAAAATGAGGCTCAAATCAACAGACTTGGCGGAGGAACTGAATACCAAATGTACAGTAACAGAGAAAGATTCCGTGGAAAAGAAAGACAAACTTGATCTCGGAAATGCACGCAAAAGTTGGCGGAAGCGCATGATGGAACGCCGTGCAAGCCGCGGTAAACCGATGAATTCACAGGACCTTGATGAGTCGGCAGAACTTTCCTTGGAGTCCACTAATGCCGACAGCTTCGAAACGCCATCTATGTCTTTTGATAGTACGTCTTCAGAAAGGAAAGGTTCAAAAGAATCGTTTAATGGCGAATCATCTGAGGCGTCCGATCACGATTCACAGTCCCAGAGAAAGGGAAGCGATGCGTGTCACAAATATGTAAAGAAAGAAAAAGACAAAGATTCCAAACGCAGACGTTTCCGGCGTATGATCACCAGGCCTTTACGGCGGAGTCATAGTGCCGGATGTGAAAAAGACATTCCAGCGCATGCGCTCTTCATGCAGAAATGCCTTGATAACGAAAAAGATACGGTAAGATGTACTTTTTTATTTTATTTTTTCTTATTTTGATACATTTCTCCGAATTTGTCATCAACAAGCTAATCATGTTCCCTCCATTTCTATCTCGGCTCAATTTTACTACGGAAAGCGCTCCAATGTTCAGTTTCCGCTCTTTAATCATTGATTGTCGACAGCAATATCAGCCATCAAACGTCTTACTGAGACTGACATCCTTTTGTTCCGCTTAATAAGACGGCACCTCACCCTCTCATCTCTATATCAATAGCTTGGCATCTATTCCAGGAAAATGTAATTGGTCTTGATTCGTTTTTAGCTCAACTCGTGCGATTTTTGACAAAACGACAATTGCATTTACTAAATATAGTAACGTACTATTCTACGATTCCTTTATTTGGCTCCAAATTATGTCATAGATAGCAAACAAGTTATTTCTGGCCGTGGAAATAAATGAGAAAAAGAATTTTTCATTTAAGAAATGTTTTATCCTTGAAAATCTATTCTTAAGGTACATCAATCACGTTCCTATCTGTTTACATTTTTCGAAGATGGACAAATCCCAAATTTCGCAAGATTTTTTTTTTTTTTTTTTTTTTTTTTTTTTTTTTTTTTTTATAATTTATTGTATTTTAGAAAAACAAGACACATAAATATATGTAAAAGGACATAGACAGACATAAAACACAAAGCAAGATTTTTTCTTACTACTATTTACAAGTAACTTCAACTTAAACCCTCATGAATATTATTTTTAAATTGAATTTAGTTTCTGTATGCCTTTATTTCTTCAATTTTTGTTCTCCCAATGTTTGTTTTCGATAAGCCTTTAAGCATTGCCATTTACTAGACTTTAACAGACGGAACATTTTCTACAACGGTTTGAAGAATAGTAAATGTTTATACATGTATAGGGCGAATAAATTAATGAGAAATAATAATTAAAAAAAATATGAATTTAATTTTCACAGATGGAGAGTCGAGCAGAAGATCTTACAAGATTCCACAAACGAATCATCACTACAGATAACAACCATGAGAATATACGAAAGCCCATACACAAAACATGTTCCGCCGACTCTGCTATGATGACGACAGAGGAGTTTCCGAGTGTCAACGGAAATGGCGCACAGAAGAAAACAAGAAACATGTGAGTATTTGTGTAGATAAGAAAGACAGAGAGAGGAATGATGAATGAATGAATGAATGAATGAAATTTGGTACCGTGCCCGGTTAGTTCAGTCGGTAGAGCGTCTTCCAATATTGCAGGTTCCGTGTTTGATTCCCTTTTCTATTTTCATCTCCACATGTCAAAGAATATGTAAGTGAATAGATCTTAAATACAACGGCTTATTATAATTGTTTTCATTTCATTTTGCAAATATCTTTATGTTCCTTTTGAAATTAATTTAAACATACGAAAATCCAGGTACAAATGCAGCTTGCTTTTGATTTTAGAGAAAATGGGGAGGATGTATCGGGATCGAGGATGTACATGTATTCCTGGATATAAATTTTTTTTTATTTCAAGATGGATTTAATGTTCTTGACCGGACGAGATGCACCTTAAATTAGAACCCGCCTCTGAGTAGGTTTATATCTGGTCAGTTATATATAATTAGCATATTGTTGATGGCAGGTATTGATGCTGTGACGTAAATAGTCATTGTTATACACGGTCATCATTAGTAACAGTGGTTCTAACAGCTCATTATAAGGGCATATAATTGCCGTATTCCAATTCTTGTTGTTCATTATACGTCTGTATATGTATCTGTGACTTAATAATATGCTTCTGAGGATGGACCTGTAAATAATTTTCATTCATAGAATATTAGTTTCATACTTGGAAGACATGGGAAGGCCGCGGGGAAATAGTTTTGGTGAAATCGTCCATAAAAGGTGAAAAGAGTCAATTCAATGTGATTTTTTCCTGCCGATGTGAATTATGTATTTTTCTTCGTCTTATATTATCGGATATCGTAAATTATTGTATTATATTTATTCATTTATTCTTCACAGTGCCCGTAACATGAAGAAAAAATTCCAGTTTCTTCGTCGGCGAAACACGGACACAGCTATAACAAGCGGTTTAGGAGGAACGTCATCGGCATTGTACAGACGCCCCACCGCCGGACAGGCTATGGAGTGGAGCAGGTCATTTGAATCTCTCCTCAGCGATAAAAGTAAGTTCAACAGTTGAAAATTTGCTTTGCGTTATCATAACTTTAATTATTAATTTATTTATCTAGTTATTTATTTATTTATTAATTTATTTTTTGACAATTTTGAAATCTAGGAACAAATCTTTTAAATGCGAAATACTTTTTCGATGAAATGGGATTTTGATTTTCTTTCCTTTATTCAAGTGATGAGAGAGACGTATAGATACTTCAGCATCTGCGGCAATTACTTGAGAGCATTTATGAATAAAAAAAACTTTTTTCGCTTCATCGAATCATATTAATAAAACTCTTTGATACATTTTTTGGCACTGGTTAGAGTGTTCGATTAGTAATAAACATAGTGACTGAATATCATTCACAAGCTGGTTGATACGCCATGTTTCATCTATCAACTTCTGTATTTTTCCAGGTGGGTTAGAATTATTTCGTGGCTTTCTGCGCTCCGAATTCAGCGAGGAGAACTTAGAGTTTTGGTTGGCATGTCAGGAATACAAAGACAGCCCTGACGTCACCTCTATATGTAGCCATTCCAAACAAATCTTTGATGACTATGTAGCTCTGCAAGCACCAAAAGAGGTGAGATTTTCAAAAAACTTTGAAATTCTTCAGTTTGAAAGTAGAAAGTAGATTCTGCATCTTATTAATAACAAGTCGGGTACTGGTAATTTGTTTGAGTCGCAGTACTTACAATAATATTACTCAAAACATGGAAAAAGAACTAAGTATGATTTTGAAGATACAAAATAAAAAAAAAAATCCCTTAATTTTATGTTTGTCTCCAAAGTTGAAAAGTAATGATATACTGATACATTTACGTTGGTTTACAGGTGAATCTGGATTCCAAAACAAGAATGAAGACAGTATTGAACCTTGAGAACCCCACGAGACTCTCCTTTGACGACGCTCAGAGGAGGATCCAAAGTTTAATGGAGAAAGACTCATATCCAAGGTTTCTAGAGTCCGAGTTATACCTGTGTATAGTAGGCGAACATGGCGGAGAGGACTCGCATGCCTGAATGTGATCATACCGGAAGTTACAAATCACCAAAGACGAGCACGTTTACATTTAAACACATAAGTGACGAAGACGCCTTACTTTCACTTTTGTTTCAAAAATCGTGAAAAATTCATCGGATGGATTTTCTTCATTATTTACTAGGTATTTCCTAACTTTGAGGAATGTGTTTCGGTGCCAGGTGACACTTTTAACGCTGCGGGCTTTGTCGTAGTGATTTTGAAGTAGAAATCCAGAAAATTATTGTTATAGAGATATTTTTTAAATCATTATTACATTGGACTTGAGAACGTTTTTAAAAGACGTCGTTCCATACGTTTTGTTGTTAAACTTTCCATTTAATATTATATTAATGAATTGACATATTTTGCATATTTCGCTCTTTTTTCTAGATTGTTGATTATATTGTATAAAAGTGCTAGACAATCATGTTTATTTAATTTTCAATCATCTGTATCTTTGTGAAACTTCATTCATTATAGCATCTAACTCGGTTTTACAAATAATCTTTTGATTTTTTCAATGCCGTCATAAGCAATAGAAAGAATCCAACTAGAAGCTATTGAAAAATCCAGTTGGATTTAGAATACCATTATAATTAACAATATCTATTGTTCAATTTAAAGCGAATAAAAAAACAATTGATAAATTTCTATATTAATTTATATCACGTCTTACTTCGAAAAATTTATCATTTTTATATGACCTACAAACACTTTCACCTATACGTTCACTAATATTTTTATTATGCCTTGCCAAAATATTGATTAGTGAATGCACATACTTTTTAAAATATCTTACATAGTAATGAACTTTGTTGTATCTTGTCCCCTCCTTTCATAGATTGTCAATGCATTTTTACACTGAAATCCTAAATAAAATATCAAAAACCATAATCGTTTTCATCTCTTACATGTATCTGCAATCTGGACAAGAAAAAATGGCCTCTACGGAATACAAGAGAAAATGTTCATATAAAGTTTAAACGTCGATCTTCAAAATCAATAGCATCATTTAAGAAGAGATAAATTTTCAGCATGGACCAGGTATGCACGTTTCGGGTAATTAACCCTCGTCAGTGATCGTCATTCTAAACAATGTAATATGGCGAAAGAGTGTGAAAGTTATATCCAAGGATTGGTGGGATATGATGCTACAGGATCTACTTTTCAAAATTTAAAGAAATTTTGATAACAGAAATTTTCGAATGCGTCGAAGAAACTTTCAACCGAAGTTGATCGAACTTGGTTACATGTGCACTCCGGTACTCCTGATCTACCAGCAGTGACACTCACAAAGTGGTACATGTACAAATGATAAGCGTCTTCAAATTCAATAGAATCATTAAAGAAGAGATTTTGCAGCATGGACCAGACATGTACGTTTCGAGTAATTAACCCACGTCAGTGATCCTCAATCTAAACAATGTAATACGGCCAAAGAGTGAAAATTATCATGTCCTAAAATGTACCAAAAGATGAAGCAGGATGGGTGGGATATGATGCTACAGGACCCACTTTTCAGAAATTTCAAGAGGTTGATCGAACTTAGCTACATGTCCCCTTGGGGACCCTTGAACAACAAGCAGTGACACTCACCAGGTGGTACAAATGTTAAACGTCTTCAAATTCAATAGCATCATTTGAGAACAGATAAATTTGCAGCATGGACCAAACATGCACGTTTCGGGTACTAAACCCTCGTCAGTGATCCTCAATCTAAAAAATGTAATACAACTAAAGGGTGTGACAGTTAGTATGTCCTAAAACAGCAGAATGTGAGGGATATGATGCTACAGAGACGATCACTATCGTTAGGGACACTCTGCACTACGGTTAAAGACCGTGGAAGCAACCGTCATGTAACTTTGGTTTTTAACTTTATAATAGGAAAGGAAAGTCAAAATAACAAATATTCCCAAATCAATCGATAGCCGTACAGATTCTCGAAAAATATAAAACTAAACAAAGATAAGGAGGAGATCCATAAGAAAACAGCGGAGCGCACTCTCACGGGACAATAAAAAAGGAAAACACTCGGATACACTCGGACACCATAGAATCAAGAAGGACAATCTCTACTGAACCCAGAGAAAGATCAGAATTTATTGCTGGTCGCCATGGCAATAACTCGTTATTCTTATTTATAGCTAGAAGGTCGCCAGTTACACATTTTTTTTTATGTATAGAGCTATGTTATTGTTTTATCCTAAAGCAGTCAAACCAATATCTACCCAAGTTAGTTTTTGAGCAAAATGACTGCTTCTATAAATAGCTCAATAATTTATGAAAAAATCAACATTTTGACCCGAAAACATAGAGATTTACTCGAAGTTTGAATGTCTAATTCTCTCATTTTTAAAGAGGATAATGAATATTATATATTTTAATGTATGGATCTTTAGAAGCAGAACTCTATAGCGAAAATGACATATTTTTTTCAGTGAAAAATATGCATCCCCCAAATATCCATTCGGCAAGTATTATTTTTTCTGAAATAATGTAACAAACTGAGCTTATACCATTTATCGTCCATGTCGGTTTCAAATATAACGTGATATGAAAATAGAATTATCTCCCTGTAGTCGCAACCCCAACCTTAAAGAATAAGTAAGGGCGTATACAATGTAATTTGAATATGCAATTCAGCCTGCCAAACATTTTAATTTCTCATGGAACCTACTACTTAAATTAGAAGATAGATAGACGTAGTGAACACTGAAGACTTGTAACTATCACCTTTTAACACAGCAACAAGCAAAGGGCATACAACCACTATACCAACAAACAATAACAAACATTGAAATGCTTTCACATCCAAAAATAAAATAAGTTTCAACAACAAAGAAGCAAATTTGAATCTCCAATAGGGATGATATCAGGTGCCCAGGAAGGGTACGAATCTCCTGTTCGATATCCATACCCGTCACTTGGACCGTGCAAGAACCCCCCCCCCAAAAAAAAAAACAAACAAAAAAAAAAAAACCCCGGCAACCCCGCTGAATGCGTCAAATTCGGTGTTTTTGCGTGGTTCTAATCCCAAGAGAAAGGAGTAGATCTCCATTTAGACTCGGTTGCAGTACTAACAGCAAACATTAACAGCAAATTTTCAGAACATAATTGAATTAAAACACTTCAAACCTAAATATTTTCCAACATTGAGAAAAATGAGACAGGATAACAAGATGCTCTAATTATGTTTTCTATTTCCATTCTGTCGTTCAGATTTTAAACGTCTTCAAATTCAATAGCATCATTTAAGAGCAGATAGATTTTCAGGATGGACCAGACAAGAGTTTGTTTTGATGACAAACTATAAGTCAGTCACTCACAAATGAACCCTAGGTTCATTACTTCTTCGATTTATCTCTTTGCCCTCAGAACTAATTTGTTGTAATTTGAGCTTTGTCTGGTACAGCGTATCAGTTGCGATGTGAATACACCATAGGCGGGAAAAGAAAGAATGTTACTACTTAGGAGAGGAAAGTTTGTTATTTTAAAATAGTATTAGTTTTCCCGTTAGTAATATATTGAAGTATTCAGGTGACCATTGTCGTCTAAAGATTACATAGGATCTAAATATGAAGAAGAGTTCATCCTTTAAGTTGTTTCTTTCACCTCTGTTTCACACAGATAGACTGTGCTAATTTCAAATGTAACTGAAAGCACGCCATCGATATATCTGTGTGTAGAACTTAATCGTAGAGCTAGGTGATTCTTACTTTGACGACGGGACTCCATGACGGGCCCTGTCTAAACCCCTTTAGAGAAGACAGGACCCGACCAACTGTCCTCTCTGAATGTTAAATGTCGATCAAACGCCTCGGGTGATAATCCTAGCACAGTCTCTCCGTGTGATTTAGAGGTGGTAGACATCACTGAAAGAATTAACTCGGCTCTATGATAGACATTTATCAAGTTGCATCACAACGGCATAGGTTCTCTTTGCTCTCAATATGACCTTGCCCGAAGGGGTATTTTTGGAACTCACAATATTTTTCCTCCTTCTTGAGATCACTACGGTAAACTCAGAGGGCAGATGAATGTTGACGTTATTTTTCCTACGTCGCGGCATTCGGTTGCTATGTAAAAAAAAAATTTACCGAAACACCACCAACCAAATAAACAGCAACAATGGCGTCATTCGAATTCCAAACTCTTAATTGAGCTGGTATCTGCTCAATTTCTAATGTTGGACATGGTAATAAAGCCTGTCTGGCCTTGTCAGTAGTATTTATTTCGAGCTTACGAAACCGGAAGCATTACCCGAGAAAGGAAATAGTACAAAACTCTGGCTACAATTTTGGCGAGCGCAAATCCTCGAGTTTACGCTATCTGGGTAGATTTTGCTCAATTTAAGAAGTACAAATAAAAAGAAATGGTGACAACCGGCGTACAAGACCTACGAACAGTTTTACACGAATCGTGAAAAACATGGCAACCCCTTTCCCAAAGGCTACATTGCAATGAAGCGCCTAGCGTAATGAGATGCGCCTTGGAGACCAAGATGACTTCGACCTGTTAGGGGGCATATAAAAGAAATCAAGATAGGAGGGGATCTCCAACAAGACTCGGTTGCTGCACCAACAAGTTTGATTTCAAAAGGAAATGAAAACAAATAAATTCTCCACACAAAGTATTTTAAATTCATTGGGCGAACATCAACAATTTACTTTGTGACACATTCCCTTTGAAGTACGATGTTCGAAGTGCGAATGTTCAATAAGATCTGACTCATGTTATCTTTTGACGACAATTGTCACCTTAATACGAAACGACTTCAACTTCAAAATTACAAATTTCCCTTTAGGTGGTAACATTCCTTCATTTATGAATTTGAAGACGTTAAACATTTGTACCACTTGGTGAGTGTTACTGCGGGTGGATCAAGAGTCCCCGAGGGCACAGTTCGTAGCCAAGTTCGATCAATTTCGGTTGGTCGTTTCTTCAAACGCATTTTAAAATTTCTGTTTACAAATTTTTCTCAAATTTCTAAAACCTGGGTCCTGTAGCATCATGTCCCAGCCATTTTGCTATGTCTTTCGGTATATTTAGGACATAATGTTCACAGATTTTGGTCATATTACATTGTTTAGATTGAGGATCACTGACGAGGGTTTATTACCCGAAACGTGCATCTCTGGTCCATGCTGTCAAGTAATCTGCTTTTAAATGATGCTTATGAATTTGAAGACGTTAAACATTTGTACAACTTGGTGAGTGTCACTGCTGGTAAACAAAGACTCCCCGAGGGCACATGTTGCCAAGCTCGATCAATTTCGGTTGGTCGTTTCTTCAAACGCATTTGAAGAAACGACACTGACCTGGGTCCTGTAGTATCATATTCCAGCCATTTTGCTATGTCTTTCGGTATATTTAAGACATAATTTTCACATTTTCACAGATTTTGGTCATATTACATTGTTTAGATTGAGGATCACTGACGAGGGTTTATTACCCGAAACGTGCATGTCTGGTCCATACTGTCAATTAATCTGCTTTTAAATGATGCTAAAGAATTTGAAGACGTTAAACATGTATTCATATCGCAATTGATTCTAGAACAAGATCAAACTACAACGACTTCGTTCTGAGGACAGAGAGATTAACCAAAAAAATAAAACCACTGAAACAAGGGTACATTTATGAGCGACTGATTTTGTCACTGCAATGTTTTGGACGATACAACGAAAATATTATTAAGGATTCCGACTATTCCGTCGGAATCCTTTCTGTTATTGCAATGTCTTTTCTTTATTCTTATTATTCTTATTCTTATTATTCTTACCCCTTTCCATTTCCAGACACTTTATTCAAAGGTCATTCAACACAGAGCAAAAAGAATGGTATCATTAGAAAGAGCAGACAAAGATCTTCTTAAACTATTTTTTGTTTGTCGATAAGTTCACCAATGCCCTCGCTAGATGTCATCAAAGGTCAAATCTTTAAACTCTTATAACTTCTATATTATTCACACGATTTGAACGAAATTTGTTTTATATCATTCTTTGGAAAATTTGCAAACTTTTATACGCTTACATGCTCGATGAAATATTTACGGTTTTCGCGCTATTTTGAGTTGAAAATGGAACTTTAAATTGGCACAGTGCCAATTCCTACAGTTTTCGAGATTTTGAGTTGAAACTTGGATGGTAGGCTACTTATAGGTAGTCATTGATGATGACCTAGTTTCAAGGTCAAATTATGATTCTCAAGGTCACAACAAACTTTTGCCTATAGAACGAAGACTATTTGACCTTGACAGTTCAAACTTCATAAATACAATCATTGAGCCAAGCCCTTTCACCTTGACCTTGACCCAAGGTCAAATTTTGATTCTCAAGGTCACAACAAACTTTTGCCTATAGAACAAAGACCATTTGTCCTTGACAGTTCAAACTTGGCGCAAATATTCCTTGCATCAAGTCCTTTCACCTTGACCTTAACCAAAGGTCATCTGTTCGACTTCAAGGTCACAACAGACTTTCGTTGATAAAATATTGAGCTTTGATTAGATGAAAAGGAATCTTGATGAGAATAAACTCAAATGCTTATCTTTTATCCATGACCTTGGTTAAAGGTAAAATAAACTTTTTCAAGGTCATAACAAACATTTACTCTTGTAGAATTCACAGGATTTTGTCCCTATCTATTTTTCTTCACACAAGTAGTACTTTTTATGTGAATTTTACATAGTAAGATAGATAACTCTTTTATTCTTGTTCCCTGTTTCTTTCTTTTTTATTCTTAGTAGCATTACATATCAGTAGTTACAAGTTGTTGTCATTTTCTATTAATAGAAATTATCTCATTGCAAAATCATTGTGCAATTCTGTTTTGAGAAAGTCATTGTAAAGAATTAGATATTGATTGAGCATGGAATTTTAAGCTTTCATAAACATAAAAGGTATTTATTTTTTTTCTCTTCTATTTTGTTGATAAATAAATAAGAGTCCCAAATTAAACATAAGCTCTTTTGACTCATTTGCTGAAGTCAACATGATACTAAAGCAACTATTCTTTTTTCCATCTTCTTTATTCGGATTTTAGCACTTCAGTTCCGAGGAAGGTCTAATAAAGGAGGAATCCGTCTGTTGCTTGCAACAGTAGCCATCTAGTTATTATTATTATTATTATAGGGTTTGTTCTTTTCATACTTTCTACTCAAAGTAGATATGTAAATTGTGGGGGATGAGCACCAATACCGAACCCTCTACATATTCAAACATCTACTTTGAGTAAGAAGGAAAAATCCTACATCAAATTTATCATGTCGATAATCCGTTTGTATCACTTTCTTTGTACTTTTGGACGTTCGAAAAATTTGTGACCTAATTCTGCGTCAATGAAGGGCACCACGTGACTGTCATAATGCGACATCATTGGCTGAAGGTACAAATACAAGGCGTACTAAAATATTATATCAGCTCAAGTGAGCTATTGTCATAGCGCACCGTCCGGCGTCCGTCGCCTGTCGTCCGTCGTCCGTCGTCCGTCCGTCGTAAACTTTTCAACATTTTCGACTTCTTCTCCAGAACCACTGAACAGATTTTCATGAAACTTGGTAGGAATAAAGTACTCATGATCCACAACAAGTGTTGTTGTTTTTCGTCCGGATCCATCAACAGGTGGCGCCACCACAGGCAAAAATACGTCACAGGGGGTACCCTCCTTTGACAAACTTCTTCTTCAGAACGGAAGCACGTATCGACAAACCGAGAGCATCAGGATGATCTAGAGAGATGTCTTAAGAAGTGTTGTTATTTTTGGTTCCACTCGGAAGTCAAATTTTTGACGCGTTTTTGACGTCTTTTCGGACTTTGTCAGAAATGCACATTTTTGCACTATTTCTTTAAATAACTCAATAAGTGTATGATTTTACACATTCATTTACTGCATATTTATCATATTTAAGTTACTAAATGCTTTGATAAGTATTTTATTCTAAAATTTAATTTTTTTTTGATTTTTTATGAATTATTTTCTTATGTTAAAAAGAAGGGGGGGGGGGGGTGATTTTCATACATATTCAACTTCTTCTCCAGAACCACTGAACAGATTTTCATGAAACTTGGTAGGAATGAAGTACTCATAGTCCCCTACAAGTGTTGTTGTTTTTCGTCCGGATCCATCATAAGGTGGCGCCACCACAGGCAAAAGTAGGTTACAGGGGGTACCCTCCTTTGACAAACTTCTTCTTCAGAATGGAAGCAGGTATCGACAACCGAAAGCATCAGGATGATCTAGAGAGATGTCTTAAGAAATGTTGTTATTTTTGGTTCCACTCGGAAGTCAAATTTTTGACGCGTTTTTGACGTCTTTTCGGACTTTGTCAGAAATGTACATTTTTGCACTATTTCTTTAAATAACTCAATATGTGTATGATTTTACACATTCATTTACTGCACATTTATCATATTTAAGTTACTAAATGCTTTGATAAGTATTTTATTCTAAAATTTTAATTGTTTGATTTTTCATGAATTATTTTCTTATGTGAAAAGGAGGGGGGGGGGGTGATTTTCATACATATTCAACTTTTTCTCCAGAACCACTGAACAGATTTTCATTTCATGAAACTTGGTAGGAATGAAGTACTCATGGTCCCCTACAAGTGTTGTTGTTTTTTGTCCGGATCCATCAAAAGGTGGCGCCACAAGAGGCAAAAGTAGGTTACAGGGGGTACCCTCCTTTGACAAACTTCTTCTTCAGAATGGAAGCAGGTATCGACAAACCGAAAGCATCAGGATGATTTAGAGAGATGTCTTAAGAAGTGTTGTTATTTTTGGTTCCACTCGGAAGTCAAATTTTTGACGCGTTTTTGTCGTCTTTTCGGACTTTGTCAGAAATGTACATTTTTGCACTATTTCTTTAAATAACTCAATATGTGTATGATTTTACACATTCATTTACTGCACATTTATCACATTTAAGTTACTAAATGCTTTGATATGTATTTTATACTGAAATTTATTTTTTTTGATTTTTTATGAATTATTTTCTTATGTGAAAAGGAAAGGGGGGGGGGTGATTTTCATACATATTCAACTTCTTCTCCAGAACTGCTGAACAGATTTTTATGAGTATTTTTTCAATCATGAATAGATATGTTTACTGTGAACATGGACCCAAGGCTTGTGGGTTCAAGTTCTGGTACCCTGGTAAGTTTAGTTTCGTATAAGTTGGTACATGTTCATGTATGCAAGAGTTGTCTTTCTTTAATATTGATATATGTTTTTGAGGTTTAAAATTTTTGATTATCGATTCATTTGAATGTTATATATTAAATAACTATGGAAAAGGAAACTAAATAATTTTAAAAAGATGAATAAGTATTTTCAAATTTATCTTGTGAAGACTTAGATATACAACTTTGAAATTACAATATTGAGAGCAGCTCGAAATATTAATGTAAGAACAGATCAATGTTATCAATAACACAGTGAAAGGAGGGGGAGGGGGAGGGGGCTGTTATTTTGCTTTAGCTTTTCTCGGATTACTTAGATTACTCAAGAAGAAGGGGGGGGGGATGATTTTCATACATATTCAACTTCTTCTCCAGAGCCGCTGAACAGATTTTCGTTAAACTTGGTAGGAATGAAGTAATCATGGTCCCCTACAAGTATTGTTGTTTTTAGCTCACCTGAGCGAAGCTCAAGTGAGCTATTGTCATAGCGCGTCGTCCGTCCATCGTCCGTCCGTGCGACGTAAACTTATAACATTTTCGATCTTTCTGCAACCGCTGCACAACATTTCACGAAACTTCACAGGAAGCAAGTACTCAATGTCCTCTATCAAGTTTCTGTTTTTCAAGCCGATCGGAAATCCAAGATGGTCGCCACAGGCTCTGATTGGCTGACACATTTTCGACTTCTCTTCTGAAACTGCATCACAGAATTTCATGAAACTTCACAGGACGCAAGTACTCAATGCCCTCTGCCAAGTTTGTGTTTTTCGAGCCGATCGGAAATCCACGATGGCCGCCACAGGCTCTGATTGGCTGACACACTTTCGACTTCTCCCCTCAAACGGCTGCATAGAATTTCACAAACCTTCACAGGAAGCAAGTACTGATTGCTCTCTACCAAGTTTGTGTTTTTTCGAGCTGATCAGAAATCCAAGATGGCCGCCACAGGCTCTGATTGGCTGACACATTTTCGACTTCTCTTCTGAAACTGCATCACAGAATTTCATGAAACTTCACAGGAAGCAAGTACTCAATCCCCTCTACCAAGTTTGTGTTTTTCGAGCCGATCGGAAATCCAAGATGGCCGCCACAGGCTCTGATAGGCTGACACATTTTTGACTAATCCTCTGAAACTGATGCTCAGAATTTCATGAAATTCCACAGGATGCAAGTACTCAATGACCTCTACCAAGTTTGTGTTTTTGGAGCCGATTGGAAATCCAAGATGGCCGCCACAGGCTCTAATTGGCTGACACATCCCGACTTCTCCTCTGAAACCGCTGCACAGAATTTCATGAAACTTCACGGGATGCAAGTACTCAATGCCCTCTACCAGGTTTATGTTTTTCGAGCCGATCGGAAATCCAAGATGGCCACCACAGGCTCTGATTGGCTGACACATTTTCGACTTCTCCTCTGAAACGGCTGCATAGAATTTCACAAACCTTCACAGGAAGCAAGTACTGATTGCTCTCTATCAAGTTTGTGTTTTTTCGAGCTAATCAGAAATCCAAGATGGCCGCCACAGGCTCTGATTGGCTGACACATTTTCGACTTCTCTTCTGAAACTGCATCACAGAATTTCATGAAACTTCACAGGAAGCAAGTACTCAATGCCCTCTATCAAGTTTCTGTTTTTCAAGCCGATCGGAAATCCAAGATGGTCGCCACAGGCTCTGATTGGCTGACACATTTTCGACTTCTCTTCTGAAACTGCATCACAGAATTTCATGAAACTTCACAGGAAGCAAGTACTCAATGCCCTCTGCCAAGTTTGTGTTTTTCGAGCCGATCGGAAATCCAAGATGGCCACCACAGGCTCTGATAGGCTGACACATTTTTGACTTATCCTCTGAAACTGATGCTCAAAATTTCATGAAACTTCAAAGGATGCAAGTACTCAATGACCTCTACCAAGTTTGTGTTTTTGGAGCCGATTGGAAATCCAAGATGGCCGCCACAGGCTCTAATTGGCTGACACATCCCGACTTCTCCTCTGAAACCGCTGCACAGAATTTCATGAAACTTCACGGGATGCAAGTACTCAATGCCCTCTACCAAGTTCGTGTTTTTCGAGCCAATCGGAAATCCAAGATGGCTGCCACAGGCTCTGATTGGCTGACACATTTTCGACTTCTCTTCTATAACCATTGCACATAATTTCACGAAACTTCACAGGAAGCAAGTACTCAATGCCCTCTACCAAGTTTGTCTTTTTCGCGCCAATCGGAAATCCACGATGGCCGCCACAGGCTCTGATTGGCTGACACACTTTCGACTTCTCCCCTCAAACGGCTGCATAGAATTTCACAAACCTTCACAGGAAGCAAGTACTGATTGCTCTCTACCAAGTTTGTGTTTTTTCGAGCTGATCAGAAATCCAAGATGGCCGCCACAGGCTCTGATTGGCTGACACATTTTCGACTTCTCTTCTGAAACTGCATCACAGAATTTCATGAAACTTCACAGGAAGCAAGTACTCAATCCCCTCTACCAAGTTTGTGTTTTTCGAGCCGATCGGAAATCCAAGATGGCCGCCACAGGCTCTGATAGGCTGACACATTTTTGACTAATCCTCTGAAACTGATGCTCAAAATTTCATGAAACTCCACAGGATGCAAGTACTCAATGACCTCTACCAAGTTTGTGTTTTTGGAGCCGATTGGAAATCCAAGATGGCCGCCACAGGCTCTAATTGGCTGACACATCCCGACTTCTCCTCTGAAACCGCTGTACAGAATTTCATGAAACTTCACGGGATGCAAGTACTCAATGCCCTCTACCAGGTTTATGTTTTTCGAGCCGATCGGAAATCCAAGATGGCCACCACAGGCTCTGATTGGCTGACACATTTTCGACTTCTCCTCTGAAACGGCTGCATAGAATTTCACAAACCTTCACAGGAAGCAAGTACTGATTGCTCTCTATCAAGTTTGTGTTTTTTCGAGCTGATCAGAAATCCAAGATGGCCGCCACAGGCTCTGATTGGCTGACACATTTTCGACTTCTCTTCTGAAACTGCATCACAGAATTTCATGAAACTTCACAGGAAGCAAGTACTCAATGCCCTCTATCAAGTTTCTGTTTTTCAAGCCGATCGGAAATCCAAGATGGTCGCCACAGGCTCTGATTGGCTGACACATTTTCGACTTCTCTTCTGAAACTGCATCACAGAATTTCATGAAACTTCACAGGAAGCAAGTACTCAATGCCCTCTGCCAAGTTTGTGTTTTTCGAGCCGATCGGAAATCCAAGATGGCCACCACAGGCTCTGATAGGCTGACACATTTTTGACTTATCCTCTGAAACTGATGCTCAAAATTTCATGAAACTTCAAAGGATGCAAGTACTCAATGACCTCTACCAAGTTTGTGTTTTTGGAGCCGATTGGAAATCCAAGATGGCCGCCACAGGCTCTAATTGGCTGACACATCCCGACTTCTCCTCTGAAACCGCTGCACAGAATTTCATGAAACTTCACGGGATGCAAGTACTCAATGCCCTCTACCAAGTTCGTGTTTTTCGAGCCAATCGGAAATCTAAGATGGCTGCCACAGGCTCTGATTGGCTGACACATTTTCGACTTCTCTTCTATAACCATTGCACATAATTTCACGAAACTTCACAGGAAGCAAGTACTCAATGCCCTCTACCAAGTTTGTCTTTTTCGCGCCAATCGGAAATCCACGATGGCCGCCACAGGCTCTGATTGGCTGACACACTTTCGACTTCTCCCCTCAAACGGCTGCATAGAATTTCACAAACCTTCACAGGAAGCAAGTACTGATTGCTCTCTACCAAGTTTGTGTTTTTTCGAGCTGATCAGAAATCCAAGATGGCCGCCACAGGCTCTGATTGGCTGACACATTTTCGACTTCTCTTCTGAAACTGCATCACAGAATTTCATGAAACTTCACAGGAAGCAAGTACTCAATCCCCTCTACCAAGTTTGTGTTTTTCGAGCCGATCGGAAATCCAAGATGGCCGCACCAGGCTCTGATAGGCTGACACATTTTTGACTAATCCTCTGAAACTGATGCTCAAAATTTCATGAAACTCCACAGGATGCAAGTACTCAATGACCTCTACCAAGTTTGTGTTTTTGGAGCCGATTGGAAATCCAAGATGGCCGCCACAGGCTCTAATTGGCTGACACATCCCGACTTCTCCTCTGAAACCGCTGCACAGAATTTCATGAAACTTCACGGGATGCAAGTACTCAATGCCCTCTACCAGGTTTATGTTTTTCGAGCCGATCGGAAATCCAAGATGGCCGCCACAGGCTCTGATTGGCTGACACATTTTCGACTTCTCCTCTGAAACGGCTGCATAGAATTTCACAAACCTTCACAGGAAGCAAGTACTGATTGCTCTCTATCAAGTTTGTGTTTTTTCGAGCTGATCAGAAATCCAAGATGGCCGCCACAGGCTCTGATTGGCTGACAAATTTTCGACTTCTCCTCTGAAACCGCTGCATAGAATTTCATGAAACTTCACAGGACGCAAGTACTCATTGTCCTCTACTAAGTTTGTGTTTTTCAAGCCGATTGGAAATCCAAGATGTCCTCTATAGGCTCTATTTGAATGACACATTTTTTTACTTATCCTCTTAAACTACTGCACAGAATGTCACCAAACTTTACAGGAAGTAACTTGTACACCTTGTCCTTCTCAAAACTTCACTAAAAGTGATTTCCTTCAGGTCTTGACTTTGATTGAAAACATACCTAAAGTCTCCTTAGGTGAGCGATGCGGCCCCCTTGGGCCTCTTGTTTTCAAAATAGCGCCACCAACAATCACATTTTGTGATTATCGTATTTCAAATTCTGACTTAGGAACCGAAGTGCGAACCCTTACTTTGTTAATGATAAAGCAAAAGAAATTTTGATAAGCTTGAAGATTCCTTTTCAATCTTACGTGGTTGGATCCTGTTTCTTGCATTGTGTATGTAGCATTTTTTATGTGTTAAACATACACTAACTTATACAGCGCGTTATTTAGCATCGCCACATACAATATGTTCCGTTCTTGCACAGGACTCTGGGAATTGTTAGTGATATAGTGCTGTATGTCGTGTTTTTACTGTGCTGTGTTATGTCTCCATCTGTTTGCCCGCCCATTCTTTTCTCGTGCGGAAGTTCTGTTTTATACTTATTCAAGAATTTGTAGGCCTATTATTATGATTGCGATTATTGACTCTGATTTTTGTTTGTGCTTTTGACTTCATTTATTTTGTTCAATTGTCTTACGGGTTCCTTTTATGGACATTTTTCAACTTCACGTACTTCGGACTTCGCACTCCAGACTTCGCACTAAGGGGGTCATATCAAAGACACCAGGTCAATTAAAAATGTAAAATATGAACACACAATAGACGAAATGACCGTGGAGAGCTTTTAATATGTATATTCACATATGAAAATAAATAAATTCTCATAAAATTTAATCTAGGTTAATTGGAATAACATTAACAATTTACGTTTGTGACATAGTCCCTTCAAAGTGCGGCGTTCCAAGTCCGAAGTCCGCGAACGTGAAAAATGTCTCTTATAAAATACCGAGCTGACAACAGAGAAGAAAAGGTGCAGCTCAGCACTTTATGTGTACATAGTAGATTTTCTCGTATAAGAAGGGATTTCCATGGATAAAAACTACGCGCCTAAAATTGTACATCTTTTCTCATACATATATGTATATAATGGTAGCGTCAGACCTTACCGGATAGCGCGAACGGACGTCCGTTGGTTGTCCGTTTGTAAAAACCACTGCTCGAGGCTCTCGCGACTAGTTTTGAACGGATACGTACCGTACGAGTACCGGAGATCTACCGGTAAAGTAACGCACGTGTAACGGACTTCACCGTACGAGTAACGGAAAAGGAACGGATGAAACGGACATGCAACGTATAAGAACCGGACGAAACGGACAATGAACGGACATCCGTTACTCGTCCGTTGGCCTCCGGTAGCTGTCCGTTACGTGTCCGTTTTATCCGTTTTACGTCCGGTAGATGTCCGATCGTGATTCCAGTCTACCGGACACAAACGGACAAATAACGGATATCAACGGACACCTACCGGTCACCTACCGGAGATGTAACGGACGAGTAACGGACAAAACGGATACCAACGGACACGTAACTTATATGTAACGGACGCCTTAGTCCGTTCTGTCCGTTGGCAAGTTTTGAGCATGCTCAAAACTTGCCAACGGACAAAACGGACACCAACGGTCATCGCCGGACAAGTACCGGATAAAACGGACAAGTAACGGACGACTAACGGAAGAGTAACGGTTGTCAACGGAGACCAACGGATTGAAAATTTTGTTATCCGTTACTCGTCCGTTCGACTTATCCGGCTAGGTGTGACTGGGGTATAAAGGAGATCAAATTGAATGGGTACATCTAGCGGTCATCATGGTATTTTTAAAAGTACTGAAAACATTCTTTCATACGAATGTGGTATATTTTAGTCATTAATGACAGCTTATTGTAAAATGACAGTTCAACGCATAATTTTGCAGAGACATTAATGGATAAGAAAATTCAGACAATTACAATTTATGGTTAACAGGCTACTTCAATAACCAAAACGTCCTTTCAAATGGTTCGATGACGGTATCAGTCACGCGGTGTACGTTGGATGTATATAATGTAATGCAACCTTTCTCTGCACAGTTTACATTCAAGTTTTAAGCAGTGTATTATGAAAAAATCTATCATAATATATGTCTTTAATCTCTCAGAAATACGTCATAAATCATATCAAATCGAGGATAAGGAAGATCGTCCTATATAATGTATTTTTGTTTTAATGTGAATCGTTCTAATGTAAATATATACTCGGATTGTGCAATCTGAAAGACGATCATTTAATCCTTTTTTCATTTATAGATTGTCTGTAGGAAGAGGATGCTATAAAAGCGATCTTATTGTCTAAGCATTTGCAAGATATATATCATATATCATAAAATGAAACTGTATTAGTCAGTTATGTGCCCTACATATACCTGAACTGGAAGGCACAAAGGAAAATGTGATATAAAGAATTTCAATTTAGCATAGGAAAATTCATTAATTCATTTGAGTACCAGTTTTAATGGTTTTAAGATACATAAAAGGCTATTCACTTATGAATATAACTACATGCAGAAGTATGTGATTATCTTAACGTCAAAAAAGTCGTTACTCGACGGTATAAACGTTTATGATATTAACGTAGACATGAAATAATAAGAGGTATTGCAAGATTTCATTTTATTTTATCTTAGATCAGTTTTGGGTGACCAATGCAGCATCATTTGCGCGCGTGATGCGGCTTTCCCTCAATTGTTGATTTTGATACCTCCATAAACTTACTATGATATTATACGTACAATGATTTCAATAAATTTTCGATCAGTTCTTTGAAATCTGCCTCAAAGCCATATCCTTATGAATATTTCATGATAATTCTTCCTTAAGACATCAGCTGATTCAGGATAACTCTGTGTATAATAGGGAGGTTCATTATTGGAGGTTCGCTTCTGTTGTTATGGTGGAATTTGTTGTCTGTTTGCTTTATTTCCTGTTTTATTATCATTTGAATGCCCTTTGATTAATGGTTTTCGAATTTTTGATCTCGTTCTCTATATTGGGATATAGTTCTTGTCCATATTTGTCATGTGATAATTGAATACTTTCATTTCAAACTAAACTAAGTTATTTAGCGCATTATTTAACAGCAACACATATAATATATTCCGTTCTCGCACTGGACTCTGGGAATTGTTTGTAAAAAGTGTTGTATATCGTGTTTGTAGTGTGTACTATGTTATGTTTGCCCGCCCATTGTTTTGTGTGTTTACTTTTGTGGAGTTGTCTTACGGGTAAATACCAACAACGAGCTGACAACAGAGAAGAAAAAGTGCAGCTCACGCCTTATGTGTACGTAGTTGATTTTCCCGTGTAAGTAGTCGGGGTTCCTATGGAAAAACACTACGCGCATTTTTAAAAGTACTGAAAACATTCTTTCATACGAACGTGGTAAATTTAATTCTTGAATGACAGCTAATTGTTAAATGAATTTAAAAGATAATTTTGCAGAGACATAAATGGATAAGAAAATATTCAAAGAATTACAATATGTGATTTACAGGCTACTTCAATAACCAAAAATAAGCCCTTCCAAAGGGTTCAATGTCTTGACGGTATCAGACACGTGTTGATGATTTGGTGAATATAATGTAATGCAATCTTCTTCCATACAGTTTACATTCAAGTTTTAAGCAGTGTTTTATGAAATAATCTATCATAATCTATGTCATTGAACTCTCAGAAATACGTCATAAATCATATAAAATCTAGCATAAGGAAGTGGCAGGTCTATGTCTATGTCTTATATACATGTATTTTTATGTTGATATGAATCGTTCTCATGTAAATGTATACTCGGGTTGTGCAATCTGAAAGTCTTTTTTCATTTATAGATGGTCTGTAAGAAGAGGATGCTATAAAAACGATCTTATTGTCTAACCATTTGCCAGATATATATCATATATAATAAAAAGTAACAGTTTCAGTCAGTTATGTGTCCTACATATACATGAACTGGAAGGCACAAAGGAAAATGTGATATAAAGAATTTCAATTTAGCATAGGAAAATTCAATAGTTCGTTTGAGTCTGCAAGTAACATTTTCAATGGTTTTAAGGTTAGGGTTGCGACTACAGGAAGATATCTCTATTTATATATCACATAATATTTGAAACAGACATAAACGATACATGGTATAAGCTAAGATTGTTACATTATTTGAGAAAAAAATACTCCTTGAAACTTTCATTGCTGGATGGATATTTTTGGGAAAAATGCATATTTTTCAATGAAAAATCGCCGAAAATAGGAAAAAATTGGTCATTTCTGCATGAGTTCTGCTACCAAAGATTCAAACATCAGAATATTTACTATTCATTTTACTCTTTAAAAGTGAGATAATTAGAAATTCGAACTTCAAGTTAACTCTATGTTTTTGGGTCAAAATGCTGATTTTTTGCAGAAATTATTGTGCTATTTACAGAAACGGTCATTTTGCTCAAAAACTAATTCGGGTACACATTGATTTAACTGCTTTAGGATAAAGTAATACCATAAACATATATACAGGAAAATTTGTGTAGCTGGCGATCTTCTAGCTATTAATAAAAATAATGAGTTGTTGCTATGACAACCAGCAATTGAGTTTTTATACAAAAATACTCTCCTTAGAACTGATTATTTTATCAGAATTTCTCAAAATAGCCTTTAATTTATCCACAAGCTATAAGAATCTTGAAAAACAATGATATATATCAATTTTTGAAATTCCATGCATTTCAGAGGTATGTAAAGTTATGATGAGGTATTTTCCATAATGTCAAAAATGTTAAAATAGGCCAAAAATGGACATGTATAGCCAAAAAATGAGACGGGCAAATTTTGATTATTTGGTCTGAATAGTTCGAGGAGATGTTCCTCTACATATGAACCTAACATTCTTCTTCTACCTCATTTCTATTGAAAGTCGCCACCCTGACCATAAGATACATAAAAGGCTATTCACATATGATTATCTTAACGTCAAAAGCAACATCGTAACTCAACGGTATAAACGTTTATAATATGATCGTAGCATGAAATTATTAGAGGTATTGTAAGTTTTAATTCTATTTCGATCTAGTTCAGTTTTGGTTGACCAATGCCACATAATTTGCGCGGGTGATGCTGCTTTTCCTCAATTGTTGGTTTTGATACCCCCATCAACTTAGAATGTTATTATACGTACAATGATTTCTCAGATCGTACTTTCTTTGAAATCTGCCTCAAAGCCATATTCTTATGAATATTGTATAGTTATTGCTGATAAAGAATGATTCAGGATCAGTCTGTGTACCACTTGGATACTCCACCAGAAAGTACAATGAGTTCATTCACCCAGGCCATGAATTCCTTAACAGCCTAATGTCATAAGAAAACGACTTTTATTGAGCATATAGCTATAATCTACAGAAAAGTGACATAGCTTCACGACACAGGGACAACACAAATGATCTCATTTTCATGTAAATTGGAAATTCATGGTTATCTTCTTAAATGAAGGAAAGGACAGTTGATGGAGATTTCCGGGACAACTGCGAAGCTTCCCGTAACACTGATGTCAGCACTATATAAGTGAAGTGTCAATGACGTCAACAGTTTTATCACATTTTCTCAAAATGTGTTTTTTCTGATAGAATAATGTAAAAAAAAAGACGCGTTAATACATAAGATGGGTATTTACTTTGGTGGATGACTGACTAACTGAATGACTGACTGACCGAATGAAAGGATGAACAGACGGATAGATTGATGGATATAGATAGAAAATTGAATTAATAAATGAAAAATATCATGCATACATCGAATTCCTTTACAGTCCATCGTTCTTTCTTCAAAATCAGTAAAACAACCTCCAATATATTTCATTTGAAAAACTATCAATGACTTTTATTTATTTTTTCTCTTACGGTTTTAACTTAAAGATCATGTTAAAGGATATTTTGTCCTTGTTCACTGCATGTTTCAGTGCCTTTTTGGATATGATAGAGAGACGCTGACTGTTCCTGGGCACATGGGGACTGAATGGCTGATGGGCACTATTGATTATTCTCATTCTTGTCTTTAAATTGATTGTATGAATTCCTTACTTTAGTGAGTCAATCGTACTAAATTCTGTAGAAAATTGAAACATTTCAATGGTTGAGAAATTATAAGGCCCTGTTGTTATATTCTTTGTCAAATTTTAAAGTAGCATTGACCCTCAGGAAATTACTGTTAAATTACGATATTCTGTGTAGATATAGAGGCTCTTGAGAAACACTCAACCCCCGTAGAAAAACTAATAGACAAAAACGTATATCTGAACAATTTTGTGTAGTGAAGGGATTTGCTGGTGAACCGGACAAATAGAATGATTGTGCACATGTAAATTTGATAACCATCACTACGATGGCTGATGGTCATACTTAATTGGCATCGGTTGCGAACTGATCACGTTGATGTTTGTGTAGTGGCTGATGGCCATCGTAAATCGGCATTGGTCGCAAAATGGTCACGTTGATGTATGTGTAATGACTGAGGGCCATCCTAAATCGGTATTGGTTACTCCCTGGTCACGTTGATGTATGTGTAGTGGCTGATGGCCATCCTAAATCGGGATTGCTTGCCAACTGGTTACGTTAATGTATATATTATGGCTGACGGTCATCCTAAATCGATATTGGTTGCCAACTTTTCACGTTGATGTATGTGTAGTTACTGAGGGCCATCCTAAATCGGTATTGCTTGCAAACTGGTCACGTTGATATATGTAAAGTGGCTGGTGGCCATCCTAAATCGACATTGGTTGCCATGGTCACGTTGATGTATGTGTAGTGGCAGATAACCATCCTAAATCGACATTGGTTGCCAACTGGTTACGTTGATGTTTGCGTAGTGGCTGAGGGTCATCCTAAATCGGTATTGGTTACTCCCTGGTCACGTTGATGTATGTGTAGTGGCTGATTTCCATCCTAAATCGGTATTGCTTGTCAACTGGTTACGTTAATGTATGTATTATGGCTGATGGTCATCCTAAATCGACATTGGTTGCCAACTGGTCACGTTGATGTATGTGTAGTTACTGAGGGCCATTCTAAATCGGTATTTCTTGCAAACTGGTCACGTGGTTGTATGTAAAGTGGCTGATGGCCATCCTAAATCGACATTGGTTGCCAACTGGTCACGTTGATGTATGTGTAGTGGCTAATGACCATCCTTAATCGACATTGGTTTCAAACTGGTCACGATGATGTATGTGTAGTGGCTGATGCGGCCATCCTAAATCGGTATTGCTTGCAAACTGGTCACGTGGTTGTATGTAAAGTGGCTGATGGCCATCCTAAATCGACATTGGTTGCCAACTGGTCCGGTTGATGTATGTGTAGTGGCAGATGACCATCCTTATTCGACATTGGTTGCCAACTGGTCACGTTGATGTATGTGTAGAGGCTTATGGCCATCCTAAATCGACATTGGTTGCCAACTGGTCAATTTGATGTATATGTAGTGGCTGATGGCCATCCTAAATCGACATTGGTTGCAAACTGGTCTTGTTGATTTATGTGTAGTGGATGATGCGGCCATCCGAAATCGGCATTGGCTGACAAATGGTCATGTTGATGTATGTGTAGTGGCTGATGGCCATCCTAAATCGGTATTGGTTGCAAACTGGTCACGTTGATGTATGTGTATTGGCTGATGAGGCCATCCCAAATCGGCATTGGTTAACAAATGGTCACGTTGATGTATGTGTAGCGGCTGATGACCATCCTATATCGGCATTGGTTGCAAACTGGTCACGTTGATGTACATGTAGTGACTAACGGCAATCCTCAATCGGCATCGATTGCCAACTGGTCTCCTTGAAGTATGTGTAGTGGCTGATGGCCATCCTAAATCGGCATTGGTTGCAAACTGGTCACGTTGATGTATGTGTAGTGGCTGATGGCAATCCTAAATTGGCATTGGTTGCAAACTGGTCACGTTGATGTACATGTAGTAACTGACGGCCATCCTAAATCGGCATCGATTGCCAACTGGTCATTTTGATGTATTTGTAGTGGCTGATGGTCATCCTAAATCGGCATTGGTTGCAAACTGGTCACGTTGATGTATGTGTAGTAGCTGATGGCCACCCTAAATCGGCATCGGTTGCCATTTGGTCACGTTGATGTATGTGTAGTGGCTGATGGCAATCCTAAATCGGTAATGGTTATCAACTGGTTACGTTAATGTTTGTAAAGTGGCTGATGGCCATCCTAAATCGACATTGGTTGCCAACTGGTTACGTTGATGTATGTATATTGGCTGATGGCCATCCTAAATCGATATTGGTTACCAACTGGTCACGTTTATGTATGTGCAGTGGCTGATGGGCCCATTCTAAATCGACATGGGTTACCAACTGGTCACGTTGATGTATGTGTAGTGGCTGATGACCATCCTAAATCGACATTGGTTGCCACCTGGTCACGATGATGTATGTGTAGTGACAGATGACCATCCTAAATCGACATCGATTGCCAACTGGTCACGTTTATGTATGTGTAGAGCCTGACGGCCATCCTAAATCGGCATCGATTGCCAACTGGTCACTTTTATGTATGTGTAGTGCCTGACGGCCATCCTAAATCGGCATCGATTGCAAACTGGTCACGTTGATGCATGTGTAGCCTTTACTTGTGTTTTATATGTTTTGATGTTGTATTTGCCGTTTTTCTTTTGTCGTCTTTTGATGTCCTTGATCACTTTATGTTTTCTCATTCGGATGTTTCGGAATTCCCTGTGAGTGTTTCAATCGAGTCCCGTTGGAGACCCCTCTCTACTTGCTATTTGCTAATTTCAAATTGCTTATTGTCATTTGCTATTTGCTGGTTTGTCTCTAGAAGGATAAACTAGCTCATATAGTAAACTTATGTATTATACCTTTCGCGCATAATTTAGTTCATGGCAGTTAGTTTTGAAAAAAAGAAATGAAAAAAAGTATAAAGCATTTTAATGTTTTTTTCGTCAACCAATAAACAAGCTTGTTAAATATTCTTTCCCTTCAATTTTCTTTTAGATCTTTCAAAATAATCTGGTGTTTGAAATTCGAATTGAAAACATTTTGTTTTAGTTTTTCAAAATTATTGACCTTTCAAACATACATTCATGATAAGTCATCATACTTCATTCAAACCCGATCGTTATATCTTAACGTAAGAAAATAATTTTTATCAAGCATATAACTTTAATTTATATATTTATTTTATTATATACAAATTACTAGTATACAAGAAAGGGAGAAATCTCCATGTACCCGAAACGTGCATGTCTGGTCAATGCTGCAAATATCTGTTCTTAAATGATGCTATTCAATTTGAAGACGTTAAGCACATGTAGCAGCAACCATAGCAATAATACGGGACTGTTCCAACTTTATTCCACCTTAAAGGAAATTTCAAATAAATTTTCCTGCACCAGACACGTGTTTCGAATATTAAATTTTCTTCAGTGATGCTTCCTGCCAAAGTGCTTTTCATAAACCGCCCGAATTCATTTCACTAGCGCCCTCTGGTTTTATTTTTAGAATTTAAATTTATGCATTTACTTTACAGAGTGCGAGGCTCCAAATTCCTGTAGGGACGATTCAGAAGCATATCCAAATAAAATCTATGTTCAAAATAGCATTGGAGGGATGGTGCTAAGATGTTAACCTCCTTTAATTTCGATGATACTTTTCGATGAAATGACAAGTTTCCGAAAAAAAGCACAAAAAATATGTATAACGTCAGATTGATAAAGGGCCAAAACAAAGCTTCTTTCAGGCGACAGAGCTCGAAAGAAGTAATTGATACACTTAAGAAACATCAAGTAACGGGGAATGATTCTAACTGATCCACACTGTAACAAGAAATAAGCATTCATGTTTAAAAACGGAAGTGTTCCAACTCTATACCTTCTTAAAGAAAATTTCAAACAAATTTTCCTGCACCAAACGCGTGTTTCGAATATTAAATTCTCATCAGTGATACTTTTAGCCAAAGTGCTTTTCATAAGCCGCCCAGGTTCATTTCACTAGCGCCCTCTGGTATTATTTTAGAATTTAAATTTCTGCATTTACTTTACAGAGTGTGCGACTCCAAATAGGGTCGATTCAGAAGCATATCCAAATAAAATCTTATTTTAATGTCCAAAATAGCATTGGAGGGATGGTGCTATGATATTACCCTCCTTTAATTTCGATGATATAGTTTCCAAAATCTACACACGAAAAAGCAAGACACACAAAAAAATAAAAGGAAAACAAAAACCAACGAGGGCAAGAAAGACAAGGAAAACCAATGGACAAGATGGAAGGATGGATGGATGGATGGGTGGATAAATTGATGTATGGATAGAAACTGAAAGAATTGACGGAATATTTGCAGGTCTTCAAAAAATATGTATATCAATTATTATGCACCCACAATCTTTTTAAATGGCATTTGAAACACTCTTGACCAGCTACTTCTTATCACTTTGAATTAAAACAAGCCAGTTTCTAATATCTTATTGTGGTATTCTTACAGAATATAAAGAATGATTTTTCTTTCTACACTGCATGCTCAGTAAGTTTTGTGTACGATATATGTTTTTGTCCATGTATATGACTGGTGTGATTCGTCAGAGGGCTCTATTGAATTAGCTTGATATATTAGATACCTCTTATGTTTATAGCCACACTATTTACTGTAAATGCATCAAATACCCATCTTGGACCGGCATGGATGCACTTTCTGATATATTAAGCAAATAAAACGGATTCAAAAGATTAATCTCATATTCATGATTCCAAAATACTCATCCTTTTTCTTGCAGAATCTTACATCTACAATTCCTAGATTGTAAGACACGTGTTATCCCGATAACTATACTGTATTGTATTATAAATGCAACAAATAACCGTCTACAATCGGTTTGAATGCACTCCTGATCTACGTGAAAATGATCTATGCAAAACCAACATAAGGATCTTAAAGGATTATTAAAAGGATTCACATGTATAAAATAACTTTCAATTTTGTGATTTAAAAAATACTCATCTTTTTCCCTTGCATAATCTTATATCTGTAATCTGATTTTCGTGGGAGGAGGATTTTATATTTAAGGAGTAGTATTACATTTTTTTTATAACTAAGAATTGAAACAAATGAAATAAAAAAAAAAAGAATTGACACAAATGAAATTTCGACTCTACCAGGCACTTTATAAATTTGACCTGCCTCTCATATATTCTTGATAGTTCAAATCATAAAAGTAACACGCGAGAATCTGATAGTTCTAAAAGTGGGAAACGAGGAGGAAATTTCATCATAATTATACCTTTCCTCAATGCAGTAATTTCGTACATATATTGCAAATATCTTTAGCATTGTCAAACTGAACTTCGAATAAAAACAACATGAATAAAAAGTTTGATGCAGTATGCTAATTCAGACAATTGCACTTCCTATATAAACAATGACATATTCTTCAAATCGAGACACAAAAATTCAAGATAAGATTGAAATATTTTTTTTTGTATCCATGGAAAGGTCTTGTCACAAGGAATACCATTTAAAAGTTATGCACAAGGTTAAAGTTTTTGTGACGGACGGACAGACGGACGGACAGAAAGACGGACAGACGAACCGGTATTAATGTCCCGGCGCTTTCGCGAAAGCGGGGGACAAAAACAATTTAATGAATATTCACGGTTATTGCTCGCTTAAGGAGGTATTGAACACTTGGACGCCAAATTCAATTTTTCTAAAAATTTCTGAAATTAAAAATTTCTTGTCTGTCCTTGACTATACAAACTTTTATTTGATTCTATCCACAGGAAAACTTTTTACGAGACTTTGAAATATGCATTAATCGACGTTTTCGTGAATTTTTTGATGACGTCATAATATTGAAAGTGTCATTCCAATATTCGTAAAGCTATTAGAAATTAATTTTGAATTAACTTCCAAAATATCCATAAATGTATTGCACTTACATATGGAAAAGATAAGATGAATTGTGATTTAAGTACAGGCAGGATACTTGAATAAAAGATAACACTGTGGCTAAAAAAATGGAATTTCGAGCCAATTTACTGTAGTTGCTAGTTAATTATTAGAAATCCTGTGGATGAATCTTTGTCAAAAACTATCAAAATTATCAAGAATGTCCAGAGATGATTTCATGATTAAATGGGAAAATTGAATTTATGATTAAAATATTACAAGGCTTTATATTTTCCAATTTTTTCTTCCAAAATCGTCCATTTTCAATGAAGTGACATCTGCTTTCCTGTAACGTAAATTTGTCAACGAATACACCATGATGAAGATTGAGTTTTCTATTTTATACATGCTAAGTTTCAATGCAATACGTTTAGTAATAATGTTTTTATTGCATTTTGAATGCAAAGGTTTGTGACGCCATTTTTCCCCGATAACGTCGAAATGACGTCGTGGTTTGCTCATGGATAAAACTCCCAAAGTCCTAAATTTCGAAAACCGCCATAATTTCTTCAAATGACGCGGGAAATTATTCAAACTTCATCAGGATACTCAAATGCGTATATCAATCAATGTCTCAATTGTTTTAAGGGAGTTCAGACTGTACTTTTCCTAGGAAGCTAGAAAACAAATAATGCTGCCGCCATCTTGGTGTTCAGACCCTCCTTAAAGACATATACACAATCAGGATGTGTCTTGATATCACAATTTAACGCAACCCCGCCCGTTATATCCTCGACAGAAAATATCATAAGAAAAGATTTTTATTGAACATACAGCTATAATTTAAAGGAAAACAAATTATCTTCACAGCAAGGGGACAAAAAATCTTACCTCCCTATCTTCACGGTAGCAAATCACGTGATATACAAATAATTTCTTGCATTGGAATCCCCTTCGATTAAACAAGGTAAACACTGTCTAAATCTACCTTATATGAACTTATCTTAAGTCTATCATCCGAGCATTATAATAAATAATATGATTATAATCTTTCCTGGTCAAGAATAGAGGTATATCAAAAAGCTTTAACATATTTTTTTTCTAATTTTTACAAGTTATGATAGGTGCACGTAGATAAACAAAATGTTCTGTTTAAGTGTTCATAATTCATAAAAAGTAGACTTAGACAGTATTTACCTTGTTCAATCGAAGAGGATTCCTATGCAATCGTATATCACGTGATTCCTGAATGTCACTGTTTGTTGACCAGGAGTCCCCGAGGACAGATATAACCAGGTTCGATCAACTTCGGTTGATCGTTTCTTCAAGGCATTCGAAAATTTCTCTTATAAAAATTTCTTGAAATTTCTAAAACTTTGGTCCTGTAGCATCATATCTCACCCATCCTGCTACGGCTTTCGGTACATTTTTGGACATAATAACCTTCACAATTTTTTAGATTGAGGATCACTTACGAGGGTAAATTACCCGAAACGTGTATGTCTGGTCCGTGCTGCAAATTTATCTGTACTTAAATGATACTATTGAATTTAAAGACGTTTAACATTGCTTACATGCATCATGAAAATTTGAAATTAACGGTTACCATTTCAAAAATTGTACACATCATATGTCAAAGATGTCATTACATTTTATGATTAAAAAAAATAAAACTCTGATATCATAGGTGATTTCAATTTGACCGACACATTGGTTCAAAGAACATGGATGGTAACTTGTGCGAATGAATGAATGCATATATGACGGATCAGTTTCTACCGAATTGAAGCGATGTGTGTTGCATGCAAGCAGGAGATGCTGACTCTTCCTGGGTAGATCTACCTGGTCTCATTCCCATATTGGGAGTTCGCTTCTTTTCATGTGGTGGAGGTTTATGTTTGTATGCTTTGGTTCCTGTTTTGTCTTGATTTTGTATGCCTTCGTTTATTTTCTCAATCATCGATTTTGTATTGTGTATGGAGATATGGTCATTATATCCATATTTGTCATTCATGCCTTTGAAAAATAGAAAAAAAAGAAATTATATCAATAGAATATTTGAAATAGCACGATATTTTCCACCATTCTTTGATCACAATTAATATTTTTCACTGTATGGTTAGTTCTTTTCCGTGATTCGCCAATGTATGACCACCTGCTGAATTTCATGTCTCCTTTTATAAAATTGTCATCAAGCAAAAAGCTGTAATCTTGATTATCATATGGTTTACAATTAATGCAGGAAATATTCTTCTAAAATCTATGCTTGGGATTCACTTTCTGATATATGGAAAATGTTTAAGGAAATCGAAGAAAATGATAATTCAGAATTATTGGATGGATTAGAAAGACTGATCTGACGTTCATGATATAAAAGTACTCATCAATTTAATCTTTTCGTGGGAGGAGAATTGTATTTTTTATCAACACATAAGAAACCTTGACTTTACCAGACACTAATGTAGTTTATATACTGTAACATCTCATTCATTCTTCATACTTTCATCGAAAAATATCATCGAAATTCAAGGAGGTTAACATCCTAGCACCATCCCTCCAATGCTAATTTGAACATAGATTTTAGTTGGATATGCTACTGAATCGACCCTCCATGGAATTTTGGAGCCGCGCACCCTCTGTAAAGTGAATGCAGAAATTTACTGCTTAAGAAAAGTACTTTGGCTGGAAGCATCACTGATGAAAATTTAACATCCGAAACACGTGTATGGTGCATGAAAATTGGTTTGAAATTTTCTTCAAGAAGGTATAGAGTTGGAACCCTTCCGCATTATTTCATAAAGTAATCAAAATCAAATTCTTGTATAAAACGTCTTCGTTTGTACACATGAAACTCCAGCATTTCAAAAATAATTTGGACAAGTATTGAAAAGTGAGTCCAGTCATACTATTCAGCAATGAAGTTGTTTTCTTCACGTATTGGAAATATGTTTAGTATTGCTAAACTGCATTCGGAGGAAAATTAAAGACCGATTTTGTGATCCTGTGGTTAATACAGTTATCAAACTTTAAACAATAACTCATTCATTATCAACTTCCTATATGCACAATGTGGTATTGTTAGTTCGTGACAGCATTTTCAAAATTAATACTGGGATAGAAGAAGAAATCTATGTAAAACGTAGACGACAACTCTCCTTTTTATCTAAAACAAGCTTTCTTAACATGTTTAATTATAGAAGAAAAAAAACTTAGCCAAATTAGGCCATGTAAAACTAACGGTATGCTTCTCAGATAATTGGGTCTAAAAAGTGGCAATGTAGGTAGGATTTTAATTTATCTATTTATTTTTTATCAAGAGTACTCTTATTATTTATGTTAAGCAAAACAAAATAGCTTATGCCCTACCAAAATCCGCCGCCCCCTCGTAGAAAATTATCTTTGAGCCGTCAGACAAAGTAATGGTAAATGTACATTGAAATGTATCACCACGTGGGATCGAAAAGTATGGTGCTGTGAATCCTTACAATCCTTACAGAGCTTTTTGGTTTTTTTTATTTTTTTTTTCATTTTCTATATTTAACTTTACAAAACTGATGAGCCGTTGCAGTAGGGCAATGCCTTATAAATCAATCAATATCGTCTAGGTATATGAAAAGTCCATAGTTTTTGCAAACACTTCCGAATCAATAGTTCGTCGATGACAGAAACGTTCTTGATCCATCATTCCTTTTGACGAATTCTTGAAGTGTTTGCAAAAGCTATAGACTTTTCAGATATATAAACGATACGGACTTACTTATTAGGCATTGTCCTCCTGCAACGTCTCATCCGTTTTGTGCATTATCACTTAAATGATGGTTAAACAATCAAAATCCTCCGTAAGGAATCACAAAACCATACGTTTCGATCACACGCTGTGTGTATGGCTTTCTCCTGTAAAAAAGATGATTTTTAATAACATTGCCGAAAATTTCTGAGAACGGGGAGACGTAACTCGACTTAAGTATTATCATTTGTACCTTCATTAAGCCCAGTTCAGATGCACGCTATACGACCTTCTCACTTCTTCGGGTGGATCCGTTGATAAGGTCAAAATATCGGCCAATAGCGTATATCTTCGGAAGTCAAGTCTATATGAAACGGAATTGAATTGCAGTAGAAATCGAACAAAGTGTTCATAACAAATTGGTTAGCATTAACCTCTGTCTGAAAGGAACAACTTGGACATCGATGTTAGGATTTAACTACGTTTCTCTTGTCCTTGCTTATACTTTTTACATCGTAAAAGTCATTATCAATAGACTCGGAAATATTACAATATTCAGAATAAACATTTACATACTTAGTATGCATTAGAGTTTATGCTAATTCTCTGTCTAAGTGTCCACGACACGTGTCGGCACGTGTTCGATTTTCCTTTACCAGGCGCGTGATTTAATTAGGTCGCCAGGTTACCCGTAACCGTAAATACGGAACGTACCGTGATAACACTGTAAAAAGTATCTATCGGGTAACGTTTTGACAATTTTATAGGACAATTTAATTTCCTCTAAACACTTTTAATTGATATTTCGTTTTTAATTGACGATCGATGATGAGACACAGCGGATATTTTATCTGAAGTTTCGTTGGCGGCAAATTATACATGTAGCACGCAGTGGAATCTGAGAAACAATTTAAAGACTTAATTTTACATGGCTTTATCAATCTCCTTTGTCACTAGTACAAGCCCATGATTTGTTTAAATGAGAGCGTTCTCTTGTCAGAAGAATTTGCCTTATTTTTTCTTTCAAAAGATATCACTATCACTGTGTCTCAATGCATTTAATAGCGAGACTGTTCAGAACTCTGAAAATTATTGTGTAAGTGAGAGGATTATGTGGACTTAATTCGCACACTGTTTGTTATGTAGTTTGGCACAAATTGCCCCAATTGGTCTCGTTTGTTTATGTGTAGTCTTTTGTAATAAGTGTCTTGATGCTGACTCTGATGTTTGTTTTCCTTGTCCCTTTTGCGTCTCTTGTTGTGCTTGTATACTTTTTTCGCTCAGAGACGTGTTTCGGTGTTTATTAGTGAGCTATTGTCATAGCGCGCCATCCGTCGTCCGTCCGGTGTATTTTTTTTTCTAATTTTCGACATCTCCTCTGCAACCACCGCACACAATTTCACAAAACCTTACAGGAAGCAAGTTCTCAAGGACCTCTGAAAAGTTTGTGTTTTTCGTGCCGCCGATCGGTCAACAAATATGGCCGCCGAGGGCTCTGATTGGCTGACGCATTTTCGACATCTCCTCTGCAACCACTTCACAGAATTTCACGATACCTTACAGGGAGCATGTACTCAATGTCCTCTACCAAATCTGTGTTTTTCGTGCCGATCGGTCAACAAATATGGCGCCGAGGGCTCTGATTGACTGACGCATTTACGACATCTCCTCTGCAACTGCTGCACAAAATTTCAGTAGCTCTATATTTTCCTTTACAAGGCGCGTGACTATAGTCGCCAGGTTACCCATAACCGTGAATACGGAACGTGTCGATTGCCGATCGGTTAGTTTTGTTTTATTCTAGAGAGACACAGTCAATAATCCCCTGGAAAATTTGCCGATTCGTGCCGCCCATATCCTGAATTAGATTCCCGCGGCCAACACTCCCCCAGCATGCAAATATCGAAGTGTCGTTGGCCGTTTCCGCGGCTAATACTAAGCTAACGGCCATCTGCTAATTTAAAATCACAAATGGTGTCGCTATCCGGACGATCCAGAAAGTTATTTTTATGTTTTACTTTTTATTTGTGTACAGGTACACGCAAAATGCAAATGGTAATATTTTTAGCCAGTATCTTAAACTTTTATGTATTTGCATTTTATGTCAGTTGCATAATCTCAATATCTATTCATCATACTTTACATTGTGTCAAACGAGGTGCCCTTCTCTGCTTGCGGAGAGCAGATTTCTAGACTGAATTTTCTAACTGAGAAGTATATTGTTTCGGATAACGAGTCCTCATTAGTGGTCCTCAAGGCAAAACTATTCGATTCGGAATAAAAATAGTGTAGTGATGCATCCTTAGACTCTAATGTTCAATATCTATTTCACAAAGGGGGAACGGTTCCAAATTTTGTGTAAAATAAATTCAGAGAAATTATGTAGAAAAAGAAAGTTATGACCGAAATCTTTGGTGAAAGGGTGTAAATCTCGTACTCTTTGATGATAGCTTAAAATTAAATCGTTTATTTATATGGACTTTCAAATGTATTGTTACACCTACCTTACTTATATATCTCTGGTATCAGCATGTGCATCACCTGTTTTTATTACTAAGATGTTTAAAAGTTATGTAATTTGTTGGTCTTGTGCGAGTGATGTTCAGACACAGCCAAAGTAATTTAGTTGCGACCTCTGGTTTCAGACCATTATCTGATCTTGTGGATAACTCGCACAAGACCAGATAGTGGTCTAAAACCAGAGGGCGCTACTAAAATACTTTGGATGTGTCTGAACATCACTCCGGCATTATTATCCGTAAAACGTGTATTTAAGAAATGACTGTCTTACTTTTGGTGTTCATGGGTGTATAATTCTGGTTGGTCACGTGCAAATTCCGTGAATCGCGAAGCGATTCTCGGAAAATTTGCACGTGTCCAACCAGAATTATACACCCATGAACACCAAAAGTAAGACAGTCATTACTTATATTTACATTTATTCTAAATATCGGTCATTTCTATTTGCATGGACTTCGCATATTTTGCCTGTTTTAGCGTTAAATGTATTTGAACGTTGGTAAATTCTCCCTACATGCAAAACTTGAACGTGAGCAACCCAAGTTATTGGAATATAATTCTAGTTGCCTAATGGGCGTTTAACATGGGGAATCTACTACTAATGTAAATATAGTGCATTAAAATTGGTTTGAAGTTTTCTTCAAAAAGGTAAAGACTTGGCACACTTACGTATGTGGAATTGTTGGAGACCTTATTATTTGGAGGATACAACTGGTAATAAAGAACTATTTTTAAAAGTATATCTAACGAATTTTATGCATTCAAATAGAAGAAAACGATAGAAAATCTGAATAATTAACTATTCCATATTCATAAGTCTCTTTACCACTTACAGCATTGATAAGTGATAATGGACTGAAAAGTGTGGTAGGAATGCACTATTAGGGTTAAAGTACACGTTAAAAGTACAAGATACGAGATCAGAGAAAGTATATAACAGAACATATCATTGTTGGGTCAGAAATTGGTACAGCAGCAACTTAATCGAAGAAACGTGTTGAAACAAGTCTCCACCGAGTCTAGTGTTAGAAATTAGAATTTATCATAGTTGGTGCCGCTAAAATCAATTCTGATCCAGTGGCCATTGAGCACCAGCTATGATGAATTTCGTTCTTAACTGGACTTCATGGAAAGTGCTGTCCGGATTATTTCTATTTCGTAATTGCTTCGAACAATAAAATTTTCGGAAATTGCTTTCGAATATTGCTTCGAACAATAAAATTTCGAACAAAAATAAAAAGCGAAGAAAAAGATTCGAATACCGATACCTCACCAGTGGTATGTTGACAGGAGCCAATTAGATTATTTAGTGACTGTCCTCCCTTTATTGTAATGAGATAAAATAATCCTGACGGCATTCTCAACAGCACTCACAATAGAGCACCAAATTGAGCATCGACGAACCCCTAGCAAGCTCGAGGTTGGACCAGGTGCCCGGAAGGAGTATGCATCCCCTGTTTTGCGCATCCGCCGTCGATGATCACGCACGAAAATAGTATCCATTATCTAAAGAGTTGGAAACTTCAAATGTTGTATATGGTCTATTCAGAAACATTACGTGATAATGAAAAAAAAACCAGTCAGAATAAAGCCTGTGTTTGTGAAACGCGAATGCCCCCGGTGGCATCTTTGTTAGTATAAACACCATTTTCTGTTTAGGTGAAAGGTCAAGGTCAGAGTCACTGGGTAAAAGATTTTTGGTATCGATGGAAAAATCTTGTGACAAGGAAAACATATGAAATATCAAAGCCCTGTCACTTACCATTCAAAAGATATTCCAAATGTTAAAGTTGTCGTAAAGTAGGTCAAAGGTCAAGGACAAAATTTTTGGTATCTATAGAAAGGTCTTAATATAACGAATACACATGTGAAATATCCAAGCCCTATAACTTGTCATTCAAACGTTATGCACAATGTTAAAATCTTTGAAAAGAACGTCAAAGTTCAAGGTCACGAGGCCAAAAATTAAAGGTCTTGTCAGAAGGAAAACACATGTCAAATATGAAAGCCCTATCACTTACCATTCAAAAGTTATGCCCAGTGTTAAAGTTTTTGAAAAGTAGGTCAAAGGTCAAGGTCGCGAGGTAAAAAATGTTTGGTATCAATGGAAAGGTCTTGTCACAAAAAATACACATGTGAAAGCCGTATCACTTCCCATTCAAAAGTTATGTCCAATGTTAAAGTTTTTCGGACAAACAGACAAACAGATAGACAGGCCAAAACCTATATGCCCCCGAATCTTTGAATAAAGAATAAGAAATAAGGATAGATTACACATTTAATCTTAGAACCGGATACTTCATTTAGTATAGTTAACCGTCCAAAAAAGTTGAGAGGGGGGGGGGGGGTTCAAGGATAAAACAACATGTAAAGCTAATTAGATAGACCTCGCATGTTGTAATAAGGATTTACCTTAGAATATCGATGTACGTCATGACATATTGGGAAGAATAAAAGACTTTGCTCATTATCCTGAGCGACTGGAAATAACATCCACCTTGATTAAGCATAAAGATTACCTTGACAATATAATGTCGTATTCCAATTAGCAGGTAAGCTTCAAAGACTTATTTGCGATTAGTTTTTGTCCCTAATGTCTCATTAGACTTTAGTTATGGTCTGATATTCTTGTGAAACATTCAGTGCAGATTCAGAGAACATCATTTCAGGGTACTCGTTTGATCTTCTATGAATTCAGGTCAGAAGATCGATTCTTTCAACAACAACAAAAACTCCAGATGTACTAAGACACATCGACCAAAAAAAAAAAAAAAAAAAAAAAAAAAAAATAACAGAAACAAAAGAAAGTCCTAAAACCTAAGAGCAAGTGACCATATTTCGCCGCATTTTTCGTAGATTTTCAAGAAAATTTCCATACTTAGATACTTCAATGATTATTTTATTTTATTTATTTATTTATTTTATTATTATTTTTTTTTTTTTTGTTAAATTTTAATTTAACTCCATTCTGGATCGAAATACTACAAAAATAATGCATTTTACCAAGTTCACTGTTTCCTTATGAAACGTCACAATATTTCGTTTCCATGTTTTATTGGGTTTCAGAGTATATTTCGCCGTTTTTGTTGATACAGTAAGTATCCCATCTGTACACAAAACGGAGAAAATTATTATATTGTTATCTGGAAACCTTTTGCCCCTACTACTTCTAAGAAATTATGCCAAATAAAATGTTTTCTGCGTTTTGTTTTTGTAAAGATTCGGATGTTTACGTCTAAAATTTGGTGTTTTCATTAATTTTTCCTCGTTTTGTGGTATTTTTCATCACAATTGAATGCAGAATCGAGTGCACAGTATATCAAAACATGACTCCTACGGTCATATTTGAGAGGATATAGACAAGCAATTCCAATAACTAGCGAGAAGCAATTAATATATATATGGTCACCGGCGAAATATGGTTCTTCGCTCTACATGTACTTCTGGCCAAATAGTAGTGTAAGGATCCCCGCTGTCAAGGTAGTATTTTTAGAACAGGGGAATTCCGGGATTTGTGTATAGGAAAGGGGGAATTCCGAGGGGAATTCCGTGTTTATTATTAGGTATTGGGAAGTCCATGGTAAATTCCAAGGGAATTCCCAGAACTATATTTAGGTGTTTGGAAAGTTCCAGACCTATATTTAGGAAAATTCTAGAAAATCATCTATTCGTGGAAGGAATAATTTCCCCCTACAACTAGATGAAAAAGAATAAAGACGAATTGAAAGTTTATACATATTTTATTCAACATTGTACAAGTTTCAGAAAAAGTCTATGCACTGTACTGTGGCCTCACATTCTGACTCGCCATAGTTGGGCGTCCTCTGTTTGCTCCATAGATGGGTCGTCCTCTGTTTGCTCCATAGATGGGTCTGGGGTAATTTGGCCTGTTGTTGTTAGGTTCATAGTTGTTGTTGGGTCCCGAATACGTGTTGTATTCCTGTTGTACAGGACAGTCTCTGGCCCAGTGTCCCGTGCCTTGGCACTTGTAGCAAATGTCGCTCTGCTTCTTGGGCGGCTGAGGACATTCGGTAGCAAAATGTCCCTCTTCATTGCAATTGTAACATACACTCAGTTAAGACTATTTTTAGAAAATGCCATCGGATAGACTCGAACGCATCCATATTTAAATGTTGGTCAATGTGTTGTATGTTCATTTGTCTATCTGTAATCAGAGTAGTAGGATCATGGATCCTAGAATGAAACATCCTTTCACATGCATTATAGCAGGACCTACAGGTAGCGGAAAGACATACTTTGTGAGACGTCTTTTAGCTCATATAGAAGAAATGATGAAACCTATACCGGATCACATAGTCTGGTACTACGGGGAATGGCAGCCCATCTACGCAACTATACGCGGAGTTGAATTTGTAGAGGGACTACCAGACATAGGAGCTCTCGATCCTCAAAAGAGACATTTAGTTATTATTGACGACTTAATGTCAGAAACAGACGAAAGGATAACATCTTTATTCACCAAGAAAAGTCATCACAGAAATATCAGTGTTATATACATGACAAATATGGATAATGACCATATCCCTGTCTACAGTACAAAATCGATAATTCAGAAAATCAGAAAACGAAGGCATACAAAATCAGGACAAAACAGGAACCAAAGCAAACAAAAACAAAAACCTCCACCATATGAAAAGAAGCGAACTCCCGATATGAGAGTGAGACCAGGTGCCCAGGAAGAGTAAGCATCTCCTGCTTGCATGCAACACCCGTCGCTTCAATTCGGTAGAACTGTCACATCCGGTTACTTCCATTTTGGAAGATATAGAGTACAATCTTTGGTTGGATGGTTCAAATGGTCTATGACAGAATATCATCCACCATTCTGGATAGTGGGACATCATAGTGTATGACGAGTTCCCCATATCGACCGTAGAACTTCCTCAGTGACGATGTTAGTCGGTCACAAACATATCCCTGACTGAGAAGCTTATCTGAAAGACGCCTAGCTCTCAGAACAAAATCCGTATATTTGGTACTTGCTCTGGCATAGCGTATCAACTGAGATCTGAACACGCCATAAGCAGGCGATGAAGGGATGTTGCTACTCAGAAAAGGAAAGTTCGTAATGCTGAAATTGAAGTCGTCACGTTTGTCATAGAGTGAGGTGTTCATGTGACCATCAGTGTCGTAGGACAACATTATGTCCAAATAGGATGCTGAATTATTTGTCTCTGTAGTTTCTTTGACTTCAAGCTCCGAAGGATAGATACTGCTCAGGTAATCCGCGAATTTTGGATTATTGATGGACAACACATCGTCTATGTATCTGTAAGTGAAGTTGAAATCAGAAGCTAAGTATCTTTTCCCTTCAGAGACCAAAGATTGAATGAATTCAGCTTCGTACGAGTAAAGGAAAATGTCGGCAAGGAGTGGGGCACAATTGGTACCCATTGGAATTCCGACAATTTGCTGGAAGACCTTTCCTCCAAACACCACAAAAATGTTGTCGATCAGAAAGTTTAACATCTGAATAATGTCTGTTTCAGTGTACTTATTTTCAGAATCTGACTTTTCTTTTACAAAGTAGGTTTTGTCATAGTTAACAACAATAAATTTGTATTTGCGATTACCGTTCTTACTTGTAAACGCATTACTTATAATTTTTGCGAGTCTTTCTTTCAATTTAGAATGTGGAATTGTAGTGTAAAGTGTCGAAAAATCAAAGGCTTTGATCGAATGGACTCTACTAAAATGAGTGGATTTCAGATGTTCTAAAAGTTCCTTCGAATTCTTTAAAATCCACATCTGGTTGATACCACTGCGAGAATATACTGTCGAACAATATTTTTGTAGCCCAGATTTGATTTCAGATAAAACTTTGGTGAGTAAGATCGATACAGATTTGGTAGAACATTTTGAGGAACCAGCGATGAAACGTTGTTTGTACGGATTCTTATGCATTTTAGGTATGCAGTATAAGTATGGTAAATCTAAATCTAAATTGGTAGTGTCGAAGCCAAAGGAAGCAAGAGCTGATTTGTGGTTATCTATTATTTCAGAGGCAGAAAGGTTTGTTGGGGTGTAAGTGGGATTTCCAGGTGTCGAATTTAAACCCAACTCGTTAACTAGACTGTCGAAATAGTACTTTTTGCAAGTAAATGTGTAATTATTTGAGGCTTTGTCCGCTGGTGTGATGACATAATGTTCTTGGAGGTAGGTAAGTTCTGTGATAACATCAGGGTCTTTAAATATAGACACGAATCTGGTGTTCACAGTTGATTTTAATCGGTAAATTCTAGATAAAAGTAACCCTCTGATTGATTTTATCCATTCGGAAAGGGTGTCGAGCTGTACATCCTCTTTCTTTGCCCAACGTCTTGCATATTCCTCACAAGAGTCCATGATAATTTTGACATTTTGGTTCCATGTAAAGGACATACTTTCTCTGTATTTGGGACCCTTTTTTAACAATTCTCTCAACTTGTCGTTCTTGACTATACTAAGGTCACCAGTAATAACGTGTCCACAAGGAGAGTAGTTGAAATCCGATGAAGAACATTCGCAGGGAAGTGGATGTAGTGAGGGATTACTTAAATCAATACACTGCAGGAATCGTTTGTAATTGTAAATTTTAGATGCAACTGTTGGTGTGTAGCTATAGGAAATACAAGGAGTTTCTTTTCTTTTGAAATATGGTGGGAACATCAACATCAACATAGTGCAGAATGTGTTTCACAAAGGAAAAGAGAACAGGACGATCAGTTTAAATTCCCATTACATTGTAATGTTCAAAAACCCTAGAGATGCATCCCAGATCACACATCTCGCCAAGCAGATGTATCCAGGAAATGTTAAATATATGCAGGAGGCTTTTCATGATGCCACCTCGGATCCCTATGGGTACCTTTTAATTGATTTGAAGCAAGACACACCAGAACATCTACGACTTCGTACACGTATATTCCGAGGGCAAAACCAATGGGTGTATTTAAGGAAGACGTGAAAAAAGGGCATTATAAAAACATCAACATGATACGTATGAGTGCAGTTGAAATAGTGACATCAAAGACTCAACATGTCTTCCTTACAGTGCATGAAATGTCAAAAGAAATTTTCCAGACTCTTTGCATTAAAAAGACACATGAAGAATTTTCACGTCGATGATAGTGAAAACAGTGACGATGAAGACTCAGTAGAAGAGAAAGATGCTTCCTTTCCTTATTCCTGCAAGCGCCTGCGTGACCATGCGGCTGATTTGAACTATTTGCTTTTTGCGAAACCCACAATGTGCAGAAGCGTCATCCGAAATGCAGATAGGTCATTGATACTTTGCCTCTGTGAATGTGCCAAGAATGTTTTAAAAGGCAATGTCGACCTTACAAAGGACCAGTTTAACACATTAGCTCCTAACAAAGAGGAGCTCCGAGAGCTTGTCAATAAGAAAGTTCCTACTGAGAGAAAGAAAGAAGTATTACAAATTGGTGGTATCTTACCTGCTCTTTTAGGACCCTTGTTGGCACCAGTGATTGCGCCTTTGGCTTCAAAATTATTAGGACTTTGAGATGGAGCACACAAAGAAAATGTTACTGGTAGAACCTAAATTGTTGGAGGGATTGCAGCATCATGATGTAGTGAGAAATCCCACAATTAAATCCATGACAAGACTTGACGACGAGATGCAGTCTATTCTTCAAAGAGATGATCTTTCCATGGGAGAAAAAGTTAAAGCTTACCAGCAGAAACTACAAAGATTTCTCATCTATGATGACAAATATGAGAACAGACCACCGGTCAAAGTACAAGTTGTCAGGGGTACTACTGCACCGAAAAATGATGCCAGTTTCAATACAGACCAAAGTATTGGAGTTGACCAAGGATCTTCCACAACAGACCCGATTGAAAGTGAAATTATAAAATCTGTCCCAAAGACTATGAGAAATAGAGCAGAACTATTATTACACAAAATCAAATCAAAACCCGACATGAAGTGGAATGACCGTGGCGAACTTGTCGTCTATAAGGGTGAACGGATCAAAAACAGTAATATTGTCGATCTTGTCAATGATGTTTTACGTCGAAGAAAACATTTCGAATCACGCGGATGGCAGGTATTTAGTGCTGGTCTTCGAGAAACTAATGTACCACAGGATCTCATAGGGCATAAGGAGAGATGGAACTGGATACAATCTGGAAAGGATCCGTTGCAAGACGAGCATGATTCATCAGAATCAGATACGTCATCTAGTAGTTTGGAGACGTTAACAGATGACAAACCCGAGTACAAGTCATCATTGGCACAAGCTTACGAATCAGATCCAGAAAGTATGAAGCTAAGTTTGAAAACACCAAAGAAGAGCAGCATTTCAAAAACATCCTTCTCTACGCCTCGTTGGTCACCGTATTAATACCTATTAATACAATCTATGGCAAGTCAAGTTATCATTCCTCATCATGAAAGCCAAGAAGAAGGTGGATGCATCAAAAATACTTTCCAAAAAGTATTATGATCCAAAACATCCTGGGAGTTACGGCGGAGTGAAATCATTCAAAAAAGCACTCGGCAATTTGAAAGTGAACGAACAAGATGTTTCAGACTGGTTGATGACACAAGACACCTACACTTTACATAAGCCTGTGCGTCGAAGTTTCAAAAGTAGAAAAGTACTGGTAGCTGGTATCGATCAACAATGGCAAGCAGATCTCGTTGACCTGCAAAGTATTGCAAAACACAATGATGGATACAAATACTTGTTGACCTGCATTGATGTTCTATCCAAATATGCATGGGTCATTCCTTTGCGCGACAAAACGGGCAAAACATTAGTGGAAGCGTTCAAGGCAATATTCAAGTCAGGTAGAACACCTCGTCAGCTACAAACAGATAAAGGGAGTGAATTTACCAAAAGAAATTTTCAGTCTTTCCTGAGAGAGAATGACGTACATTTCTTCACAACAGAGAATGAAGACATTAAAGCCTCCATAGCCCAAAGGTTTAATCGAACTCTGAAAACAAAGATGTGGAAATATTTTACACATAGTGATACTTTGAAGTACATTGATGTTTTGGAGGATTTGGTGTATTCATACAACCATACTCATCACAGGAGTATAAAGATGGCTCCAGTACAGGCAACAAAAAAGAATGAAATCATAGTTTGGAAAAATCTCTATGACGACAAAGCTGTGGATCTCAAAAACACCACCCTGAAAATAGGAGATCAGGTTCGAATTAGCAAAGCAAGACGGGCATTTAAGAAAGGTTACTTACCTAGCTGGAGCGAAGAAATATTTACTGTTAGTGAAGTGCGTGAACGTCAGCCACCTGTGTATCGCGTCAATGACTACAACGGCGAACCGTTGAAAGGAACATTTTATCCTCAAGAGTTACAAAAAATCGTTAAATCTGATGACGTATACAGAATTGAAGAGGTGTTACAGAAAAGAAAGAAAGGAAAGCAGATTCAATATCTTGTCAAGTGGCATGGATATCCCGAATCATTCAACAGTTGGATCAACAGAAATCAGTTGACTGCATATAAAGGATAGATATTGCTCTAGACTTTAGTTTGTCCAAAACGCCAGGACTAGCACACATCGGCCATTCAACATGTTTTACCTGACACTCCCAAGTAATAGTTCGATGTCAACTTATTCTAACAATACTTTGACAAATTATCGTGTCAAGTTACATCATTCCCTGGATTTATCAGGACAGTGGGAAGTGGGATTGACTGAAATTCAGTATCCACATTCGTGGTATAATGTATCAAACGACCAAGCATGGTTTGAAATAATCGAAAATCCAGATGCTCCAAGAGTTCAGTTTGCGCTAAAAATGGATACTACGTTTCACCTGAAAAGCTCATGAGGGCTTTATGGGGTTTGAAAGGGAGCATCAATGGAGGAGATAACGTGAAAATAGAATTTGATGACGTCAGTCACAAAGTTACCATCACAATAGTGAATGAAGCTATTTTGAAACTGTCCAAATCTCTTGCTAAAATCTTAGGCTTTGAACAAGAAGAATTCGACGCTGGTGTGTATATAGCTCCTTGGGTGTGCGACGTGACACAAGGATTTCATTCTCTGTACATCTACAGTAACATCGTAGAGCCTAGTATGGTGGGTGATGCACTTGTACCATTACTGAGAATTGTTCCAATAGAGGGATCGTCTGGTAAAATGGTTTCTCATACTTATAAAAACATTCAGTATCTACCACTACAGCAGAGGCAATTTGACACCATAGAAATAGATATAAGAGACGACACTGGCTTACCAGTGCCATTTGAAAGAGGAAAGGTCGTTGTGATACTACACTTCCGGCGACGACAGTCATAATGAGATTCCAAACAGACAAAAGTATTCGCTTTGAAGGAAACAGAGATGCGATTGATGAATATTACATTGATCAAGCAGGACATGGATTACCAGCTTTTCAAGGAGTAAGAATTCAAAGAGGACATGGCATCGGCAACATGTTTAGCGGTCTTTTGAAAAGTGCAATGCCCCTCATCAAAAAAGGATCAAAAGCATTGGGTAAACAAGTCTTATCAACGGGACTTGACATTGCTAATGATTTACTTAGTGGAGAAAACATACGCACATCCACAGAACGACGACTGAAAGAAGCGGGAAGAAATATCATGAATCAAGCAAGAGGCAGAATATCAAAACCACCCGGAGAACCTAGTCGAAAGGGTATAAAGCGGCGTGCGAATTCTTCAGTTGTCATTCCTAAGCGAGCAAAGGTACAGAGAACATCTAAACCGAAAAGAGACATCTTCACCTAAACATCAACATGTCTTTGGTCCATCAACATTCCTGTGAATGCATGAAGTCAGAGTTGGACTTGTTTGCTGTTCCACCAACGCAAGCAAGCATTGAATATGGACATTGGGTAGAACATCGGCCATTGTCTTCTATTACCGACTCAGGACCTATAGAATTTAATATTTCCGGTTCAGGGGATGATTATCTGGATCTGAATAACACCTTCTTGTATTTGCAAGCCAAAATAGTCGCGGCAAACAATAACGCAAACCTCGACGCTCAGTCAGATGTAGGGCCTGTGAACAATTGGTTGCATTCACTCTTCAGCCAAGTCAACATTTCTTTAAACGAAAAACTGATATCCATGCCGGCCAACACTTATGCCTACAGAGCTTTCATGGAGAACCTTCTAAGCTATGGGAAATCCGCTAAGGAATCGCAACTCACCTCCGAGATGTGGTACAAAGATAGCAGTAGTCATATGGAGGCCAGAACAGATGATAATGCTGGTTTTACTAAACGAAAAGCATTAATCGCCCGTAGCAAAATAGTTGATCTGACAGGAAAACTTCATTTGGATATGTTCTTCCAAGAAAGATATCTGCTCAATGGAGTGGATGCAAAGATAAATTTGATCAGGAGCAAAATCGCATTTGCACTTATGGCAGCCAATGATGACTTTAAAATCAAAATCATGGACGCTGCCTTATTTGTGCGGAAAGTTAGGATCAGTAACACGGTCAGAATGGCTCACATCAAAGCTTTGGAGAGAGGGACAGCCAAATATTCCATAAAGCGTATTGAGACTAAAGCATTTTCAGTTGCCAGTGGAAGCATGAGTATCAACAAAGAGAACCTGTTCCTGGGACAAATGCCTAAGCGCATTTTCGTTGGTCTGGTAGACAATGATGCTTACAACGGAGTAGCAACGAAGAATCCTTTCAATTTCAAGCACAACAACATTGAGTTTATGGCACTCTATGTTGACGGACAGCAGATTCCAGCCAAACCTTTGCAACCTAACTTTGGACGCAGTCGTTTTATTCGCAGTTATTCAGGCCTTTTTACGGGGTCTGGGAAGATCTTCCATGATGAAGGAAACGATATCAGTAGGGAAGAATATGGAAATGGCTATACAGTATTTGGTTTTGATCTGACTCCAGACTTATCTGAAGCAGGTCATTTCCACCTTATAAAACATGGTAACCTGAGACTGGAAATTCACTTCTCTCAAGCCTTGGCAGAAACCGTCAGTGTTGTTGTGTATGCTGAATTTGATAACATCATAGAGATTGACCGCAATAGGAATGTAATATTTGATTTTGCAACCTAGAACAATGAACACTAAACAAATACAGAAGGTTATGAGACAGAATGTAGGATTATCTTTCCTTGGTGTATTTGCTCGAAATAGGATTCCCTCAGTGAAAACATTACCGTGCTCGCTTGTCTGCAATACCGATCTGGACAGCCAGTTGGGTCAACACTGGATTGCAATCTACTTGGACCAGTGTGGCAATGGAGAATACTACGACAGCTATGGCTTACCACCACTGCATACGGAATTTTCAGACTTTATGCATAAGAATGTAGACTCCTGGATTTGGAACACCAAACAAGTTCAAGACAGACACTCTGTCGTATGCGGACATCACTGCATATTCTATTTGATTCATCTATACAAGGGTTTAGATATGACTGAAATTACTTCCTTGTTCACAGAAAACCTTTTTGAAAACGATGCCATTGTGAGACATTATGTTAACTTATTAGGTTAGTCAAACCATTGTACATAGTTCTGGTTCATTAATACTTATATCAATGTTACGTAACATTCATATGACTGTTTTTTTCTTGTGTTTCTTGTTCAAATTCAATAGTTCAATAAAATTTGAATTAAAAATCCGTGTTGTGTTTTATTTCATCAAACACTGAAATGTGTTCCACAGATGAGATTGGTAATGATAATGTGCACCAGCAGCAAATATGAAAGCTGGGACTGTGCTCACCATCTGCACTTTAATGTGCTTATACACTTTTTTACACTGTGTACACTAAATGTGTTCCTCCAGCACCCAAATTGTGTTCTGTGTATGCATATGTGCACTTGAAATGTGCATTTTTACACATATGTGCACCTACGTTGTACATGTTTGCACGTAAGTGCACCCTAAATGTACACATTCAGCACCTAAGTGCACCTTAAATGTGCTCTTTTAGCACATAAGTGCACCCTAAATGCGCACCATTTGCACCTAATGCACCCCATATGTGCACCTTCAGCACATAATTGCACCCTAAATGTGTTTTTTAGCACTTAAGTGCACCCTAAATGTGCACCTTCAGTACCTAATGTGCACTTTCAGCACGTAAGTGCGCTCTAAATGTGCTCTTTTAGTAACTAAGTGTACTCTAAATGTGCTCTTTTAGCACCTAAGTGCACCCTAAATGTGCATCTTCAACACCTCAGTGCACCCTACATGTGCACCTTCAACACCTCATTGCACCCAATAGCTGCACTTTCAGCATCTCAATGCACTCAAAATGTGCACCTTAAGCTCCTAATGCGCTCTAAATATGCTTTTTTTAGCACCTAAGTGCACCCTAATAGTGCTATTTTAACACCTAAGTGCACCCTAAATGTGCACCTTCAACACCTAAGTGCACCCTACACCCTACATGTGCACCTTCAACACCTCATTGCACCCAATAGCTGCACCTTCAGCACCTCAGTGCACCGAAAATGTGCTTCATAGGAGACACAACTAAGATGGCTTCTCAACAAGTTTCTGATATTGATTTAACCAACTTTGACTTTCAATGGCCAAACGGCAATGTACAGCAGCAGCCTGCAGACAACAAAATGGACGACATCCATAGCAATTGTCAGCGCATGACTGCCATGATGGAAGATGTACAGACATCCATTTCCAAGATGCAAGCCGACATCCAAACATTGATGGACAACAAGATTAATGCAGAAGAAGGAGACGAACCACCCAAGAAGAAAGCCAGATACGTATGTTACAATTGCAATGAAGATGGACATTTTGCTACCGAATGTCCTCAGCCACCCCAGAAGCAGAACGACATTTGCTACAAGTGCCAAGGCACGGGACACTGGGCCAGAGACTGTCCTGTACAACAGGAATACAACACGTATTCGGGACCCAACAACAACTACGGAAGCTACAGGCCAAATTACCCCAGACCCATCTATGGAGCAAACAGAGGACGACCCATCTATGGAGCAAATAGAGGACGCCCAACTATGGCGAGTCAGAATGTGAGGCCACAGTACAGTGCATAGACTTTTTCTGAAATATGTACAATGTTGAATAAAATATGTATAAACTTTCAATTCGTCTTTATTCTTTTTCATCTAGTTGTAGGGGGAAATTATTCCTTCCACGAATAGATGATTTTCTAGAATTTTCCTAAATATAGGTCTGGAACTTTCCAAACACCTAAATATAGAATTGGGAATTCCCTTGGAATTTACCATGGACTTCCCAATACCTAAAAATAAACACGGAATTCCCCTCCGAATTCCCCCTTTCCTATACAGAAATCCCGGAATTCCCCTGTTCTAAAAATACTACCTTGACAGCGGGGATCCTTACACTACTCCAAATCTAAGCAAACAAAAAACAAAAAAGCAATAACCATGATTAATAGAGGACATACAATTTCTCATACTAGGATGTAACATTGCAAATATCATTCACACATTGTTAAAGCGAGCTGAAATCCCATCACTTGATAGAAAAGATCCAATTGAATTGAACATTTTTATCATACGAAAACCATATTTGAAAAAGTGGAATGGGTCAGTACTGTTAATAGTGATTTTCATTTCGGGGAAAAATCTGTTTTGATGTCATGGGTATATGAATTTGTAACACTTTTTAAAAATAAACGCTTAGATTTTGAATTTAAGGAGGTCTGCCGAAGTCAGATGTGAAATAACCATTCAGTCATCCATCAGACAATATTTCTCAGTTCTTCTCATTTCAGTGCCTTCGGTATTACGTGTATTAGTTATACATAGTGTCTTTTGTTTCTCATTGTCTCGTTTGTGTGTCTGTGGTGACTGTATTTAGGTTGGAGATCTTCTCATTATTCTTTCATCGAATTGCAATCTTTTCTGATAACATGAGTAAAATAAAAAGAAACAAAACAGACATCAAGTTGTTCCCTCGTTTTTCTCTACATAAATTTTAGAAAGTTTTCTTACCATCCCAATTTAACCATTTATGCTTTGTTGCTACGAGATTCAACTTATCAAAAATCATATACAGTAAAACCTGTGTTAACGGACCCCTCTAATAAAAGGACAACCTGTATTTAAAGGACACTTTGAAAGGTCCCAAATTGGCATTTTGTGTATAACTGAACCTGTATTCAAAGGACACCTGCAGCTGTCTGTAAAGGACACTTTTCTTCAGTTCCAAAGGTGTCCGTTAAACTGGTCTATCGTAATAGCCTCACATGAAATGCATATAGAATGAGCATCATGTGAATATCACATGAGAGATCATTTGAAATTCACGAAATCATAAAGATTTATGTGAAAAATATTTGTTAAATTCACATACACTGTATTAAGTATATTTCAAATGAACATGTTTCCAATTTGTTGTTCATGTGAAATTGAATTTACATGAAATGGGAAACGTCTTCAAATTGAATAGCATCATTGAAAAGAACAGATAAATTTACAGCATTGACCAGACACGCACGTTTTGGGTACTTAACCCTCGTAAGTGATCCTCAATCTAAACAATGTAATATGCATGGTCAAAGAGTGTGAAATTTATAAATAATGTCCAAAAATGTACCGAAAAGTCATGTCAGGAAATTAAGATGAATTTCGTGTAAAAAGAATTTAGATGAAATCCAGATGAATGTCATGTTAATTTTCATATTCGTGCTTATTTCACTTAAATTTCATGTGGACTTTTATGTATACGTCATGTAATAAATATCACATAATATAAATTTCATAATGGAACACATTATGGTGTTCAAAGAACGACAACTCCGATATCGAATGAGAAAACAACAACATCGTAGTCATTTACAATTTTTTCTTTATGAAATTGATTCATAAATAAAGTTAACCATTTAACCCTCCTGATGAAAAGCTCCGATACCAAAAAAGGTAATCCTAATCCTTGTCATTCTAAAAACAAAAACAAAACAAACAAAAATCAAAATATGGCACATGTAGCCAAGTACAATCAGCATCGGTTGATCGTTTCTTCATCGCATTCGAAAAATTCTGCCATTAAATTTCTTGAAATGTCTAAAACGTGGGTCCTGTAGCATCATATCCCACCCACCCTGCTACGTCTTTCGGTACATGTACATGTACCTCTTCAAGAAAGATGCACCAGGTTGCAGCACCTATAGCAAACCATCAAAACATCTAATGCAAAAACACAGAGTAGACAAGCACAGAAAGAGAGACAAGGAACACCAACACATAGCATAGGAATTCCAGCGCACAACATGGAAACATCAAACACACAAGACAATACATAAACCAACGAGACCAATGAGCAACAGACAATCAGTTTGAAAACCAGCAGATCATATCCAAATGATTAACAATAAACATCATAGACATACCTAACAATTATTCAGTCACAAAGTCGAGAAGGCGAGGCTAAATCGTGAGAATTTCCATCGGAACGGTTGCGAACCCCGGAATGAACAACATTCCGAATAGAGACCAGGTGCCCGGGAGAGTCAGCGTCTCCTGATTGCATGCAACACCCGTCGCAACAGCTCCATGGAAACCTGTCCAATTCGGTGATTGTCTCGATGTATATATAGATCAGGTTGGTGATTACCACAGCCATTCAATGTCACTGTTCATTCGATCTAGATCTGGAAAGGGGGATCTGATATGTTTTATTATATCCCCGTAGCGACCGAAGAACTTCCTTTATGATGATTTCAGCCGTTGTGTGATATAACCCTGAACAAGTAGCTTACTTGCAAGCCGTCTGGCTCTAATGATGAAATCTTGATATTTGGAACATGCCCTGGCGTACCATATCAGCTGAGAAACAAAAACACCATAAGCAGGAGAAGACGGAATGTTGCTACTCATGAAGGGAAGTTTGATATGTGGAATCTGAAATCGTCACGCTTGTCATACAGTGAGGTGTTCAAACGGCCGTTTGTGTCGAAAGAAGTACATTGTATATCCAAGTACGAAGCGAATCTGTCGCTCTTTGTTGTTTCCTTGATCTCTAATTCATTAGGATAGATTTCATGTAGATGGTCCTTAAAGTTCGGATTATTGATGGACAACACGTCATCTATGTATCTGAAGGTAAAATTGAACTGAGATGCGAGGTGCTTTCGCCCAGTCGAGAGTAAGGTCTGGATGAAGTCAGCTTCGTACGAATATAAAAATAAGTCCGCAAGCAGTGGGGTGCAATTGGTACCAATGGGGATTCCGACTATCTGCTGGAATACGATTCCTCCAAACACCACAAAAATGTTGTCAATCAAAAACTCAAGCATCCGGATGATATCGTCCTCGGTACACTTTTTGTTTGAATCAGAGTGTTCCTTCACGAAATAAGTATCCTCCCGCTCTATGACGAGGTATTTGTATAGCCCATTACCATTTTTTGAAAGAAAGGTGTTGCGAATAATATTGGCAAGTCTGTTTTTGAGCAAGGCGAAACATCATTGAAACACGAATGTTAAACGTCATCAAATTCAATAGCATCATTTAAGAGCAGATAATGTGTCAGTAAGGATCAGATATGCACGTTTCGGGTACTTAACCTACTTACATAAAATGAAGGGGAACAATTAATACAGATACTAACAAATAGATAACGTCGAATTATGAATACTCGAAAAATAGAACTTCCAAAGAATACCTGACTGCACGAAATTAGTCTATACCGGTATATGTCATATTTTATCTATGAGACACGACTGAGCATCTAGATGTCAGAAAAAAAGTAAGAATTTGTATGGCAGGCCAAAATTTCTGAAGAATTGTCAATATTGAAATATATGTTCTATTGTAAAATTCCAGTGCACCATATGCGCATTTCAACAATTTATGTTTTATCAGGAAATCCAAATAATATGAAACCATGAAGAGCAACAATCTAATATTAAACGTCTTCAAATTCAATAGCATCATTTAAGAACAGATCAATTTGCAGCAAGGACTAGACATGCACGTTTCGGGTAATTAACCCTCGTCAGATCCTCAATCTAAACAACGTAATATGACCAAAAAGTGTGAAAATTATTATGTCCAAAAATGTACCAAAAGACGTAGTAGGATGGGTGGGATATGATGCTACAGGACCCATGTTTTAGACTTTTCAAGATATTTTGTAACAGAAATTTCCAAATGCGTTAAGGAGACAGACGATCAACCGAAGTTAATCGAACTTGGCTACATGTGCCCTCGGGGACTCCTGGTCCACCAGCAGTGACAACTTGACCTAAAATTTCTGCCAAAGAACCTGCTAAAGACAGAGCTATGTCATCAGGGAGATATACCTTAATTTAAGGAAATTTTCATTATTTTTTTGTGGCGTAGAATTCACAAATATATGTCAAGTCAAAAGTCGAAACAATGTGAAACTAGGCAAAAGATGTCATCGGGAACCAAACAATTCACCAGCAGATATACCAACCTAGTGGTTGAAGTAGTAAACACTAAGGACTTGTGAAATCTCTGTCCAAATTATTGATCTCAATCAGTAGAGTTGCACGCTTCATTTGTTGTTGTTGTTGTTGTTTGGGGTTTTTTTTACAAATCTTATCCAACATACAATGGCCATTCAATAATATTGAACAAATAACAAGAGACATCGAAAATTCCCCCATGTATGACCAAGAAACAATGACCATGGCAACTTCCTGAATTTTGGCAAATTCGGGTAAAAAATTGCTAAAACCCGTGTAGTTTTCTGTAAAGCCTTGGAATGGATTTTTCATAAGTGCAGAGCAGCCAAGTTGATGTATCATATTTGATACGTGGGGCACAAGAGGGTTAAATTGCATCTATTTTCTTCTCATCTACATGCTTTTTATTCTTATTTTCGGTTGAATCTGAATGTATTGACGGCTTTTAAAAGCTCGTTCTCCTCGTATGCTTTCTTGTGTCAGTTGGAACATAGATAGTACAAAAGTACAGGAACTAACTAGTGCATTACAACTCTTTCTTCATGCCACCTTTATGCTCTTTAACTGCACTCTTTAATTGTCCTCCAAATATATATTTATAACTCAGTCTACGTGGAAGTCCTTTTGCAATCTGAGAAGGAGTAGGGGGACATAAATGTTTTACAAACATGACTTTTCACTTGTTATTCTTATTTCCAATTGAATCGAATATGTTGTCGGATTTTGTTCGTTCTTCTCTTATGCTGTCTTACAATACAAATAGTACAAAAAGTACAGGAACAAGTGCGTGATAACTTTTTCTTCATGCCACTCTCATGTTCTTTAACTGCACTTTTTGACCTTCAAATATATATTATAACCCGGTCTGACGTGGAAGTCCTTTTGCAATCTATAGAAATTATGGTTTGGCCACAAAGACTCTTTTGTGTGGTTTTATTCAATTGCAGTTTCGTTGTTGTTCATCGGTCGCATAGCTGTAGCATGGTCGCATAGCTGGGCCATGTAGCTCTTGCTACGTCTTTCGGTATATTTAGCTAGGATATAATTTTTACAGATTTTGGCCTCATTACATTGTTTAGAATGAGGATCGCTGACGAGGGTTAAATACCCGAAACGTGCATGTCTGGTCCGTGCTGTAAATGTATCTGCTCTAAAATGATCCTTTGAAGTCTTACAAACTCAAAGTTTTGTGATTTTATGATTTGATGTTCATTGTCTTATTTTCTTGTTGACGTGGCCATGATAACGTCTAGATGGAAATCACTTGCATCTGTATCTTTTTCAGTACATCTTAAAAAGAAATGCGAGGTGGTCCAATTCTCCTGCCATAAAGCTGCCTTCTTGACATACAGACAAAGTCATGCATGTTTCGGATCATCTGAAACGTATTATACTTTAACAAGAATACAAGGAAGACCATTGGTATAGGAATTCGTGTTCCACTGAAGGTATTCGTATTTGGTCCAAGAGTAAATCAGGGAACGTTTTATACAAGCTTGCACAGTTTAAGGTAATAAAAATTGTCCATGGAAAAGTAAACTTAAGATAATTCCTTATGTATAGATGCCATCTTGCTCCCCTTTACTTCGTGTATATAAAGCGTCCAACTTATGAAGAAAAATTACTCGGCCGGAGATACCTGCAATTTTACTAGCTTGGTCCAACGATATTAATATTATTTTGGGCGATGCATCCTAGCTGATAATTAGAACTTAGAATAATTTGAAGGCATCTAATCTGCTTTGCATACTGAGTGAAGCCTTTTGCTTTGTAATGTGCATCTATACTGTGCACCTACCAATCCTAAATATCTTTTCGAAATGATCGAAATCTATCGAAGTTAATTGAAAGATCTTTAAAGGGTACAATTGTTAAATGCACTACGTATGTATGACCCAATTATTCATAACGTCTTTCAAAGACAGGTGCATTATAATAGGATTTCAGACTTTTAAAAGCGTCAATAGAAATTTCGCGCGTGACGAGTTAGAAGTGGACCATTGTAGTCCCCATACTTCTGCTTACATTTGTTTTCACCGTTGTCAACCATGGCGGGGACCAGTGTGTAAAGTTCTCCATACCCTCTTATGGTCCGTTTAAATCGTTCAATAATTGTCGGGAAAAATCGTTTCACTTCGTTTATATAAATAGGGTGGATAAAGATTGTATTAAGTTTGATGTGAAATATGGGGAAAAGTAAAGTAGAAGATGAAAAATCGGCACAAAGTAAAGATGAGAAAGGAAGTAGTGATGATAAGGAGGATACCAAGAAATATGGTAGGTGGTATTATATGTGAATAAGAGATAATATGGATGTATACCCAGGTTATATTATGGAATACAATACAGGCATGGAGGATTTACAAATCCGTGACGTCACTAATATTCTTTTGATGTTCTTTAGAGGGATTCCTGAATGCAAAGGGTATTATAGTAACATAGTGCAAGTTACTAGTAATGCAAATGTTTATTTGTACATGTATACAACATATTACGGAAGTAAAAGTTAATTAACATGATAGATCAATCATTGGGGTCTCTGTATACAGGCATACTTCAAAATCTCTATTTAGGGTATTACAAATATGATTTTACAGTTGTATTCTGTGTATTGTGTTTTCGCACACTTTTTTTCTGTCGCCAGGAAGAAGCTCTGTTTTGACCCTTTATCAATTGGACATCATAAATCTTTTTTTTTTTTTAATTATTTATTTATTTTTTTTTTTTTTTTTTTTTTTTTTGCTATTTCGGAAACTAGTCATTTCACCCAAAAGTTTCATCTAAATCAAAAAGGAGGCTAACATCCTAGCACCAACCCTCTAATGCAACGGTATTTTAGAATAATTTTCATTTTAACTATGATACTGAATCGACCCTACAGGAAATTTGGAGCCGCACACTCTTTGCAAAATGTATTAATTGAAATTCAAAAATATCAAACTAGAGGGCGCTACTGAAATGAATTTGGACTGTGTCTGAAAAGCACTTTGGCTGAAAGCATCACTGATAACGACTTGCTATCCTTAACACGTGTCTGGTGCATTGAAATTGGTTTGAAATTTTCTTCAGGAAGGTAAAGAGTTGGAACACTTCCGTATTATTTTTATCTCAGCATGCATCAAACAATTATTATAATTATAGATAATTCAAGTAAAAATGCATAGACAAATAGTGGATCAACATACATGTATATACAAAGAATCGGTCAAATTAAAGCTTTAGAAATCCAAACTCTTTTGAAAAGAGTCGTCGCACGGTGGCATTCCAATAATTATTCATTTATTGTGATGGTTTCAAAGCTGCACATCCGAGCTCGCTTTATGTTCAGTGACAAAGCGCTTTAAAATTGCTTGATTGGGGAAAGGGGGTGTCCTAGAATATGTAAACGGTTTAGAGGGATGGGTTGTTAAAACCAATTTTAGTTTATCCAATCGGTTCACATCAAAATATAAATTGATTATTCTCGATAATGGAATTTTTTTCCCTTTCAGCGTGAAATACTTTCATATTGTTTTGGCACATATGAAGACTTGAGTGTAAATATTGACCTTAATGATTCTAGAATCGCTCTACATTTAAAGTGGTTTAATCTGAAACTTAATCTACTGTTTTCTTATTGATTTTGTTCGGCCATATACATATTATATAGTATTCCCATTGCGCCCTTTGTTTGTTGTCGGGTTTAATTTTTTCGCTAAATACGAGTCATTACGTTTGCTTTGAAACCGATACCATGGTCTTGATAGAAGAAAAAAAAACTGTTCCATTTCTCGCTTTTTGTCAATGAGAATCATTAGGTACAATTAATATCTTTGATCTCATTATAACTTTTCCTTTGAAATTTTTTTTTTAAAGAAAATAATATATTCATGGATACTAGGACTTTCCAACTAAACCATTTAAATCAAAGAACAAATAATTAACATAACTTCGCTTAAAGAGTCTTTTAAAAGAATATTCCTTTGTTTGGTGAGTTCTGAGGACTTTACTGCAATTTCAAAAAATGTAATACTTCTCCTTTTAATACAAATATAATGCAGCGATTGGTTGTAAACATTTTTAAATTCTATTTTCAAACCGGCATAGTGCTGATTTGTGTCTTCGCTTGGTACATTCACACTGTAGATAATACGGTATGCGCGATGGTTCTGGCTTTCTTTCACGACCCCAAATGGCATTGTGGTGATGCGTAAGCGGTATCACTTGGCATCTTCTCACTGTAGGTAATAATGTATGTACAGTGGTTCTAGCTCTCTATCACGACCCAAATGACCCAAGTGGTATTGTAGAGATGCTTACTCTTGGATTATTTGTATTTATGGCAAAGTAATCTAAAATATGTTTACTTCAAATAGAGTTTTAATGGTCAGTGTAATAAGCTTGTATACAAATGTAAGATTTTATGTTTGATGGAAGAGATATTCAAATTCTATGAGGGCGGAGGAAGGGGGAGAGAGGGAGAAGGGGGAGAAAGGGGGGAGGGGGAGGGAAGGGAAGGATGAAAAGGAGGGGGAGAGAGGAGGGGCGGGAGAAGGGGAAGGGGTAAGGGTGGGAGGGTGGAAGGATGAGAGAGGTACCCCTGTCCCCCCCCTTCTATGAAGTACGAGCAAATGACTATCACATTTTTTTTTCTGTTTACTTCTCTTTTGATGGAATCTTTTGAGATATAACCTGGGAATATGCAATTCATTTGAGAAATCTCATGTTACTGAACAGTCAAAGAGTGGGGAAATTTAGAATATCATTCAATCAACTGATATTCGAGTTTTGAAATATTACCCTGTTCTCTATAACGATAATGACGCATGTTTATAACGTCTCCTTGTTTGTCTTCGATCATAAATTCTGGCTTTGTTTATTTGGCGATGATCTAATTTCATCCAATTTCTTGTTTTTGTCCATCCATCTCACAACAAAACAAGAATAATGAAATCTTTGTAAAAACAATTTTGGTAGCGGTGTGTTTAATATTATATAAGATAAATCTCCAATTTTTGAAGTCGGACTGGTCACATAACCAAATTTCCGCCATGTTTACAGGGGGTGTGCCTCTAGATTTTTCAGTGTGCCCTATGAAAAATCCGTGATTTTGTTTGTTCCTTCTTCAAATCTCGTTTTATATTGGGGTTTGAGGTCCGAGATCTAAGAGCTAATTCATCAATGGTTCCTTCAATGAATTCTAGTAGTTTTATTCTTGATATAAACGTTAGATTCTAGATATAAAGCAATTTCCATACACTATGCTCTATGATAAACACCGAGTTTATCCCCCAACTATTTTCGGAACTTCTCTGTGCTTATCTGTAATTGAACCTTTTTCGTGACATCACGCCGACTTGGGTACACGGATGAAAAGCATGAAAAATAAGTGAAATAACCCCAGAACTTGTCAGGAGTCTTGTACAAATATGGAACGAAGTGATCCAGATAGTGAGATTAGTGGGAAAGGGATCAGGAACATCTTCAACCCCCCGCAAAATTTCTCAAAAATGCTTATTTTTATAATTTTACCAGGTTTTCGTATTATTTTCTTTGAATAATAAGCTGAATCCCCCGTCCTCTTTCGCATATACAGACGAGTGAAAGGTCAAGCAAAGGTAAATGGTCAACAATGATAAAAAAAAAACCAACGAGTACACATAAACCGATGAATCCAATAGGCAACCGGAATTGACCTAAGACGGCCATTTTAGTTTTGCATTCGATTTCACCTTGTATAAAAGCAAATATATATACATAAAAATTTTCCACATAGTTCCTCTTGTTGAATTTATTATTATTGTACATTGTTCAATATATATATTTTCAGATTTTCACATTAAAAAACTTGTAAATCAGTAACATGGTCAAATTGGATAATGAATTTGTCATTTTTCATTTATACATAATTCAACGTTTTACATTTCAGGTGAGCCAAGAAAACATGATCCAAATTTTAATGGACCTATAAAGAAAAGGTATCTATCTTCATATTGAATAGATATTTATTTTTCTCCACCGTATTTTGATATATACAATGTAATTATAGAGATGGATTTCTAACAAAGAAGAGAAGGAGTAGGTACGGATAATGCCATTTTCCTCCTTCCGTTAAGAATTTATGTTTTCAATTTCGGTGTCTGTTGTTTCAGATCATGGTAACAACCATAATTTGCATAACCGAAATTAAGAAAATTTAAGAATTCTCATACTTCATTAGAATATCACATTCGAAATGAAGTGTAATGAAGTAAAAGAAAGATACTTCGCGGGGTTGGGATTCAAATATACAAAATGTAATAAAAATTTTTAAATAAATGGGGAGGGAAGGGGGTCTAGTCTATATTTTGAATTAAAGAATACACCGAAATTGGCTGAATTTCAGGGAGATCTTCGGACGTGTAACAGAGGAAAGAGTAATTTATATAGTATACAGAATATCATGGCATGGTCATATTACAAAGCACTGACATTTAAAAAAAATCTGAAATTATAGACAGTTTTCTCGATTTTGTCTACAGCATAAATTATTGTTTAATATGAAAAATTTCATCGTCCAACAGATCATGTACAGACATCATCTGCTGTCTCCTCTTCATGTTCTTTTTGGCGGGAATGGTCGCGTGCTCAGCTATCGGTATGTTACTATGAGAACATATGTTTTATTTTCCAAAGCTTTTAAAAAAAAGTATATCAAATATTCCACATCGACGGGCAGTTGATTGAAAATTGTCATCCAGATATATGTACATTAAAACCTCATCTTCTATAATGATAACTGAACTTTTATCCCCGTTACTCAGTAAGAGAAATAATTTCAATACATAACTTCAATCCAATTTATTGATGCTGTCATTCGAAATATCCCAATAGGCTACGCCAGAGGAGACCCATACAAACTTCTTTATCCCACGGATACGTCGGGTAGAATCTGTGGATACGATGCTGCCGTTAAGTAAGTTTTTTTTTTCAAAAAATTTCAATACAGTACTGAATTCAGATACCGTATCCTACGAACAAGCTTACCTTCCTCGAGTATAAGTATATTTTAAAATCATGTTTTCAGGTCAAAGCCGTATTTGATGTTTTTTGACTTGTTAGACTGTGCTAAGCTTGGGACGGCTGTAATATACACTGGATGTCCTACGCCGCAGGTACTTCTAAAAAAAATCTTCTAAGAGTTATCTCTCTTTGTTTCCCAAGAAAAACTTATATGAGATGTCCAAATAAAATTACTTTGATTTAGATTCAACTAATATTCGACCAACGTTTTCTTACAAATGTTTCCTGTCCACTATTCTAGATTTGATCTGAATTTTAGTTGTTCAGACCGCGAGAGATAGAGCGTGCATTTGATTTGTATATTTCATTGTAAGAGTTACCTTTCTTTGTCTGCAGGTTTGTGTGTCGTCTTGTACTACCTCGTACTATGTTTGGGCTGAGACAGTGGCCAAGGAAGGTGCTGGAACAAAGACTGCCTCAGATAGAACAACAGACATGTTATGCAAGGAGGGTGTGGACCCAACAACACCGGTATATACAATATATTTATAAGTTATATTGCTGTTAGAGTACTTTGTATTGCTTGCAATACAAACAGATTGATTTGTGTGCTTTGAAGTCATTTGATGAAAGGATTGGAGCTTATGAAATCTACTTGAATGTAAATATGTGTAATGTGTGTTTGTCATAATCATGCCCATGCAGATGCTGAATTTTGAAATGAAGCATGTACAAAATGTATTATATTATTTCAGTCAACAGCCAACATATATTCAGATTTGATATCTACAGAACAATGTGCCTCTTACTATGTACCCACCACTCAGGGTAAGTTTGATATGAATGACATTTTATCTGATTTTTTTTTGTGGGGGGGGGGGGGTGAGGAGGGTTTAAATTTCTTTAATTACCCGGAGGGATAAAAATGCATTGGTAAAATGAACTTGAAGATATATTAAAATGTATGAAAGTATTAAGTAATTGCAAAAGTTCCAAATTATGCATAAGTTAGAGTTGTTTATGATGTCATAGAAAAAAAAAAGAAAAAATGTTTTGCAAAACTGTTCAGCATTATAACATCTATTATTACCACCATTGGTTAACTGTATATTGAAGCTCAAAATGAAGGACCTGGCATTTGGTTTCAAATTTATATCACAGTTAGGAGTTTCCTGTATTTAGAAGTGTCCATATTTGTTATTTTTTCCAATATCATGCAGATAGCCAGATATTTCTATATTTAATGAAGTCCACAATTTATTTTCAGTGGTTGGTCGTTGTATCCCCTCCATCTTCCTCCAGCTCACAGACTGGGCCGCTCAGCTTGCCACCACGGACGGCACCGGCTTAGTGGACTCATACGGTAACAACGTCACTGGGAATGGCCTGAACGATGCCAGCTAGTAAGTAGTATGGTTATTGATGTGCATTTGCAATTTTCGAAAACCCGAGTTACTTCCAATTTGAGACGGTAACTGACATAGACAGATTATGACGTCATCAAATTCTATGGAAACAGTCCTAAAAGTCTGGGAAATGGCGGTATAAAATCAACTTAACTATACCATTTTCATGACGTCATAATGGTTTTACGTCAGATACCATCTGTAAGGGGAGAAAACTCTGTATTCCGCAAAGACTCAATAGTACTGTCAAATCATTATGTTCTTGGGGTTACCAAATCGTTAACTTCTTTTGCATAATGCAATGAATTCCTAGCACGAAATGATCATTATAGAGTATCTAATACTATTTTTAAGTCATTACTATGAAAAAAGTACCTATTTTTTTGTGTTCAATCAAGGTCCAAAATGGCAAGATATATCCACTGCTACATTAGTGATTTTTATGGTATTTCTATGAAACTACAATGTTAATACTAATGTGATCACTGTAAGTAATATAAGTATTTCCAGAGGGGTTTTTTATTATTATAAATGTACCATTTATCTCCTATTTTTTCTTATAGCTGGATAGCAAAGTTTATGTCAGCGTCAGAGATCGTAGAGTTGGTGTTCAAGGACATTATATCCTCTTGGTACCTCTTACTAGTGTAAGTTTACATCTGTGTATCAAACTTAGATTATCAAGAAAAAAATTATCAAAAAAGAAAAATGAAGAAATTTGATTTAATTTTCTGAACGAAGATTTAAAATTTCATAGAAAAAAATCATTGAAATGATGTTGTAAAGCTAACCATACCTCAAGCCAAACATAATTTCGGCTGCATGTGACTTTGCTCATTGTTTACTTAGTATACATTTGTTAACCTGGTTGATAACCAATTTTTTTTACAGATTTCTAGGTATAGCCATGGTTGGATGTTTTCTGTGGATCATTCTACTCAGATTTATAGCGGGTATAATGGTGTGGCTGACCATTATACTGGTGCTTGGATGCCTTGGCTTTGGTATGAATAATAAATACCAATAACTTTTCATATTTTAGTCAGAAATTATAGTTAAAAGTGTCTTACAATTGTCATATCTTTCGGCAAAATAATACCCATTTACTGTCAATTAACACCTTTTAACTATGTAATATAATTCTTTTTCGTTTCAGCTATTTACTACAGTTATTCTACATACTATGACCTGAAGAATCAGAACATTACGGCCACATGGCAAGTCTCTGAGGCATTCGCTCTTAACTTCAGCTACTACCTCGGACTCAAAGAAACATGGCTGGCATTTGGTAAGAAATTGTTTTATGTTTGTACCAGTACATTTGAAAGGAAATTGGATATAGAGGTTACCGTTCACTTTTGACAAATTTCTGATTTCAAATTTGAAATATTTCGTCTAAGTTTAAAGTTTAATCCAATGCCAACATAGAAGAAATATTTATTTGATTATATGATCATCACACTAAGAATCATAACATGTTATAATAGCTTTTGCTTTCTTCTATAATCTATGAATTTTATGTAACTTCCCCCATCCTACCAGAAACAAAAAAGAAAAAGACTTATAAGAGTTGTCTATCTTTGTCTGTAAGCTAAAAAGAAAATGACATGATTATGTCAGTTTGTGATATCAGAATAATTTCCTTGTATGATTTCTATATTCAGGTTGCACACTGTCCACCTTTACTACAATATTCCTTCTGATTCTGATATTCTTACTGCCAAGAATAAAAATAGCTATAGAGCTTATTAAGGAAGGAAGCCGGTATGTGTCATAATTATTACTTTTATAGCTTTCTTACTATTTTGATAAATATGTTATATTCAGTCAAAATGAAAACAAATACTTTAATAAAATCAATGAATTCTTCATGAAATATACTATGTTTTGTCGAAAAAGTTTCTTTCTAATATATTTTCTTTCAAATGTCGAGAGAGCTCTTTTCAAATTAAAATATCGTTCATGGCATGATCAATATAACTTCATATACATGTATATAGAATACATGAATTCTAAAATATTTGATTTCTACAGAGCCATTGGCAATATGATATTCACCCTGTTTTGGCCCATCATTCCATTTGTTCTACAAGCAGTTCTCATTGGCTACATGGGTATTAGTGCAGTGTATCCTTGTTTAATATATGATGTATAAATTAATCATAATTTCAAAATTGAATTCTATATCTTCGATTCTATAAAATTCAATAAAAAATAACTAGCATGAATCCTATATGTCTTGTACATGTATTTTGATAATAATAAGTATTAAGTCGTTTTAATTGAGATGTGACCTTAACAAAGAAAACCAGTTATATTGCCTCTATGGGAGATTCATCATACTACACTAACGGGACAAACACGACTCAAGACACAATCAATTATTACCTTGAGAGGATACCTTGCTCACCTAACGTAAGTTTATGATATATATTCATTTTCATAGTGAATTAGTTCAAATTTTTTTTTTTATGGATACTGATTTTACCATATCAGCCTTTGAAAAGTGAATTGTATGTAAGAGTTGTCTTTCTTTGTCTACAGGATACAACACTGGGATCATACTGTGATTTTGTCAAATATGGAGGGACAGAGTAAGAAGAATTGCTGGCTCAAATATCATCGTTAATTTCTAGAAATCAAAAATTCTTTTAAAATATGTAACTAGGACAAACATCTTTTATCAATTGTTTTTGTTTCCTTTCATAAATTGAACATTTAATCTCTTTTTATTAAATTTATTGATATCTTTATTTGTGAATCAATGGATTTAGATGACTGTCATCTTTTCCTAATAATTTTATGTTCCTTTTACCTCTTTATCGAACTTAATTGACCATTTATCTTTTTAATTTTAAATTGACTTTTTTTTTATTTTTAGGTATATCATTCCTATGCAGGTGTTTATGTTATTCATGTTTTTCTGGGCAATGAATTTTATCGTCGCGCTGGGTCAGATGGTCTTAGCTGGCTCTTTTGCGTCATACTACTGGGCGTTTGATAAACCAAAGGATATCCCAGCATTCCCACTGACGGCATCATTATACAGATCTCTCAGGTAATTATTGTAACACATGTGTACCTCACACTCAGTAGTTACATTTTATAGATGTAGGGACATGTACTCTTGATATGACAAAGTTTAACATTGCTTAAATAAATATATCTTTTTCATTATTAAAATTTTTGTAGGAACGATCTGGGTCCAAGGTTAAAAGTTTTAGCCTGCTTGTCTTGCAGTCAGTTTGTCTGCAAAAACTCTTATTTATTGCTATTAAGTAATCCAAAAATTGAGTGATGTTGTGAAATGTTTTATTACACTTTTACATACAGTCATGTGACTACATAATTACAATATTGTATTACATGTGTACTAATATGTGTTAATATAACAAACATTGTAGGTATCACTTGGGTTCCCTGGCGTTCGGAGCTCTCATTATAGCTATCATACAGATGATTCGAGTTGTACTCGAGTATATAGACTACAAACTCAAAGACTCAAACAACGTGGTGGCAAAATTCTTTGTCAAGTAAGATTTTTGTATTTTAATTTCAACAAAAGAAAATGTTAATCTATATTCAAATTTCTTATAATGTCACTTGGTTTTGATAGCTTCACTGTTAAAATTCTAAAGTACTAATTGTTATCCATTTTTAACTTACTTAAAAATATTGAATTATTCAAAATGTACATGTAGTTATTTATGGTTTCATTTTTTTTCTTTTTTTGTAACTTATCTCAAAATTTGGTACAATGTTTTTTAATTATAATTTTTTAAAAGAAATTTTCAGCATAAAACTTATTTCTTATGTATACTTGCGTATTACAATTTCATGCATATTTCATTTTTATTCACACGTCTGAAAACTTTCTTGTCTATAGGTGTTTAAAGTGTTGTTTCTGGTGTTTGGAAAAGTTTATGAAGTTTATCAACAGAAATGCTTATATAATGGTTCGTATCTTGTTTTCTTTCTATCAGCCATACTTGTACACTGTTAAATCATGAATGAATGAATAAACTCTCAGTATCATTTCTCGAACAATTCTTAACGGTCCTTATTGTAAGGGTGTCAGTCAAGAAAATTTTGATATTCTGAATACAGACAGATGTAGAATTTAATTCTCCTGAATGCCCACTTATTTTATTTGAAGAACTAGGAAATTTTATTTATTTAACATGGCATGTGATAATTATTTCTTGTATATGACATTTTGTTAAGTGACACCTCGGTTTTCATTTTCTTCTGTAGATTGCGGTGTATGGGAAAAATTTCTGTACAGCTGCTAAAGATGCTTTCTTCCTAATAATCAGAAATGTTGTTAGGTAAGAATTGATGTTTAATCTGAATCAGAATAAAAAAAATTCTTGTGTTTAATGATTCATATGAAATCACAATTTAAATCTTGATTAACTTCTTTAAACTTTTTTTCTACACACATAAAAAGATCTGGAATTGGCATACTAAGTGTGAGATTAAAAATTATTCTTCAGATACTATCTGCTCTGTTCAAAGTGGCAATGAATATTTGAGTATTTGATAATTTTTCTAAAGGAAATAAAATAAATTCTCTCATAATTCATTTTACAGGGCTGTTGTACTTGACAAGATCACAGATTATGTCCTGTTTCTAAGTAAACTTCTAGTCACAGCTGGAGTAGGTAAGTTATCTGCCCCTTGTGGAAAAACTTGACTTTTAATTAGAGTTATCTTTCTTTGTCTACTAAAGGCAAAGGTAAAACATTTGATGATTTTGCAGGTATTGGAGCATTTTACTGGTTCCAGGGAAATTTGGATTTCTTTGCTGATTATGTTCCCTCACTCAATTACTACTTTACTCCAGTTATTGTAAGTATTTAAATCCTACATCAAATTTGTTTGATATGTGATATTTTAAATTTCTAATACTGTCTAAATGAGAATTTAGCACTTCTACAAGAAAGAACTTTTTCTACATTTTGAAATTTAAATCACATAATGATTTTTTTTTTCAGATCGTAGTTATGACAACGTACCTCGTTACATGCTGTTTCTTCAGTGTATATACCATGGCAGTAGATACACTCTTCCTTTGCTTTTGTAAGTAACTCAACTTCTCTTGAAGACATTTTATTTTTACATAAATTCAAGTATAATTATGATACTTGTGGGATTTTTTTTCAATGTTTAAGCTATTTACTTGCTTTGAAAACTTTTGATATCATTAAGAAAAAAATCTATTATTTTGAGTCATATTATCTTGTAAAAAATATAATCTGTGACTTTACATAGTATTTATGGATCTATATTTTTTTCAGTGGAGGATCTAGAAATGAATGACGGTTCACCAGAGAAGCCGTATTTCATGAGTAAAGGACTGATGAAGATCCTGGGGAAGAAAAACACCAAGGACCCAAACGAAAAGAAAAAAGGATGCTGCGGATGCTGTTAAACTTCATACATAATACTCAGGAAATATCCAATTAACAGTGCATTGTGTAGTTCCTCATAGTTCAGTTACAGTTCCGTATCCAGTTCATCATCATTTTTTTGTTATAATTAGGAAACTTTCATCAATTGATAAAAGGATATTACAATCAACATCAAAGACAATCTTTCTCCAGATACTCACAGGAACCATGGAAACCTTTAATTTGGAATTAATTTTCACAATTATCTTATTCTACCTTGTTTGCATGTTTAGATACAGAAAGTACTGAATTAGAGCTTAATCTTTCATATTCTTTGCTTCAATAATTGACAAGAGTTGAAAACCTTGAGAGTATATTTATTATACTTATTTACTTATTTTCAACAAATGCAAATTTAAATTTTTACAAGAAATTGATGAGATGAAAACTTTAGGTTATTATTTAAGAATATTTTATTATGATAGATTTTTAAATATGTGCAATTATAAAGCTGTTATACTATGTATGTTATATAATTATTGTGTAATTAATGATGATGGATATTGTCTAATTGTTAAATCTGTGTTAAATGTCTATCATGTGCTAATATGGAGGTAAACTATTGATAATTATCTATTTATAGCTCTATCAGTTTAATATGTGATAATAGTCATAAAATCATAGAAAAGTAGATACAGAGCTTAGTTGTTATATAACTTCAGATAATTAGAGGATAATGCAATTTTTTTTACAGTTTACAGATATTACTTTATAATCAGATCTTTTTCACCAAACATTTATTTGTCCCACTAATGACAGCATTCTTTTATCCAATCAAAAACCACCAGGCTAAAATAAGTAAGTTGTGAATAAGTATAGATAAGTTGTAAATAAGTAGATAATTTTTGAATAGGTAGATAAGTTTTGAATAAGAGAAAAACATAATGGATCTACTGACAATTGTCTTTCATATTTGCTGTTCTTTATTAATTTTATTTGTTATTTATTTATTTCTATGTGTCATGTATATTTATATTATATGTCACCCTGCTTGTTATTCTTAATATGTTCTAGATATTTTCATTATTGAAATATTTTTTTCTCTTTAATGAACTCAACCTTTTGTACAAGTCTAGCATTAGTACTTTTACTATACGTTTTGTTTGTGTTTATCACTATAACTGTTATAATATAACGGGCATTTTGCGAACTTTATTAAAAATACAACTGCATAGAAACTGGTGTTCCAAATTTAGTTTTGGAAATTATATATAATATTTAAATAACAGTAGGTCTGTTATGACATGGGTTAGGGGAAGTGATTTTTCATTATACCTTTTATGCATTTCTTTAAATTATTTCAAATCATCCTTTTGTACTATTTATAACATGTCTGCTGCTTTATGGTATGAATATATGAAGTCATCAATTCATTCCTTAAATTTATTTACATTGTTTTGTATATTTTGTACAGAAGATCTCTTCACCTGGCTGGTTCCAGTGATAGTACAGGAGATTTCTTTATATTTCTACTTTGACGATGTTATTTATGTCATTTTACTCTTTCGTTCATTCTTTTCTGTAATTGAGGCATTTAAATTTCTTATTTTTAAAGTTCATTTTGTAATAGACAATTATATATAAATTCAAATATTTTCATATGGTAATTAAGCTGTTCAATAGAATGGGTTAATCATAAAACACAAAAGAATAGTCCATTTTCCAGATAAAAGATATGACCATTCCTAACCTTGATTTTATGCACACAGACACCAGACATCACATCATTTAGCAATATTTTCAATTGTGACGACACATCTGATGGCACCATCTTGAAGCACCTTGATGTGTTGTCATGCTTTTCATTTTGACGTCACAATGAAAACATCACGAAAATTTGTGCTGTCTGGTGTCTGTCCGCCGAATGAATCTATTGGAAAATCGCCTAATCTGATTGTCAATATCTGTGTGTCCAGCATTACATAATATCTCAGTATTACATATCTCACTGACATGTCTCAGTATTTCAAAAGTATCACACTGACATTGAGTTCTATCTCATTTTGTCACACTGTATTTCATAATGTTATCTTTGTATTTCTGCCAATAAAACATCACAAAATGTCTCATATCTTAAATGATATGTCATATTTATATGGTTTGTAGAGAGCATTAATGTCATATGGATCATCACAAATATCTTCCTTAAGCGTAACATCTTGATGCTAAAATCGTGAAATTTTCTCCCCAGCGAAAATAACCATGTTTACAGTAATCCATAGTGGCAGATATTCCATATAGGAAGTGAAAGATATCTCAAGTTGATAGTGACAGAGATGTAATATTCATTATCATAGAGATAGAGATGGCAAGTTTATAAAAGCAAACAGAGATGTCATTTCTTTAGTGACACATATGATGATAATAGTGGCCTAAATACTGTATTAATAGTAACAAACATAGGTAATTACAGATTACAAAGCTCACCTTGTGGCAGCAATCTTACCATGGCAGCATAATTCTATTAAACATAAAGGTCACTCAAGCTGCAGCATAAAAAAGTAGGTCAAGGTCACTTTATAAAAGTTGGTTATAAGACACTTCCAATATGCAAGTTTGGTACATGTATTACTTAAACATTGCTCAATATTGGCTTTTAAAAGCAAAATCACTCAAGCAGAATCAATAAAAAGTTTGGTACATATAGCACTAATACTTTGCTCAATATTTGTAGCTTTTTTTAAAAAAGGAAAATCACTCGGGCAGAAAAAGTAGGTCAAGATTATTTGATGAAAGTTTGATCAAAGATACATCCAATTGGAAAATTAGGTAAACGTTGTACTAAGATATACTTTGCTCTAAAATAAAATAATTCGAGCGGAAAAAGTAGGTCAGAAAATGCATCCTGTGCATGGGTTCAGCCCGGCATCTCAAGATGATTCACTTGTGCAATAGAATCCAATGCATACATTCAGGTAAGCATCCCTAAATGAATCAAGTTTTGCAAGTATGGTACATAATCGCCCCAAAAATGTTAACCATGCTTGGACACAAAAAAGGTCAAAGTCTCGAGGTTATGAAGGCCAGATGCAGCATCTAATGCATACATTCAGGTCAGTATCTCAAGATGCAAGTTTGGTACTTGTAACAATTTTATTTTCCCAACAACTGAGCTACCCAAAAACTTTAATCGGACGCTGGCGGGACGCGGACGCTGGGGTACAGCATATTGAATGATCGTAGTAATAGAGTCATATACAATTGTTTATAGTGACAGAGATGTCTCTAAGTCTTACGGTCAGCCGGACAGAAATTTCATTTCGGTCTTATGAAAAACATGTTTCTCCGTGTAGGACCAGAATTCTTATGAAAGTCAACAATGTTTCGCGGAGACTCTGTGATAAATTGCATACCTGATCCAAGACTACAGATTCTACGCTTAGTTATCCGCATTTTTTAAAGATAAGACTGGATCATTTGTAGATGAACAAACTTGAGCAAAGATAATATGTAACAGCTGTGGATTTGTCGCCTGAGGATCGATGAATATGTAGTGTCATTTTATGATTACTTGAAATCGCATGAAAGGCAAGAATCTCGACGAAAAATGTTTCATTTCTCTATAGAAGTTTAGGTAATAATCACGAAGCTTATCCAGATTGACAAATCACTGCCTGTTCAAGTTGGCTCTGGTCACTACTTGCCATGAGTGTATTTTTTCGTATGGTTTTTATTTTATTGGGGGGAGGGGGGGGGGCATCGGTTGCTATATACGGGGTTTTTGTTTTGGGGTTTTTTTCTGGGTTTTTGTTTGTTTGTTTGTTTGTTTTTGTTTTTTTGGTTTTGTTTGTTTTTGGTACGACGGATTGGGAACATGGCTTTATGTTTCGTACCTCTCATGTAAAATAGCACCTACATGTATAACAGATTCCATATAACACTCTCAATGTATTTCTTCATTACGAAAGCCGATTGGGCTAAATCTAAATGGTAGTTGGAAAAATATTTTCTCGTAATTACGACAAACTTTTCTCGTAATTACGAAAAAAAGTAATAACGAGAAACTTAAATCTCGTTATGACGAGAATTTTTTCTCGTAATTGCAAGAAAAAAGTTCCAATAACGAGAAAATTTTCCGTTATTTCGAAAAAAAAGTCGTAATAACGAAAAATTTCTCGTAATTACGTGAAAATTGTAATAACGAGAAACTTTTCTCGTAATTATTCCTACTACCGCTGCAAATATCCTACTACATCATATATAATATAACAAATTTTCTAGGTTGTTTTCCGGAGAAAACGTTCGCGGAAATATGTGTGTGTATCCTGTTCTGGATTTTGAATTTCCTTACATTTGTTTTTTGAACATGTACGAAATCAGACAACATAATATCAAGCACATTCTTTTTTAAAGGCTTTAATGTACTCAAAACTTGTGACGTCAGAACTATTATCATGAATTTAAAGTCATCGGAGATCTTCTTTTGATTCCAATTAGCGACGTTTGTTTCCATTTAATATGTATAACAATACATCAGATCACGTGACTTAAAAATCATGACTGAACATTGTATATCAACGAAGCAAAACGGGTCTTTTTGAGGTGTTATAAAATTGTCTAAGAAGTGATCACCAAATATAAAAAAATCGTTGTCAGTATTGGGATGTAAAATGGGAAACTCCCAAGTCAAGGATTCTGAAAAGTCCGGTGAGGAAAGTGAGAAGAAGAAAGAAGATCTAGGGGAGGAACACGGTAAGGAGTCATTTTATCTGCATATTTACCAGGTAATCAGGGGCCGAAATAGCCAAATATTGACAATGGCGCAAAGTGGCCAATACATGTATTTGTCGATGGAAAGAAACTAAAAGCACATTTTATCAGGGAACAATCTAACAATCTGTACAAAGAACAAGAAAAACAGGAAGTATATACATTGAAGATGAAATAGCTTTACCCCGGCCTCTAACCCCCCCCCCCCCCCTTCCCAACTCGCCAACATCCCGAAAATGGGTGCGAGAGATGCGAAGAGCAACGGAAAGTTCCGGAGGGGTAAGATATAGACTCCTCAAATTTCATTGGAGGATTTAGAGGGGGCGTGTAGCGCACCCCCCCTCCCCCAATCGTCAATCGTCAAAGTTAGGTTTTTGGGGGGCTCAAACGTCTATGTGTAGACTCAGTTTCTGGCAGTTTGAGTCGAATTTTACCAGATTTTCGCTTAACATTTGTAATACAACTCTAAAGCAAGAAATGACCATTTCGTGCTAAAAAGCCAGTATTATGAAATATAACCTCTTCCATCTCATAATCACTTGAAAAAATGTTTGACCGGTCTTTATCTGATGTATGTTATGAAAGTCAACATACCCTTACAGCAAAAGGATGGAATTGTGGCCCCCTCCTAGAAAAAAAAAATGAAATAAAATACATTCTTTATCATATAGCTTCTATAAAACGATTTTCCGTCGGAGGAAGACTTCACTCTGGAGGGAGGAGGGGGCTAGGTGGCACAAAGACCCTTTTCCCTTTTGATATTTTGCACGCCCCCTCTAAACTCAAATCCTGTATCCGGCCCTGAATTTCCCCGAAGCTACATAAAAAAAGTAAATCAGACTTCATATTATAAAGTAATATTTCATAATACAATGTATCATACTTGTTCCCGCTCAAAGTTCGCCAAATTCATTATAGCGATATAGCATGTAGATGATCAACCCGCTCTGCATTCTGTTTTTGCAAAATAATAAAACTTTTTGTTGCAAATTGCCCTTTGTGAATACAGTTACTGTATTTAAATGGTTTCGATCATTAATCGAAACATCGCTCTCCATCGATTTCTGGTTATCGATAGTAAAAATTTCTTCCTAGACATAATCACCGATTGTTTAAGTCCCGAAAGACAATCGGTTTTTAATTTACGAAGTTTTTTTATGCAAACATTTTTGTATCATTATAGATATTTTTCAAGAATAAGCTGTGATAGTTTTCAGTAACGATAGTTTGCGGTAACTTGCAGTCAAATAAATTGAAATTTAATAAGATATACTTAAATTAACAGATTAAAATAGTTGTCATTTGATCTGTTTTTCTATCTGTCATAGGACAATATCTCTCTCTCTCTCTCTCTCTCTCTCTCTCTCTCTCTCTCTCTCTCTCTCTCTCTCTCTCGAATTAAATTAAATTCTTAAATAAAAGTTTTTTTTTTCCTTCCTCGTATGAATATTTCATGATTAAAGTTCAAATACTGAACGATTTGAAATACGATCTATCGTAACATGTAAATGCATGGCGAGAATTTGAATAATTAACAAATGTAGCCACAGTTTACCTGAGTGTGTTGATGCAATCACGCATCACGTGTAAACAGGTGATGAATAATACATCAAACGGTAACCAAGGCGACGGAATGGAGGATGTAAACAAAAAGTAATTATCACGATTTCGTCCAATCATGTTTCTATGAATTTTACCTGTAAAAATTTATTAAAGAGTTCCCACGAAAGACATTAACTATATAATGTTATCAGTGATGATAAAACGATTGAGTGACAATTTTAAGATCCCAGACCTGGGAGGGATATGTGCATGGCAGATTAAGTACAATCTTAAATATTCATGATGTTTATAGATAACTGGATGCCTTACGTGGTCACCTATCGATAAATTACAATCAGGTTTGGTGTACGTACTAGAACAAGGAAACAGACACTATAATAGACCTATTTTGTAAAATAAGGATCTTAATTCCGTGTTAGGAGGTACTTTGTACTTCCCTTTGATCTGAGCGACCATGGGAAATAAGGTGGAGGATTCCTCTACCCCGGAGACCGACAAATACGGTAAGAGGGGACCATTTTAAAGATTATTCATTTATTGTTTTATCATCATTTTGCAGAGGGAAGAGAAGTGGGTATATAAATACAACAATTTTAATGGTTTTTAAAAATATCATTTAAATACAGTTTTCTCATTGCTCAATAAAATATAAGTGTCTTTTTTATCCAACTCAAAGTTTTCTTGTTTCGCCAGACCTTTTATAAAATAAAGGTAAAGCAGAGGGTAGCTGAGATAAGAATTTGAGGTTAAGGAGTTATAACTAAAATTTTCGAAAATCGAGTTTGATATCTTCTCCTTAACTTCCTTCTAAATTTTATGATATTGCCGAATAATCAACGAAATCGACCCCCGTTCCTTGTGTCGCATGTATCAGTAGAGCCATTCTATATTTTTCCAAAACTTCTCTCTCTCTCTCTCTCTCTCTCTCTCTCTCTCTCTCTCTGGTATGATATTGATCCGATGCCCTAATTGCTTAGTCTGCTACATGTATAAATTTACATGACATCTAGTTTAATGCCCTGTTTATACGACGGGTTTAATGCGTATTTTAAAATCGAATTTAATGCGCATTAGATTTTAGCTGCGTTCACACGGAGAATCTAATGCGCATTAGTTTAATTCGCATTAGATTTAATGCGCATTAGATTTTGTCGTGTGAACGCAAAGCGAATCTAATTCGCATTAAATCTGGCGCATGCGTATATGAGTTACTAGAATTCTACAGTACATTTCCATCATAACTGGGCACTTTTAATGACCCTTGGACCTTGAAACGTAGAATAAGGGGTAAAAATACTTGATTTCATTCACAATGAACACTAATAAGTAAGTAGATGTGTCTCTTTACTTGAGTAGAGTGACAATATATTATGACGTCATTTTATCTCAAAATGACGTCATGCAATCCATGCATAAGCCCAACTTACGAAGACGTAAATTATTATGTGCAAAACAATATACAGGCATGCATTCGACCCGTTTACTATCTAAAGTATACGGCTCCCAGTGCAAATGTACCAAAATCTAATGCGCATTAGAATTTGTCGTGTGAACACAAAGCGCATCAAATGTAATGCGAATTAGACTTAATGCGCAATCGTGTGAACAGGGCATAAGTTTGAACATATACCTGCATTTGTGATGAGGACAATGCACGAGGAAAATTCACTTTTATGTCTTTAGAATTTTTAAGATCTTGGGGCCACTTTCTCATTTTCCCGAATGTGAAATTTTGATCTGACATATCTTTTTAAGGATTACATCTAATACGAAAATCGAACATCGATCCCACAAATATCACCAGTAGGTGACCGTATCTTGGGATAAAACACGAATTGGTTATAAGTTCACTTGTAAACTCGTCAATTTACATTCTTTATTCATGGATACCCCGCTATAGATATCCGCCTGTCATGGCTTTGCCAATGAGATTCAAACTAGTATTCCAAAATCAGATAATTTAGTCATAAAAGAAGAAAAGTTGGTTTTAAAACAAACGCGGGTCTAGAGGAAGATAGGGGTCAGCCCTCCTCCCCCCGCCCTTGGAATTTATCAAAAGTACGATTTTCCATTTTTCACGTATAATTTATTTCAACCCCCCCCCCTCAACAGATACTAGGGCCCTTGGAATTTTTTCTAGATCCGTCCATGTAGAGCGCAGGCGAACAGCACGGCCAATGTCCACCCTATCGTTAACCTTCCAACTATGTTGTTCTCTTATAGACGTCAGAGAACAATATATCTGAACTGAATAACAGAATAGGTCGAACGAACATTCAACATTTTTTTTTTGTACACCAATGAAAAATCCTGCCTTTGGAAAAGAGTGCCTATGGGAAAAAACATTAAAATCGTGAAAATTTATGAATAATCTCTTATTCTTAAGAAATAGAAACAAAACAGACTGGCCATGAAAAAATAATAGCAGTATACTAGTAATCAACTTTGCCAGAAGGTAGGGGACTTTAGAGATATATATTGTATGGGTAATTCTATCAAAAATTCTAAGCAAATACAACAGTAGAGAAATAAACAATGCAGACCACAGAGACGCAGGTCTTTATGTAGATTTGGTACATCAAACTCCCCGGTCTAGCTCTCTTCTGATTGCTAGAAGAAATTGGTTTCGTACAATTATGTTCTGGACAGGGTCTTGTCGGTTTGAAAGGGTCGATCAGGCCCCTTTGTCTTTGAGAGGAGTTTAACAAGACCCTGTCTGCCTGAAAGGAAATTGACGAGACCCTGTCTTTCTGAAAGGGGTTGCACGAGACCCTGACTCTCTAACCATGTCTGTCTGAATGGTCACAGACAAGATGATGTGTCTCTGAAATAGCTTTGACAAGATCATGTCTTTCTGAAATGGTTTTGACAAAATACTGTCTCTCTGAAATAGTTTTCACAAGACCTTGTCTTTCTGAAATGGGTTTGACAAAAGATTATCTCTCTGAAAAGGTATGGACAGGACCATTTTTCTCTGAAAGGTCAAGTGCAAGATCCTGCCTCTCTGAAAAGGTATGGAAGGAACCTGTCTCTCTGAAAGGATTTTGACAAGACGTTGTCTCTCTGAAAGGGTTTGGACAAGGGGCCAGGTCTCTCTGAAAGGTCAAGGACAAGATCCTGTCTCTGAAAGGTCACGGTAAAAAAATCTGTATCTGAAAAGGTTCGGACATGATCCTGTCTCTCTTTTAAAAATGGTTTTGACAAGACCCGTCTCCCTGAAAGGGTTTTGACAGGACCCTTATTCGCCGAGAGGATTTGGACAAAACCTTGTCTCGCCGAAAAGGTTTTGACAAGATCTGTTTCCCTAAAAAGAGGTGGATAAGATCTGTCTCTCTGATAAGTTTTGACAAGACCCTGTCTCTCTGAAAGCGTTTTGACAAAACCCTGTCTCGCCTAAAGGATTCGGACAAGGCTCTGATTCTCTGAAGAAGGTTTTGACAAGACCCTGTCTCTCTGAAAGGTTTTGGACAAGATCCTGTCCCTCTGAAAGGATTTGGACAATACCCTGTCGCTCTGAAGAAAGGTTTTGACAAGATCCTTTCTTTCCAATATCTCTGAAGGGGTTTGGACATGATCGGATTACTGTGTCTCTAAAAGCGGACATTTTACGGACAGGACCCTGTTTCTCCGAAAAAGGTTTAACATGATCCTATCCATCTAAAAGGTTTTGACTAGATCCTGTCTATCTGAAAGGTTCTGGACAAGATCATGTCTCTCTGAAAGGTTTTGGACAAGAGTCTGTCCCTCTGAAAGGGTTTGGACAAGATCCTGTCTCCCTGAAAGGGATTGGACAAGGTCCTGTTTCTCTGGAAGGTTTTGACAAGATCCTTTCTCTCCAGTCTTTCTGTAGGGGTTTGGACAATATCGTATTCCTGTGTCTCTGAAAGGGATTTGACGAGATCCTCACTCTCTGTAAGGGTTTGTACAAGACCCTGTCTCTACGATGAGGTTTTGACAATAACCTGTCTGTCTGAAAGGTTTTGGACAAGACCCTGTATCTCTGAAAGGTACATGTTACGGACACGACCCTGTCTCTCTGAAAAGGTTTGGGTAAGATCCTGTCTATCTGAAAGGTTTTGAACAAGGTCCTGTCTCTCTGAAAGGCTTTGGACACGACCTGTCTTTTTGAAAGGTTTTAGACAAGACCCTGTCCCTCTGAAAGGTTTTTGACAAGATCCATTGTCTCTGAAAGGTTTTGACAACATCACTTCTATCTTAAAGTCTTTCTGTATGGGTTTGGATAAGATAGGATCCCTGTGTCCCTGAAAGGGATTAGACGAGATCCCCTCCCTCTCTCTGTAAGGGTTTATACAAGACCCCGTCTCTCTGAAAGGATTTGGACAAGATCCTGTCTCCCTGAAATGTACTAGTATCGGACAAAATCATGTCCCTCAGAAAGGATTTGGAAAAGACTCTGCCTAACTGAAGTTGTTGACGTAAGACAGTGTACCTCTGAAAAGGATATAAAAAAGACCCTCTCTCACCGAAAGGGAAAGGACAAGACCATGTTTCTCTGGAAAGGTTTGGACAAAACCCCGTCTCTCTAAAGGATACATTGTACACTACAGATAAGATATTGCCTCTCTGAAATGGTTTTGACAAGAATCTGTCTCTTTGAAATGATTTGACAAGACCCTGCCTCTTATGAAAGGTTTGGGCATGACTCTCTCTGTCTCTCTGTCATGATTTTGACAAGACTCTGTCTCTTAGAAATTGTTTGACAGATCATTGTCACTGTTCAAAAGGTTATTCGAGATAACCCCCCCCCCCTCTCTCTCCAATGATACAGACAGGACCCTGTTTCTATCAAAGGATTTAGGCAGGCAGACCCGTCACATTGAAAGTTGTAGACAGGGCCCATTACTGATTGTCTTTATCTAGGCGCAAATAGAACATGCCAACTAAATGGAACTTTGTCTACATAAAGAGATTTAGTAGCCTATAGCTGACAACTGCAGAAAACCGACATAATTTATTTTAATTTCACAAGTATTGCACCTGAAGGCTTCTGTGCGTCACAGCATTTCTTTTCTAAACCTGTTTCATATTGATTTTCCGTGTAATGTTATTTTTGTTCCTTTTCTTTGCAAATGGCGAGTGGGCGAAACGAAAGGAAAAGTCAGCATTTGAGTCTGTTCAAATTTTGAAATGTACATGTATCCATTTTCCTTTTGAATTCACAGACGAAAGATATTCAATAATACCAAAATTATGGCTGATACCGTTACTATTTACATTATGACCTAGACCTTTGACCTACTGCTAAACTTGACTTTGGTACTCTCTTTTGTGCCATTGACGTTCCGCAGCGATGTTATAGAATTATACCTAGACAATGTTTCATAACCTATATAGACAGGGCTTTGATATTCTACAAGTAAATTTATCATTATCAGAGCTTTCGTTTGATACCATGGCTTTTGAACTATTGACCTTGACCTTGGGCTGGAAGCCGTTTCTGTTTCGCAGTATGCTGCTACAGTGTGCTGTCAACTGGAGAGCTACGGTGTCCTTTTGACAAAAGTCGTTTCTAGACAGCATCGGCAAAAACATGACGCCGGGTACCTGTCCATCAAAGTGAAAGTATCATTTTGATAGCTTAAAGAAAGTTCATTACAGAAAGTGTCACCATCACAGTTGGTCAACATACAATGTATGCGATCTTAATGACGCGGCGTAAGTAATTGCTTCATTTGGGACATTAATACTATTGCTGATATGGTTACCATGCATTTGATGCTTTGTTATCTTCTTACAAAATGTTTAGTAAAAGGGGTCTCCTACTGACGAAAGATATATGTGTCAACATGGGGCTCAAACTTTGATAACGCTTTATCTATGCGCAGTTCAGTTATGTATATCATGCCTTACATGTATGTATAATGGTGAACAGAAAGTGTCTGAACCTCCCTCCATACGTGAAGAACCCGTCACAACTGATAAGAAAGGATCGATAATGAGCATACACTAGTACCCAGTGTTTGGGTATCAGACATCCGCATTCCGAAATCACCATAGTTTCTCATTGTCGTGAGACTTTGAAACATTCATATTGTGGATATACTGAAATTTTATAATTGTTTGTATATACTAGTGGTCGACAGGAAACTGAAACGCTAAACATGCTAAAAGCTATACAGGAAAAAAAGACTGAACAATGTTTCCTATTTGACTTATAAACTGAAATTCAGGAAGTAGCGATCGAAGTTTTCCTTTGTCAGTCTCCATTGAAATAGTAAGCCTGGTACTTATATCTAACATTTCATCAGTAGTCCGGACTATAAAAACATTAAAAATGACAAAGGAGAAATACGAGGAAAGTATGGATATTGATGATGGCGCCAAACATGGTGAGTAACATTCCTGTTTTATGTCTGACAAACAGACAGACAGACAGAAAAAAAACTGACAAGCAAACAGCTTTTGTGACGACATTAGCACTGACAGCAAGGGAAAACAGAAAAGCAAGAACGTTGTAAACAGGAAAGAAAACATAGTACAATAAATTACACGAGTCTAGCCATAAAAGGGTTGCAGCTTTATGTGAATCTGGACTGTTAAGATGCATTCCTTATAAATTAGCTTTGTCTAGCGCTAGTTACAGCAATATTCTCCCAGCTGTTCACCCCCCCCCCCCCCCCTTCCAATTGATCCACCTACTTACGTTCAAAACGTACAGTGAATCATCAGATACCGGGCGGGTACGTTTGTTTCTTATCAGAGCAACTGACTTTTATCGCTTGACTTTGACGGGGATTTATTGATATTTGAAGTTTAAAACTCATGCATACATGTACAAAACATGTACATTGGTCTTTCAAGAGTACTTTTGTTACAGAAATATTCGAATTTTGAGTTTGCATGTGTTGAAACAATAGGGTCATCTTCGTACCAGACTTCCGATTCCTTTCAATTATCTCCATAGATATAAAGATAATTGGAAAATTGGCTCGGGTGGGGTGTAGTAAAAAGTGTTGTACATCGGAAGACTTTTAGGAATAGATAATCTGAAAATGTAAACCAATCGATTATTTATCGATTAAATCGGAAAACAATATTCCATGAAAAATGGTACATAAAAGACGGAAAGATTGTATTTCTCTGCATAATACTCAGAAACGTTGCTGGAAACCAAATATAAAGCAGTCAGTTTCAAATTGTCTACCGGTTTACTGAAAGAATAAAAAGTAACAGTTCGTGTCGTATGGAAAAAGAGGCATATAAATAATACCTAAACACTAATCACATTTTTTTCAGCGACAATCGATTGTAAAAAATTGAAATCGATAATCGGAATCGGAAGATTTTGAATGATCGATTGTTGGCGACAATTGGTTCATCATTGTTCATCGCTAGTACCTAGAAGCCGTCCAGCATATAATCATACTAGTAGAGGCGGATTATATGCATGTACTAGATAAATTGTAGATAGGTAGTAATATGATTAATTGAACGCCCAGAAGCTTATTTCCATAAAAAAGTATCTATATTGATGAATTTATCACTCAACTTAATGGATTATTGAAGAAATTTGAAAAATAAGCCATTTTTATACGAATTAAGGCAACACATTTCAGGTATAAATAATATTGTGATGATTGTTGTGGATGTAACATATTGGGACCATAAAACACTCTGTAACAGACAAGATATACTCTACATGTTTGTGTGATGTCTGGGGCGGACGAACACCGGCAACAACAATCTATAGAAGGGGATTTAGTCGTCAGGGAATAAAACTTTATTGTCAGATTGACGGAATGTTTGATATTGTTCCTGATGAAGGTTGGTTCCATACATTGTATAATGAGTATTTTCCGATAGATCGATTGATTTGATGTTATTTTTCTCTTTTAATGAAGCTATAAACAAGAAATTATGATTTAGGTCAGATCTTTGAAAAAAAAGCATATTTGTATGCTTCAAATAGAATACAAATTACGCGTTTTAGGTCACAAGACTTGGTCCTTCTGCGTCCTCATACTGTGTAATATAAAAAAAGTTTAAGCTTTCTTAAGAAAGAGTCAGGAAGGGGAGGGAGGGTTAGGATTTAATAGGTTGAAAGTTAGCGTTAGATGTTACTCACTGTATGACTATGATGTCAGGCACATGATCGCGCCATGACGCAACACTACCGTGTCGTCGGCGTTGGTGTCGGTGACGACGTCCGCATTGGCGTAGTTACCTCTACACAATTGTAATATGGACGTTTAACTGTATAATATAATATATAAAGAAATTATCATTCCTAGAACCCAATTGTATCGTTTTATTTATGATTTTTGACCTTTGAAAATTAAGTGACCTACTTCGGCATCAAAGTAGGACGCAACGTGACCGCCATATACTTCAACGTCATTGGCTTTTACGTACGTGACGTGATATCCTACGTGCGGGTGATGATTCTGAGGATGCTTAATGCAATATATGGTAGGGAGGCTGGATCGGACCTATATTAATGCTTGAGCGACTAGAACAACATCGTAGGAAACCTTTGGTCTATTGCATTGTCTCACTTGGGATAGCGGAGAAGGGGGTCGTCAGTTTTCGACGATGCCAAAATAAGGAAAACGGGAGAATCTATTCATTCCCAGTTTACTTTTTAAAAGTCTTACATCAACCCTTGCTTCATTAGTTCAATGTATGAATTTGATGAAGCCAATGATGCCGTCGATGTGAGCATATGAGCAACGATGAGCCTAGCCGCAGAAACGGCCAACGACACTTGGCTATTTGGTTGGACACCCCAACCAACCAAATAGCCAAGTGTCGTTGGCCGTTTCTGCGGCTACGATAAGCCATCATCCATCTGCTGGCGCCAGTGGACTCATCTTTGATTACACCAGTGGAAATGATCATTTTGCCAGGTCAGAAAAAAACAGTTAATTGACAATACACCATTATAAAGTGGTTTTGACCCCAGTCCCCACACAACTGCACTATCAGTGTTTATTGATACAATGATAAAAGTGGCTCACATGTTATTGTTTTACTGTTTTAGTCAGGGGACCATAGCCATATTAAAGTGTATAGTTTAATTGTAAGAGAGACTATATATTATAGAAGTGAACCATTACCTCATACATTACCAGGAAGTTATGGGTGCCAAAATAGACACAGACGAAGGTGAGGCTAGGTTATTGATATCCTAGCTAGCATTAAATTTTGAAGTTTGAATGATTTTATAGATATAACGGGTACGCCAATTCATTATAAGGGTTATATTTATTCTGTTCAAGTTTTGAGTCTGACTGCTAGATCTCATAATGATTCTATTATATGATCAAAAAGCCGACGGAAGGATCTAGTGTAAAAAGGGGACCAAGTTGTGTGTAATTCGTACTGTCGTCAATAGTCTAAGCAAATTTTCTATAAAAAAATACTCCCTTCAATATGCCGCTGTACATAGTGCATCGCACAATAAATCCTTGAAATCCATTGGTTGAGCACTCGGGGACTATGAGAGAATAACAAAGGTGAGGCCTTTTAAAGGTTTGCTTTTTGTTTTACAGAGTTAGGTTGCTTGGAGTGACGCGCTATAGGTGTCGCCACTTCCTTGTAAAACAGCTCAGTGTAAAAATTGCTATCGAGGTCATGTGATGCACTTTTAAAAACTCCCTCCAAAAGCAACACTATGAGAATCGGACATTAATAGATAAATGGAAACGTTGACAGAGAAAGGTCGAGAAAGCATTTTTTTCAAAGGATCAAGTTTTTGATCTCTTACTTATCGCTCTGATGCTTCAAACCAGGTTTCGTCCAAATATCCAAAACGGTCAAGAGAAAATAATTGCGACACCTCTGTAGGATTGCGAACGTTGATAATGGAACTCAAGGATGGACGGGCCATGTAGCTCCCAAACTTTTGCATCACCGTCAATAGTACAATGGCGCCATGATCACTGACGTACCATCAACATACATGTAGCACTCGCCTTCAATTCGTCGTGTAATGTATTACATGTATATATCATCGAAGTATCGTTATCGCATTAAATCGTGTCATCTTGTTACGATTGTGAAATAATATTGTCTTTTTGTTACCCCTCGTAACTCTGTTGAAGAGGGAATATCAGCATCGCTACCGCGCGTCTTCTTGTGACCAGCATAGAAGACAAGGTCAAGGATCAAAGGTCAAGATCACTGGATTTAAGCTTAGAATCCTTGTTAACAGGCTGTGCAGCATAGGAGACACAGCTAAAATTAATTCATCATAGAAACGTCAAACCTTCCGCAAATGTTCCCTGTAGAGAGACGATGAAACCTATTTATTTTCAAAGTCAAGGGTCAAAGGTCAAGATCACTATGGACTTAATTTAAAATCCTTTTGCTGATAGCATGGTAATGCTACGCTTGCTTGAAATCAATAACGACAACAAGACGAAGTCTAATAAATGATACAAGATATAGAAAGGAAGAATTTATCTGTTAGCTTTGTGGTAGCTCTGAAATCTGCAGAGAATAAAAAAAAATTAAATAACACCTAAGCAAAACATTTGAAAACAGTAAATCATTGTTATTATTTTAATTTTCGAATGGAACGTTCAACCAAGAACTCTAGAATATGGTTTTTGGAAGGGAACAAATAATTCTTTTGAAGACGCTATCATTAGCGCCGGGCAGAAACGCGGTGCTTGTTATTGTCGGTTTTGTACTTCCGCTTCCGCTTACATTATCTGGGAAGTCAACTCGAAAAGGGACAACTCAACAAGATTCAACAAAGAATGCAGTTTGTACATTAATGTTTTATGCATACGGAGCTTATAAGGCCTTTTTTATTCATGTAAATACGACAAATTACCTTATAACCGCCTCTGTTGGTAACACATTTGATCAATAGGTCAGATGGTCAGACAAATGCCTAAAGAGCAGGAGGTGTCGACTTAGCGCCCGAACTTTATTTATGAGTATACTATGGATGTGAATATTTTGGCGAGCAACCATTATTTCAGAAAAGGGTAGAAGACATATACTAAGAGGCGGACTTTTTGGGGGGGGGGGGGGGGGTCACATACGTATACAACTTGTATATAAAGGTATTTCACATATAAACAATACAAAAAATCGTGCGAGAGACTCACGACACTAAAGTAAATTTTGAACTCAAATTTTCGAAGCTCAGTGTGCATGGTTTCTCCTTTAGGAGACAACCAAAAATTCGTTACAATGTGAAAATATTTCATACGTATTACTAGTATGTGAAATGTGTACATATTCTATATGTATATACACTCATAATGAATTACATGTATTTTTGTAAAGGATGAAGAGGCAAATAAAAAATAATCGATAGTAGACGATACAAAAAAAAACAAAAAAAAAACACAACAACAACAACAACAACAACCCCCCCCCCCAAAAAAAAAAACCCAAAACAAAACAAAACAAAAACAAATATCATGGTCCTCTGCACTCCTCGTGAATATTCCTTCTACCTTATTACATGTACATTCGCACACTCGGCTTAATTTGATGTTTGAATTAGTGCAAATAACAATAACGTTATTTTTTCAAAGTTCTTTGGTGCAATGTGCTTAGCATGATGCAATGTGCTTAGCATGATGAAGAGTAACTAGTTACCAATCTAATTAAAATTCAGCTCTCTTTATTTCGTAAAAGAAATTGTTTACGAAATAAAGAGAGCTGAATTTTAATTAGATTGCTACTGTACGTGTTATCTGCACTTGAAGCTACTCCTCCCTTGAATTTCAGTGAAAAATCTTGGTAACATCATTTATAGATAAATAGTTTAATATAGGAGGTGTATCCAGAAATCGAAAGAGGGTTACCCTATTCTTAAAACATATCACAAATTGTTTCGTTGGTATGTTATAAACGCATGATATTGAGAATTTTGTACAGAAATCGTTAGGCGTGATTGTTGGTTTGAAATTCTGTTTGGAAAATTTTTATGATAACAGGCTATTTATGTTATGAAAAGGAATTATAAAAAATCAAGGATTCTCGTCGCTCGAGATCTGCTCTTTGTTTATAGTGTGTACATACCGGGTCCGCTTCTTCGAAATTAGCTGATTTCCCAGAATTTAAGAGATCTCACGTAATCCCATGTTTTTACCGACTTTCTGTCTACAGATGAATTCAAACCATGCAAGCATGACGTGTCGTGCAGTACACTTAGTACCTCCCTGAAAGTATAGTGATAATTATTTATTTATTAAAATCTCATTTTCACTGATGTAGAAACACATTAACAGATGTTTGAGAATCGATCTGCGAAAGCAGAAGACGAATTTTCAGTCCACGTACACCTTTTACTTTCTAATATATATCAGTGATATATACGGAGGTGTGGTTATAAAGATTGTAATTTTCACGACCACGTAGAGAGCCGATCACTGTGATCAGTAGATTGTATAAGGTTACTACATCAACTGATCAAGTTTAACATCTTTACTACCTAAAGTCAGTGAACTTTATTGATCGCCTGTGTCAGTGATGATGCGCGCTTCGTTATAAACGCGCCAGGTATGTCAACAGGTAGCGCTGGCCAAGAAAGGATATATACACCTTAAGGTACCTTTAAGGAGGACGGATAAGACTGAATATTTATTAAATGCTTTAAAAACAGAAAATAGGTACTTCAGTCCAGAGTGAAATTAAGGACTTAGGGAAATAATAGAGACATCGGTAGTACATTCTGAATGCCACCCGGATGTGCTTGAGTGATTTCACATCCGGAAATAATTTCGCAAACATCACGTTTACAAGTACTATACTATACTATGGATTTATGATGAGCTAGATATATGAGTAACAATTTAAAGCCGCTTGAAAGGTAAACATCGTGATTTTAAATGTGCTAGTTATTGAAATAGAGTGAATTTAAAGATGGAACTGCAAGGGCGCGGCAGGAACTACGTGCCCAATGATGAAGGGGGTAAAAAGAAGGGGGAGAAGAAAGAATTTATGATAGCCAATGGCGAAAAACTGAACTTAGGAGATATAAATCAGGAGTTAGACGACGAACCGACAGAATATGATTATGTGGACACGAAAGATACAAGCAAATACGGTACGTACGTACGTGTTCGGGGATTAAATGAAATGGGTATTTATCGCACAGTTTAGCATTTTTTGCTACATGCCATTCTTTACATAATTTTCACAGGTTCCGTGCATTTATATGTTGGTATTCTATTCTATAAACAGGTCTTTTCAGTTTAAACTGCTTTGAAAAGACAATTATATGTTACACGTTTAGATGCCTCGAGCTCACGGTTGACAAAGTGTCTTTCTGTTGCAAAGGGCTTACTTCACCTATCTATTTATGGTCACATTACGAGAATGACGTATTGAATCAAATATAATATGAACAAAGGATATTGATTTGTATCTCGTAATTTACATTTCCCCCATACATAACATGTAAACAGCTGTATATGTAACTATAGGAAAACGTATTTGAAAGAAAGGGAGGGAGTCGACACTCGTCTTATGACTTTTGTTTTAAATGTATATTTCGAAAGATTTTTTCCTAATCAGCTGTAGTCATGTGCTCACTTTAAATTATTCAGAATGGAAAGTTAGTAAATGACAGTATATCATAGACATTTCCAGAACATCTTATAATATATAACTGGTTGCGTCCAGAGGATTATTTGAAGTAAAACTAGGGGAATGTACACACCCCATCTTAAAATAAGCAGACACGATGTCGACATGATGACCCATAATATATGATGAATTCTTAGAAAAGTTAAAACCACTTAAAAAAGTTTAAACCGACTTAAAAATTTATTTTCACATCCTGGTTCTTTCGTTGAACTTAGTTCGTTTTAAATTACATATAGACAGAAAAGATATAGACATTATTATAGGAAAGGGAAGAGGATATTTCGTGATATGAGCTTACATTCTGAAGTTTGTATATCTTCACACGTACATCGTCACATGACATTAATACTGCGATTTATGTAACATCATTATTGAAATTAGCATGACACTGAAAGAATGGAGATGAAGCATTTTGTAAAAGAAAAGTACCCCAAGCGTATGTAAAATGATATACCTCACTAGTAGCTACTGGAAGATGAAAACGATACTTTAAAAGAAAAAAAAGTTGATGTTGATGGGGATCGAGGTATCAGGTTCTGACTATCTCATATTTCCCCTATCTTCTGGATATCCTGGATCCACGCACTGGATGTTGAACTTGACGTAGTTGTATTGGAATTGATTAAATTATGAGCGTTTTATGACATCATATGACATATGCCATATGATATGGCGATGACCATGCCGACTCAGTACCGTCTAAATAATGCTAAATGCAACAACATATGATATAATCATGATATTAATGATTTTGATAAACCGTGGGGTATCATTACTGAGTCGGAATACTGTATATACTTTCGATTTTGAATTTTTGTATTGAATTGACTCTAGTACATTTCAGTATGGATCGAGATAAATTTGAAATTATCATTGATTTAGAAAGTTAACATGTTCAAGTTCAATCTTTCAAAAAAAAATTCTACAAAGTAACAGTAAATAGATACAGTACATGTATCTTTTGTCCAGTCGGGTTCCATCTGGCTTTGTATTTGCATGTCGATATCTATTACTGACAGCTTCACAGGAGCTCGACGCTAACAACCCTCAGAGACATATCCGCCCCTTCCCATCTCTCTCAAGTCGAAGTAATTAGAGATGGATATTAAATATTATGGGTCGTCGGTGGCTAAGTGGTACCTATGCACTGGAACTCCGAAACCCACCCATGGCTTCGCATTTCGAATTGGTTTCGAGAAAAACACTAACCATATTCTCTTTATTTTCAGGTACACCTTTGCAACATGACCCTAACTACAAAGGACCAATCAAAAACAGGTAAGTTTATTTTCCAGTGATGTAGCTTGTATGGGTATACTTCAGAACTCTTTCACTCATCAATTCAAATAAAGATTAGAAGATCACTATCAAGTTTGATCAAAAGATCAAAGGTCAAGGTCACAGTGTTAGATAAAAATATAATTACATGTAAATGAAATATTTGTTTTCACATGATTACTCAAGTCCCAACCACAATTGAAGAAGAAGCCTATTGATTTTAGGACGCAAGGTCAAATGTCAAGGACACTGTCTGAAAAAAAAAACAACTTCATAGGTAGGGGTTTTCAGATATCTCCAGAATGCCTTCACCTATCAATAAATAAATTATGAGTAAGAAAGAAAACACCTATTGATATTAGGATCGGTTGGTAAAAGGTCTTTTCCTTTGATTGTTGTTGCAAGACTAGAGTCAGTCTACTGAATAGCAGGGACATGTATTTTACAGATATTCTCTGCTGATTTAAAGTATATGTAGATCCTAGGTTCAATTTTAGAAAAATATTCATCTTTTTTAAAAAAATTCACATTCTTCATGCTAGCTCCTCAAGTGTTTAAGAGATGCCAATATTGAATTTTCGGTAAAAATATCTCAGTCAGTGTGTCTGAATATTGAAAAGTATACATTTCATAAGTATGCAGGAATTATGTTTGAAAGGAAATAAGAATGTTCCATCGCATGACGCAGCAGCGGTTAATTATATTAATTAAGATACACTTTTTTCAGATCGTGTACAGACATTATTTGCTGTTTACTCTTCATCATATTCATAGCTGGATTGGCTGTGGTGGCATACTTTGGTAAGTTTTCATCTTACTTATACATCTGCAACAAAAAAAGGGGGGGGGGGGACGGGGAAAGGGGGGGGGAGTTATGACAGGAACTGATCAGGATCAGTGCCATTATGGATCCATGGCAATGAGCTCCTGTGTGGGTATGTCAAGAAGCACCCTGTTCATCAAGCTGCCTTATCCTTCATGTCCAGTTGAATTATTACTTTAATACTCTTTGGTGAATTTGAATAATATTTCCCAGAACCAATGGTATGTCATGACCTTGAATCAAGGTAGTATCTTCAAGGTCAAGGGTCACAATATAGAGAAATCCAGTCCACAACTTTTCATACTCTTTGGATTAATTATATTTCAGAGTTGTTGCTTATGACCATTCAAGAAGGATGCATCATTAACTGGAACTTGAAGGACATGTCATGGTTCAAGGTCACCAAGAAAACCATATAAAATCTTGTATGGGCTAATCCAGTGTTATACCTTTTTGGCCGGATTGCAAAGCAATTCCGGTCTATAGATTGACGATGTCCGTCCGTCCGTCTGTCCTTCCGTCCGTCCGTCCGTCCGTCTGTCCGTCTGCCGTCAACATTTTGGTTAAAGTTTCTGGTTGAGGCAAAATCTAAGGAACTATATGCAGTAGAAACTTTATATTATACATGAAGGTTGCCCATGACAAGACCTTTCAATTTATGCCGTAACATTTGACCTAGTGACCTTGACCTTGGACTTTGACCTAGTTAAAGATTTTGGTTAAAGTTCCTGGTTTAAGCAAAATCTATGGAACTGTATGCAGTAGAAACTTTATATTATACATGTATGTTACCCATGAAGAGATCTTTCAATTTATGCCGTAACATTTGACCTAGTGACCTTGACCTTGGACTTTGACCTAGTTAAAGATTTTGGTTAAAGTTCCTGGTTTAAGCAAAATCTATGGAACTGTATGCAGTAGAAACTTTATATTATACATGTATGTTGCCCATGAAGAGATCTTTCAATTTATGCTGTAACATTTGACCTAGTGACCTTGACCTTGGACTTTGACCTAGTTAAAGATTTTGGTTAAAGTTCTTGGTTTAAGCAAAATCTAAGGAACTGTATGCAGTAGAAACCTTATATTATACATATAGGTTGCCCATGATGAGACCTTTCAATTTATGCCGTAACATTTGACCCAGTGACCTTGACCTTGGACTTTGACCTAGTTAAAGACTTTGGTTAAAGTTCTTGGTTTAAGCAAAATCTAAGGAACTGTATGCAGTAGCAACCTTATATTATACATTTAGGTTGCCCATGATGAGACCTTTCAATTTATGCCATAACATTTGACCTAGTGACCTTGACCTTGGACTTTGACCTAGTTAAAGACTTTGGTTAAAGTTTCTGGTTTAAGCAAAATCTAAGGAACTGTATGCAGTAGAAACTTTATATTATACATGTAGGTTGCCCATGATGAGACCTTTCAATTTATGCCGTAACATTTGACCCAGTGACCTTGACCTTGAACTTTGACCTAGTTAAAGATTTTGGTTAAAGTTCTTGGTTTAAGCAAAATCTAAGGAACTGTATGCAGTAGCAACCTTATATTATACATTTAGGTTGCCCATGATGAGACCTTTCAATTTATGCCGTTACATTGGACCTAGTGACCTTGACCTTGGACTTTGACCTAGTTAAAGACTTTGGTTAAAGTTCCTGGTTTAAGCAAAATCTAAGGAACTGTATACATTAGAAACTTTATATTATACATGTAGGTTGCCTCTGACAAGACCTCTCAATGTGTGCTGTAATATTTGACCTAGTGACCTTGACCCAGTTGGTGACAAAAACTTACTTTGCAATCCAGCCATACCGTCTTTAGCGGTGTTTTATTAGCCTTTTCACTGATTTGAATATATATTAGACAGAATTGTGGCCCAAGGTCAAAGGATGCATCATGACCCTGAACCAAGGTCATACTGTATCAATGAGGTCATGGTCATTGTGAAAAGATGTAGACAGTATTATCTGGTTTGGGGCATAAATTCATTACTTCTAAATGGATTTGAAAAATTATTTATCCAGGACATTTAGTGTTTCATGATCTTGATCCAAAGAAATTTCTACAAGCTGAAATTCACAAAGAAATAATAAAAGAAATGGCAAACAGATTTGTAGATATCAGTAAACATGGCAAACTGTTCAGATGATGATAATATTATTATGATCTTTGTCTATTCTTTCAAAAACATCTTTAAAAACAACCACTGAAATGTGTCAAAGATAATAGTGATTCCTTACTGACATTAATATTTGTTTCTCTTTGATTTTCAGCATTAATATTTGTTTCTCTTTGATTTTCAGCATTAATATTTGTTTCTCTTTGATTTTCAGCATTCAGATATGGAGACCCGCGACTGTTGATATACCCAGTTAATTCCGATAATGAAGTTTGTGGCTACGGCAAACAAGTGTAAGTATGTCTGTATGTCTAAATATTGTCATCTTTTTCCCATGCATATGATACATGTACGTACACAACACAAATTTTTATAGATAAACTTGTACATAACATGTATATATCTTACAAGACCATCTTTCTCTGGTATAATTGTAAAAATTATGCACTGATTGAGTCTTCCTTTTAATAATATGCTAACATTGAAAACAGTTAAAATTATAAAATAAACAATATTATCTCGTTTTCTTCATATGTATCAAAATCTATGAATTCTGAAATGGGTAATATTATTATTCTACAAATGATATCTATTAATTGTGATTAATGAAACCTCATACCAGTATTATATATTTCAGACAAATTATTATTTTCTGCAATCCTACAATATCATTTTGATCATGCAAGCTTAAATTAAGTCATTTATAAATCACTGTGCTTTTAAAGTGTGCATATGTCAGAATTTAAAACAAAATTGCTTTTCTGTTTTCTATAAGCAAAAAGACCTTCTTCATATTACCGCTAGACTTGCATTTTAGACACGCCTGAGTTGAAGACCCGACATCACAAATTTTGACGCTATTTCTAATTGTGATGTCGTAATTCAGATATACGACGTCACAGTTAAAAGTTACGTCAAATGTTGTCATGTCGGGTCTTAGGAAGTCAACTGCGGTAATCATGTGAAAATTGTCTATTCAGGTCAAATGCACTTGCGAGGAATTTACTGCTGTCAGCCCATTCATACAAGATACCATTGTCAAAGATTTGTAGATTTTGTCGTCTATTTCAGGGGCAAGCCATACTTACATTTCTTTGACATGATAGAATGTGGCAGGATGGGGGTAGGTGTCTTTGTGAATGGATGTCCCACACCTCAGGTACGTATGTACTGCACATAATGAAGTTACTAACTACTAATTCACAGTCTTAACGAAAACTTAAATTTGCCTGATGCAAGGGGCCGACTGCAATTCTTCTGGGAAAAAAGCAGACTTGCCTACATTTACGATTTTGGCATAATTTTTTACCTAGAATTATTCTCTAAGCTTTCGCTGCTCAATTTCATGTCTAAAACATATTTTCAAGTAGAATTATGAATTGTTTATATATGTTACAGGGAATAAGTGTAATCAGGTATTTCATGTAATTCCTGAAATTTAGGGATTCCGTGTAATCCCTGATTTGATTAGTTATTACATGTAATTCCTGAAATTGGCCAGTTATTTCATGTAATTCCTGAATTTTTCATGCATTTTTACACTTATTTTCCCTTCCTTTGTGTACATCTGAATACAAAGATATTTTGATTGCAACAAGTTTCATTGAATTAGAATAGATGCAAAGAAAATATTTTGGGATGAAGCAATCACCATGGCACTTTGGTACAATGGCTGTATTGAGTTACATAGTCCAATCAAGATTCCATGCATACAATTTTACCGAGTATATATATTACAGTCATATCAGTGGGCCATAATCTATCTATCTGTGCAACCAAATTGTCCGCTCAAGAGTTTTTCTAACATATCATTTTCCTATCAATCTTGAATTAACATAATCACTCTTAAAAGCATCTCTGATTAATTACGTAACCATTTTGTCTCTTTCAGTAATAGACTTTTATATTGTGAACATGTAAAATATCTATCATATCGCAATTTCATCATTTTTATATGATTTTTGGCCGTCTGGAAATAAGTGTAAAATTGCTAAAATATTTAAGGAATTACATGTAATCCCTCAAATTTTGGGGATTTCATGTAATCTCTAAAATGACCAGGGATTTACACGTAATCACTGAACCTTTCAGGAATTACATGAAATCCCTGATTACACTTATTCTCTGTAACATATATATCAAATGGATAAGACTGATGTACATAAATTCTATGTAAGTTGAGTGTTTAAATGAATCTCTTCCATAGTGTTCTGTATAAGTGTATAAATGATAAAGATTTTTTTACAGTGTTGAAGTTGGGAATGACATTATGCTATGAGGTTTTAAACAATTTGTGATTTAAATGGGAACTGTCACATTCCATCATCCAATAAAATGACAATAATATTTAATAAAGATTCACTCTTAAATCTATAAGTTAGTAATGATCGAGTAATATGTGACCATTTATTTTTTGTCATTCACACTAGAGACTAAAATTAATGTTGCTCATTTATGTATTACAGGTTTGTGTTTCTGAATGTCCCACAGAGAATTGGGTGTACATCGATACTATAAGCACAACATCTGATCTTAAGTTCTGCAAGGACTCTATCAACCCAGCTACATCTTCTAAGGTAAAGTATTAGGTTACAAGGCACATTCAGTTAACTACACGATTCTCTGTTTTGATATTATAATTCTAATTAAGAATAGCTAAATCATGAGTTCAGGGAAGTGTGAATGTTTAGATATGCATTTCAATCATACACATACAATATTAAGTCAACTTTTGTAGCTAGGAGAGAAATTGAATTTTAAAAGCTCTGCAGAGCTTTCTTTTCGATCCTTATGTATTTGGATTATTAACTTTCATGTTTGAAATAATTTGTCAGTGTGTCAAACTAAGTATTCAACAATTATAATTATGTTTAAGATAAGTTTTGTAGTAATTATACATGTATGTAAATGTTAAATTTGATAGATCAAGAGATATATCTAGATACTTCAGTACCTTGTATGGTGTATACCGGTATATAGCTTGTTGTTTGACTATTATTGAATGAAATTTTTTTACGTCTCCCTCCTGATATATCAAATTTGTACCTCGATCAATGTTACCTGTGCTTAAGTAATGCTATCTTTTTTTCACGTTACAGAGTGTACTGAACTTAGTCAAGGATGAAGATTGTGCTAGGTACACCCTGAAAAGTAAATCATGTATGTATAGATAATATGTTCACATCTTTTCAATTTATTATCATTCATGCAAATATGACAAGTAAGACATTAAGCTAAGATATTTTAGATTTTTATTCCAAACTTTAATTTCGATGTGGATTATACACAAGATCGCAACTTAACAGAGGGTGCAGCATGTCCATTCTGATTTGCATTTAGTCACCTTCCTAAACCATTATTGTTAAACTAATGGGCAACTTTTCTGCCCAAGTAAATTGATGACGTCATAACAATGGAGAACAATCAAAGAGTGCGCGAAAACATTTGTTTAATCTAGGTTAGAATAATTTGCTATACATCCCATTTGGGATGGTATCTGACGTAGACGAATTATGACGTCATTAAATTCTATGAAAACAGTCCCAAAAGTCTGTTAAATGACGGTATAAAATCAACGTTACCATATACCATTTTCATGAAATCATAATGGTTTTACATCAGTTATTGTATTGTCTGTCGCAAATGGAAAATATGATCTCTGTATTCCTTAAAGGCTTCCATTGGAGAGTTGCTAGTTTTGCAATGTGAACCTTCCAAAGAATGGAATTCTTATGATTTTAAGATTTAGATAAAAAATTCAAAGCTCAAACTTTTAAAAGAACATCATGGGGTCACAGAATTTCTGGTCTTTGTGCGTTAAAGATTTCCAATGACATTGTATTTAATACTACTGTACATAAAGAGATATACATGTAACACTAGAATTTAGATAAAAATATGAGAAAAACGGAACATGCAGGGCTCGGTGTCCTTAACTAGCTTCTGTGTGAGTTTCACAAAGTATAGTATTACTTTGATATTGATGTTTTATGATGAATTCTCCCATCCTTTCTTTAGTGATAAACAGATGTGTACCGGAGATCCTGATTACCGCCCTTGAGGGCGCGGCCAGCCTGGCAGAGGGGCTCAGTAATAGTAACGTTAATGCCACGTCATCGAGCGGCTCTGATTACAGCGCGTCAGAAATAGAATCTGGACTAGAGTAAGTCAATCATGGTAATAAACTTTAACCTGAGCGATGTCTCATGAACTTATAAGGGGCATAGGGCTTTGATTGTTTTACGTGTAGATTCCTCATTACCAGAACTTTCATTTTTAAAAATCTATAACTTTTTACTTTGTGACCTTGACCTTTGACCTACTTTTAAAAAAACTTGAACATATGGGCTTTATCGCTTGAACTTCAAGGAATAGGGCTGTGATATTTCACATTGAGATCTTATCATGACTTATAAGAGGTTTCATTGAATACCATGACTTTAACCTTGTGATCTTGAACATTGAGCATTTTCTGTATGTTGTTATTTACCAGTTTTTACCTGCAAACAACCACTGGCAAGTTAATTTTAAAGTTGTCTTTCTAACAAGTCTTGTCTCTAGGTGTTAGGTGTAAGTTATAGTTATATTGTTTCACCCTTAAAACATGTAAATGACGAAAAAGGTACCTTGCAGGGGGTTTCCTTTAGTCTCTGGCATATTTTGACATCAAATATTAGCCCGCAAATTGGGACATTTTTTACCATTTCATTGCTATTTCTCAAAATATGACAATTGTCTTGTCTTCTACTGCTAATAATAAGTACCTGCAGTTCTTAAACAAGTCTTTTCCATTAGAAAATTTGACTTTAGATACCTTATATGCATTTTTATTCAGTTTTCCTTGGATATACTCAAAATTTGGGCAAAATATGATTTTCACTAAGAGTGCCCGACTTTGTTCAAGTATAAGACCCTAAAGATGCTCTGCATGATGCATATATTTTATACATTTTAGAATATCTGAAGAGAGATTTTTAGTTTAGAGAAAAAATAAAGTTAGTTTGACCATCCAAACAGTGTCAAAATAACGATACTCGAACCCCCTTAAGCTTGCATATTTGATGCAATATTGATCCAATGTTCATGTGTTGACCTTGACCTACTCCCTCATGCATGCTCCAATTATTGAGCATTAAACAGAAGTTCAAAATCAAACGCTCAAAACTCTTACATTAATTGTATCTTTGTTCAATTTTTTTATGAATTTAAGTGACAGGATTTTGTTTGTTTGATTTGCTAAAACTGCTTGAAACTCCCAATATTGAACTAAATAGACGTCCTACTAGCAAAATCTTTGTGTGTAAAATTTGCAAACTTTTATGAAATGGTAATTTTGATTTTTATTGATAGTTGAATAAAAGAAAACATTAAGCACAATCTATTTCTTAACCTGTAATGACATTTTCTTGTTATTTTAGTATCTATGGTACATTTCTGAAGGCCAAGGAGTATGCGGAGAAGATAATTGAGGATGTCGTAACAGCCTGGTGGATGATACTTATGTACGTTAAATTACATGTTACACAGTGTCATGATCTTTTCATATTTCTACTTTTCAAATTACCGTTTGCTTGAATTTGCTTGATATGGTCCTCCAAAATAAATTGAACTATAAAAGTTTAAAAACATTTCTTGAAATGCTGAAGAGGAGAGTGCATGGGGAGGTGAAAAAAAATGAATTAGAGTTTAATTCATTTATAGAGGTAAAATAAAGAGTATTATCACAGCTGTACAAACATATTCCTCATGCTATACCATTATCTACTAAAAGAAAAATTTCAGAAATGGTTTATTTACTTACATATTATGCCATGCTTCTTTTTCAGAGGTCTTGTCTTGTCTATGATATTTGCCTTTATATGGATCGTCATTATGCGATGGATTGCCGGCATAATGGTCTGGTTCACCATATTTGCCTTCATTGGCCTATTTGGATTTGGTAAGTGAAATTAAAGTTAATAAGCAATAAGCACATAGGAATGATTGAAAAAAGAAAACGTCAGTAGTAATGTTTACTTCTGTCAAATTACTGTAAAAGAATTTAGATTTTAGAGAAAAACTTAAGAAACTTTTAAGACTGATTTAATTAAAGCAATGAAAATGGAGATTTCAGAATTTTAATGTACTTTTTTCTCTTTTTTTTTGCATTTATAATAGACATATGAAATAATCTTATTAATATTACAGCTGCAGCCTGGTCATTTTATCAGTACATGGATGTGAAGGGATCTTCAGATAGTTTTTATATACAGTTTGTTGTACTACAAATGAACTTGTCCAAGGAAAAACTTTACTTAGCATTTGGTAAGAGTAAAATAAATTTCTATAAAATTTATGTGTATACATATATGCTTTAGAATTTGTTTTACCTGTATTAATATTTTTTCTTGATAAGAAGAAATTGTTCTACTACATGTATAGAAGCACTTCTGATTCAAATGCAGATTTCTATATGGTACTAAATGCTACATGATTTTCCCCAATTTTAAATGAACACTGAAAAAAGGAAAGAGAGAAAGAAAACTTTTTTTAAGTACAAAAGAGTACACCATAATGCCAACAATTATAAAATATATGATAATTATTAACAATTATGAAATAGAGTGTACAAATACATTGTGTAAAGATAATGTTTCCAGGTATTATTGCCGCTGTGATTCTTGCCATAGCCCTCCTTATTTTACTGATACTATGTGGTAGAATTAGAATTGCCATTTCATTGATCAAAGAAGGTAGCAAGTAAGTAGTAACTTTCTAAAATCTTTAAAAACTTTTAAATTTCTTAGAGTTACCTCTCTTTGTCTACAATATTAATTTTTCTGCGCTAAGTTTTAGAGTTATCTTTCTTTGTCTCCACAAGTTTATATAGGTTGAAACAGTGCATTAATAAAGTTCTACCATTTTGGCTCATTAATTTCAAAGGGAAAAGAGTGTTAACTTTCTAAATAGCAGAAATTATCAGTTTTTTTTATCTCATGATCTACTTTTGAATATTATGTATAAAACAGCTATGGTTCAACCTTCTTACAGATATAACTAATTGTGATATAATTAGTCTGATTCTGATTTCAGCATATCATAAAAGCATTGTATAACTGTTAATTTGTTTATTTCAGAGCCATAGGGAACATGATGTTTACTCTGCTGTTTCCGATCTTCCCGTTTGTTTTACAAATACTCGTCATAGGAAGCTGGCTTACAATAGCTGTGTATCCTTTACTGGCATTGATCTTTTGACTTTGGTCCTTTCCCGGGGACCTTTTAACCCCCCCTCCCCCCATAAAAGAATGTTGAAATGATAAATACATGATTGTCATACCCAAGTAGAGTTTTCAAACAAGTTCGAATATTTGAAGGAAAAAAGGGATGACTAGCTGCTATAAAAAATTATGTATTTCGGAAATTTTTTGTCTGGGGGTAATTTTCACTTTTTTTGCAAATCAAGGGACTTTGCAAAAATTATCCCCTCTTGAAAACATCCCCGCTGCATTCTTACAATTGGAAAGACATTTTTATTGCCAGTATTACACCCACATGTAACGTCTTGATGTCATAATTGAGAAATTTGCAACCAGTGAAAATGAACACGTTTACAGTACTATCTTATAATCTCATTCAATCTTATCAAGAAATACTATGATATAACCTTAACTAGGTTATAGCTTTTTAGCGTCCACTGGCAGAAATCAAAGTTTTGATGTCAACAAGAACAATTCTGAGTATTACAATGCTACCTCGGGTACATGGAATTTTGACAGTATTAAGTCGTCTACGTCACAGTTCTTTGGCGAGGCTTGTGACGCATCCTCCTCAGTAGCGGTAAGTATTATTGATGCCATATTTAGTCTTTTCCATGTATAGAGTTTCTTATCATTTGGGGATGGTATCTGACCGTAAGCCTGTTTTGACGCAAGGACAATTTCTTATAGAAATGTCTTGTTTGAGCAGCACGTTTCCGCAAATTTAAATGGTTTAATTCCTTAGGATTTGATAATGCCAAAATAAGTTCACTTGCATAAACTGATATTGTAAACATGGTTATTTATAAATAATTTGAGTAGTGAAATACATGTATGCAAAAATAACCCACACACAAAAATTGCCATGTTTACAGCAACAGTAATTTACAGAAAACTTAACCATTATAATGATTTGTAATGCTTCTCAGTAGTAATGAGTTTATTGAAGACTTTCAACTTTGTTCATATAAGTGTTAAGTTTAGGGAATGGACAACATATGATGTTTGCATAACTTACGCCCAATCCCATTCAGCTTACTTATGTTTAAAATTAGCTAAGTTTTATATCGGCTTTATCTTCAACTGCAAGAGACACGACCTCGAAAATTGCAAAATCCGAGTGAAAAATTCTTAGAAGGAATCGGGCTTTGCATGATGATGACTGGCATGTGTATACTGTAAACCATCTTTTATTCGTCAGCATTTTATTTTTGTGATTTTTGCGAGGTCCATTGATTCGCGAACATAAAAGGCTGCGAATATGTCCCAACACATGTGTAAAAAGATGTATTATAAGTAACATACGATGTTGCGAAAATAAAACGTCGCGAACCAGTCACCTCAATTGTGTTTGCAACATGTCCGACAATACGTCAGATAGCGGCACAGTATATCGCCTGGAAGAAGAAGGAGTAGAACTTCAATGCCGCGAATAAAAAAACGGTTTAAAGTATCTAATGCTCAGCCAATGAGAAATGAGCTATCAGTATACCTCATTATGACATGTTACACAAACTGCACAATTTTATCCTTTTATGGAGAAATATTACCCATATGACAAATTGAATGTTTTTGTATTGCCAGTACTATGATTTATACGTGATTTATTTAATACAGTTCTAACTCTTCTAGTTTAAGCTTGTTTTGTGTAATTTGACTTTACCATCATTTTAACAGGGGAACACAACAGCTTCCAATGAATTCTGCACATTTCTCAAGAGTCAGGAAGAAAAGTAAGTAAATTCTACCTCAGTTTATTGAAATTCAACATAGCTGGGAATTCTCAGTGTATTAAAGGAAAAAAATGATATCGGGGATGGTAAAATTCCATTTTTCATACAAACTGATGCTGCAAAAATTGACCATTAATTTTATATCACTTCAAATCAATGAACAACAATGACATAAACAGACTATTGTCATACTACTGCTAGACTTGCATTTAGGACAATTAACAAAGGCCCATTTTAAAACTGCTGATGTTATTTTTTATTGTAAATTAATGTCCCAGATCTGTAATATGATATCAGAGTAATTAAAAAATAACATGAAAATATTGTGATGTTGGGTCTTGACATCTATAAATGCAAGTCATGACGCAGTAATTTGAAAATCATTTCTTTTTAGAATTAGTTAAGGTCAACTTAGCATTATGTTTCCTCATGTGAATGTATATCAATTTAAGGTATTTAATTTTATTCATTGTATTGATCATCATCTCCATTTCTATCCTTTACAGCTTCACCTTCTATACCCAGATCTACGCTCTGTTTATGTTATTCTGGTTGGTTAACTTTGTCGTTGCCCTGGGCCAGATGACTTTAGCCGGGGCATTTGCTTCATACTACTGGGCGTTTAATAAGCCGAAGGATATCCCAGCATTCCCTCTGCTTGGCTCCTTCTGGAGGTGCTTTAGGTGAGAAAATGTAGTCATTCAGAGTTAGATGCATTTGTATAAGAATGAACCTGTACTTAATTTCATAAAAAAGGGCTATATCATTTTATTGAGAACTTTAAGAGATAAAACATATTGTCATTTAAGTGATAGATGTATTCATATACAAGGGCTGATTAATATGTTGTGAGCCTCGGTTTTCTTGGTTGCAAAAGGTACGTATTCTGCTGATAGATTATCTCCAAAAAGGACAAACAATCAATGGCATATACCATGCTTCACTTCTGACACAGTTTCAGGAAAATATTAAACTGAAGCGCCGCGGAAAGCTTAAGCTTTTAGTTAAAGGTGTGTTGTTCCATCAGGACAATGCTCCTATTCACAAGTCTGTCACTGCCATAGCTGCCATTCATGATTGTTGCTTTAATTTGATTGAGCATCCACCTTATTCACCTGATCTTGCTCCACCAGACTTTCATCTATTCTTAAAATTGAAAGCAGGTATTTCTGGCACCCACTTTTACACTGTGGCGTATCATTTGATACACAAATGATATGTTCCGTGGGAATCCCCTTTGATTAAACCAAGTAAATACTGTCTAAATCTACTTTATATGAATTTATTTTCGGCCTATCATATGGTCATTATTATTGATTATATGATGGTAATTTATTCTGGTCAAAAATAGACGTATATTTGGAGAACACTTAAACAAAAAATTTTGTATCTGTCTGTGCACCATATCATAACATGTGGTGAGCATTGAAAAATTTCTGTTTAAGTGTTCTCCGAATACACGTCTATTCTTGACCAGAATAGATAACCATCATATCATTGATGATAATGGTCATATGATAGGCCTAAAGTAAAATCATATAAAGAAGTTTAAACAGTATTTACTTGGTTTAATCAAAGGGGATTCCCGTGGAACATATCATTTTTGCTTATCACATGATACGCCACAGTGTTTTAGTCTGATGATGATGTCATACTTGCAGTGGATGACTCTCTGACCAGTCAAGATAAGGAGTTCTTTAAAAGTGGTATTGAGGCCCTTAAACTCCAGTGGCAAAAGTGTATAGATACTGAAGGGGGTTATGTAGAAAAATAATGTAAAATGTTGGATAAAATTCAAATCCTTAAATACGAGGCTCACAACATATCAGTCAGCCCTCGTAAGAATGAATCTGCACTTTATTTTATGTAAAAAAAGTGTCATTGTTCTGTATTGACATTTAGAAGGGAGCTCCTGTAGACTCAAATTGTATTAGAAATAGATGGGGGAAGAAGTAGAATACATTACATGTAATATTTCATTAGTATGAATGAATTTATACTAATTTTTTGTTACAAAATCTCCATAGTTATACTGAAGATTTGAAATATTGATTTCATATTTCAGGTACCATTTAGGTTCCTTGGCATTCGGGTCTCTAATCATAGCCATAGTACAAATTATCCGAGTTATGTTAGAATATGTGGACCATAAGCTGAAAGGATCAGAAAATGCTGTAGCTAAATTCTTCCTGAAGTAAGTACAATTAATTATGTTTTATGTCTGATTTAAGAAAAAAAATTGAAATTAATAAATGAATTTAAAAAATATATGAAGTAGAAAAAAAATTGAGCTGTTTAGAATGAATAATGAAAAAAAAATTAGTAAGAAATATTAATATTAAACCTGACATCCTTTTTTTTTTGCAATTTTAAAATGGCATTTTCTTTTGCTCTTTCAGATGCTTAAAGTGTTGTTTTTGGTGTTTAGAGAAATTCCTCAAATTTCTGAACAAAAATGCCTATATCCTGGTAAGTCATTTTAAATATTATGTGAAGAGATGTCTTTTACAAAGAGTTATCCTTCTTTGTCTCCACAACTAAGGTCTCGGTACACCCCCCTTCCTTTATTGTGACAAGGGTTATTTTCGTAGTGACCACTGTCAAAAATGGGTATTTTATACAAGGCTGCCTTATGAACCAAATTTGACCATACTTCATTTGAAAACTACTTAAACTTGCTAAGAAGGCTTTCCTGGTGAAAATAATTTAACTGATCTTGAAATACGAAACTGCTCCTGATTTTATGTGTAGCTAGCTGACTTCTTGTATACACTCAAATGACATGTGGGGGAAATGGGCAGAATTGAAGTGTAAGTATACATGTGTTTGACAAAGCTGCTGACATTGTGGAAAATTGAATCTATGAATGTACATTGAATGTGGTATCATTGGAAAGAGCAAGATTTGTGCAAGAAATTGAGTTTCAAAATTCGTGGAAAAGTGTTATTTTTGAGGTCAGAGGGGTCAGAAATTGGGTCACTTTGGGGATTTTTTACTCATTTCTAGTGATATTTGATGCTAAGCTTATTGATTATTATGTCAAAGGTAAGTAAGCTGTAGATATGATATAGCACTGTTATGAAACATTGCAGTCTTGGTGGTAATACAGCACAGAAAAAATAATTGTAAAACTGTTGCCATAGCAACCATTGACAGAAAACCCAAACTGGCCCGGCCTCTAATTTCATGCAATTTTTGCGACGGGGTGTGTACCGAGACCTAACTCATTAATTAATTTAACTGTTAGTAACAAAGAGTTATCCTTCTTTGTCTCCAAATCATTGTCTGTTGCCCTTACATTATTTTGAATGTAAACAATAATCCACTTATATCAATTACATGAATACATAATTATATATTTCTTAAATTTCAGATTGCTGCTCATGGCAAAAATTTCTGTACATCTGCAAAAAATGCATTTATGCTTATTATGAGAAATATTGTAAGGTGAGTTGAATGACAATAATTAAGTATTCATGAATCAAAATGACATGGGATGGTAACCAAAACACTTCTCTGTGTAGACAAAAACATTTTTAAAGGTAATTATGTGCTTGCACTTTCAGATCATTTAATTTTGGTCATGTGATGCTAACATCTACTATTGTACATTATAAACAATAGTATATACGGCGGCTTCGCCTAGCATACGTACAGAGTTTACCGACTTTATATACAAATTTATTTAATATGGCTATTGTTTACACCCCTATACATGATATCATTATGTTACAGGGTTGTAGTAGTGGACAAAGTGGCCGATTTCTTGCTCTTAATCGGAAAGCTGGTTGTTGTCGCTTTTGCAGGTTAGTCTTAAATTACCATTAGACGGCACTTCCATTAAATCTTGCACGAGAATTTGATCTAGGCACTTGGTTAATTTTTCTCCTTGAAAGAACATGTTACTAAAGTAAATGCTGTGTAAACATGCTCTGTAAATTTTTAAAGGATTGAGGAGAGAATTATAAAATCTTTTAAAACAAATTTATGTTTAGGATAAAGACCGAGTTGAGGTCTGTATGAAGTTCAGATGCCCAAGGAGAAAACAGGGTGGTGTTTAAAGATGTTGAGCCCGAAGGTCAAGCATTTGAAAGTTTGTAAAGTAATATATTAAGGTGGCTCAATAATCCAAAAATTCTTTGTCAGAGTCAAAAAAATTATTCTGTTTATTTGACATACATGTCTGATGATTTATATTTGTAAGTAAGATTACATATCATCGTTCATTTGATTGACTAGTGGTCCTCTGAATATACATGTGTAAACCAATTCCGAGATCTGTTGCAAAACAATGAATTTTGATAGATAAATACATGATATAGGGATAATAATTTCAGATTAAAACCATTCTTGTGATTATTTTCACCATGATATAATCAAATATGTCTATTTCTTTATAGATAATGCTTTCAAAGAGTAAAATAGCTAAACCTGTTCCCGAAACGTACATTTTTGTGCACCCCCCACCCAAAATGAAAATCTAAAAAAAAGTACCCAGTACCCATATTTGTCATCAAAGTGATTAGAAGTCTTTGTCAGAAGTTATTTTCTTTTACATATTTCTCAACGACAAACTCTGTTCTTAAAGATTAATTATAAAAAAGTACATGTTTTCGTTCATCCTGATTCAAAATACTTGGTTGTCATAGTAACGATTTTAAGGGGGTGGGGGGTAGGGTTGTCAATTATGTTTAAAGAAGGGGGCGATTCTGAAATAAGTAACTCAGAAGATGAAATTTCTAGATTTAGTTATATTTTAAACGGCGTTAACAATGTAAAATAAGCGGTATTTTTTTTCAAAACACAACGATCGCCGGGCGTCAGAGATACGGAAATATGAATAAGAGAAATAGAAAAAGTAAACGGAAGCGTTTTTAAACATTTTGACATTCAAGGTCAATAAGTAGACGTCACTAACCTCCTTTGTTCTCGATAATACGTGCACTCATTGGTAAAATGGATATATCTTTGAACAAAGCAGGGTTAAAACTAAAATTCACTCGCTCAAAGTTTTTAAATAGGGAAACTTTATTCGATAACATCTCGCTGCAAAGTACGATAGTTCACAAAATTGTAGAAAAATTTGTAATACCTAAGATAATTAGAGATAGCAAACTTGAAATATTTTATCTATTATATTGCTAAAATCTCAGAGAAATATCCTGTTTGATAATTAAACTTTAGTTTTTCTACTTGATTTTATTGCTAAGCAATACACGGTTGAATTTCCGATGATGACGTTATAAAAATAATACGTTTACGGCAGTAGCAAGGGTGTCTCACTTACGGGATATTTTTTAATATATAGATCTAACGATACATTTGACTTTATATTTATTACACTCAGATTGTAGATGATAATTTTCTGGTTCCATCGATACCAAACTTGTCGAAATCCGCCAAGAAACAAGCGAATTAGAGGAGTTTGAAGACCGAAACCGCACTCGGTACTATTCGAACCAGTATTGACGCCGGGAATATGATGACGTCAAACGATTATTGAGCCTCCTTAATAGGTAATTTTACCTATTCAAGGTGCTTCATAAGATTAACATATTGTTTCTCAATTCTTTATTTTTCTTTTTTCAGCTTCTACCTCCTTTTTCTTCTTTGATGGAAGAATTGAATTCCTTGCTTCCTTTACACCAAGTCTGAACTTCTACGTAGTCCCAATAGTGGTAAGTGAAACTCTGAATTTAATTATAGAATATAATAATGTAAGTATAGTAAAATCTAAGTATCAAAGGTGCCGGCTAGAATTTGAATGAATTATAAAGAATAAGTACTAGTAATTAGTGATGTATACCATAAAATTTGTCTAAATCATACCCTAAAGTATGTTTGAAAGAAATTAAAATGAAGTTCAAATTATTTAAGAAATGACTGTCCTACTTTGGGTGTTCATGGCAGTAAAATTTTGGCTACGGGTCACATGCAATTTCACTTTTCTCAGAAAATTTACACGTCTCCAACCAGAATTGTACTACCATGAACACCCAAAGTAAGAAGACAGTCATTACTTATATTTCCATCTGTACCAAATACATGTATCAGACACCCTATTTAGCATCATTAATGAGTGTGTTGATTGTTATAATGTCAAAAGTATCTGAACGTTTGTAAATTCTCCGTACTTTCAAAACTAAAGCTCGACGTCATGATTAAGGCAATCAGAATAATATTTCATTTATCCCTTTGCCTAATTGGAATTTAACATAGGGATCTCTCTGCAATGGAAATATTTTTGAAAGAAGACATCTATATATCCATTTTTTTTGTTATAAAGAAATCTGATATTATAGCTCTCTTTTTATATTAAGGTAGAAGAAAATTAGAAGATATTTTTGTTGTACATGTAATTAAATTAACATACACCATCCATCATACCAAAATCTTTTCCTAATTATCTAATTTTTATTATGAAAATGAGTTTGGTTCAGTATATCACTGTTATACTTTTACAGTTGGTGACAATAGGCGCTTATGTGATTGCCAGCTGTTTTTTCAGTGTATATGGGATGGCTGTGGACACACTATTCCTTTGCTTCTGTAAGTAGTATATCATCTTAGCATAATAACTTCTAATGTTGCTTGCAACGTAAGAGCGACATAAAGGGGTCACTTTGTCAAGCATCCGTCTGTCTGGTAGTCACACTGTTACATTTTCAGATTCTTTCAAACGTGCAAGGATAGTAAATCATGAACAGACACAGCACCCATTGTAGGTCAAAGGGCACTTTCAAAGTCAAGGTCACATACTCGGGGTCAAACATGCCACAGGGGACATACATGCACCTGTTCTTGGACAGTGCTTTCTGTTTATAAAACTTATTTTCATTAAAATAATTAAGGGCCAATTGAGGGGTTAGCACACCTAGTCCTTTCTATTACATGTACACATTTTTATGTAATTATAATATAACTTACGTATGGTTATACGTATTATTCCAGCAAGAATATCATTGATCAAAGGGAATTTATAGGTTAATACATGTAGTAGGAGGAATGTAAATACATGCATTCCAACCTAGGCTTTACAAATGTTTTTCACAGTCACTTTCTTATTGGTTTCCATCAATTTACATGGGCAGAAAAGTTGCCCAAGTTTTAGCAATGATTTAGGTAGGTGACTAAATACAAATCAGAAGGGAGTCTACAAGCTGTAGTTGCAATCTTGCGTATTATGTCAAGGTCATAGGATCATGATCATTGACCTGTGGCAATTGAATCACGGTCAAATGTTATCGGAGGAGATTGAGATACAAGTGAATAGTCTGCACACAGTTTGTAGTAACGATCAGCTTATCTATACATGTATATCTATTTCATAATATGGTATATAATGGTTTCTAATATTTTACATTTATTAATAAACAGTGGAAGACCTTGAGAGAAATGACGGCTCTGCAGAGAAGCCATACTTTATGAGCAAAGATCTTCTGAAAATCCTCGGCAAGAAAAATGTGCTTACTGACAAAAAAGCAGCAAAAAAGAATGACTTTTAATGCTGGCCAATCAGAGAGAGACTGAGGAAAGGCACCCACTGCTGACCAATCAAAGAGTAGTTAACAAAGGGAGCCACTTCTGATGCCGACCAATGAGAAGGCAGCTAAGATGAATGTTTTGAATTGTTATCAGATTCCTCATTGGTGACACAAAAGTTGTATATTGTTTGCTGAACCAAAGTTGCCTTTGATCATGATTTTATTTTAATTCAAATTTTGTTTGAACATCGATAAAAATATATTGTGATCCATAAAGAGTTTTGAATTTACAATGAAATTTATGTACATTGTAATGAAGAGAATTATGAGTTTAGAAACATACATTCCATGTGTAATATTGTTGTTGACAGTAGTGCATTGAAAAGCAAGGTACATGCATCTTTGTTGTTATTGAACATTGAACAAGTGAGCTCATTTGAGCTCATGTTAGAAACATATGTATTGTTATGAATTTGTCAAAGATTCCATACTGTACATGTATATGTAAATGATTTTTTTTAACCAGAAAAAAAGATTTCAGATAGAAATTGACACAATTCACCCCATATCCTAATATCATGTTCAATCATAAGTTTTTTTTTTTTTTTTTTGGGGGGGGGGGGGGGAGGGGGAGGGGTATTAGAAACATTAAATTTGTACCAAAGGCCAATTAGGTTTTAAATATTGTTGATTAACAATCAAAAGAAATACAATTGGAAGAGACAAGTGAGGTCCATTATAGACAAACATTATATTTTTGTCACAATAATCTAATTTTAGCTAAGCAGTTGAAGTTACAACACTTAAAATTAATTGATTTGCAAATCAAAATTCTGCAAAAAAAAAAAAAAACCCAACATATTACTGCATATGAGAAATGGGTTAACCGTTAGTCTGATACAAAAGTCAGCAAAATTGTTATAAAATATCTAATGTTTTACTTCAGTAACCGGATGTAGGATATATATATAAAGTTATTATGTTAGTCATTTTTTCATCAGGTCAATTTTTGGAGACAATCTTGCATCACTGCTTGAAAGCTGTCAGCGTATGTAAGTTGGCTTATTTGTATTAGTAATTAATATTGCGAAATCTATGTTATATGAAAGGTTTGTTTCTTTTTCATTCCAGCAATTATTTAAAATGTCTTTCAGAATAGACTTAGAATTTGTATTTTGCCTAATCAAAATACTTGCAGATACTAAGAACTAGTATCTCAATTTCGGTGGTAATTAATCTTAAGAAAGCTTAAAGAGATACAGAAATTTTAATTCATATTCTGTGTATAATATACTACAAAAGTTTCACTTGAGGAACTCGACTAGCAAGTAAACTTTTGATAAGTTTAAGTAGAATTTTTGTTCTTAAATTCTAAAATTTAGCTGTACATAATAAATATATACATACATGTATGTATGATCTTTTTATTTGTAGATCCTGGACTTTGTTAATTCTGTATACCTTGAGGTGTAAGCCATGAACATTTAGCTTTAACTTGAGTGGATGACAGGGCAAATTATATTTACGGTTGAATTTTTTACCGTTTTGATTATTTAAAAAGTTTAATCTGTAATTTTGCTTGTAAAATTTTTCCCGGTTTTAATATAAAACATATCAATTTAACTTCTGATCCAGCTCTAATACTTGTTAATATATACATATTTACAATTGTTGACCAATGCTCTTGATTTATTGAAGGGCTGGACCCTTCTATCATAAATGTGAAAATAATTAGAATTATAGAGGTATGTTCTATGAATTACAATTGTAACACACGATTATTGTTCATGTAAAACTCTATTTTGTTACCACATTATTTTCTTAATAATCTGAATGCTTACAAATCTTTTTACTGAAAACTATAATGCATCGAGATGTTGACCTCTAATTTTGCAGACTGTAGGTTTAGAATGATTAGAGCAGAGAGAAATGTTGCCATAAAGTCCCGTTTCTCATAGGATGATCTTCTTTGAAAATTGCGTGCATTAAAATGAAAATTGTGTGCATTAAAATGAAAATTGCGTGCATTAAAATGAAAATCGTGTGCATTAAAATGAAAATCGTGTGCATTAAATGTGCATATAATATTTCAAGTTTATGAGTCTTTATTAACTTCATTTGTCAGTTTTAGACAGTATCAGTTTTGATTCCAATGAAAATCTGAAATGTTTAATCCAAATATGGAAATAAATAAATAAACAACATTGAGCCTTTGTTCAAAATGATTAGATTTTCCCTGTGTATCTTACATGTTCATGTAATACATGATATTGGGAGAATGACTCTCCAAATCAAAGAGACGACTTCCATTAAATCTTCTAACCTAGGATTGACCCGTATTTCGTTTTATCCCTTATTATTGTGCTGTACGTATCTTCGTTTCTTGATTTTTTTTCTACCATACTTATTACTCTGTCATAGAATTTTTTATTACGCAACTTTGAAAATACATTCTAATTTCTAGATCTGACTGCATCTGTTTCTATGACAACACAAACTAATATGCAAAAGACTTTGAAAGATTCAGATTTTTTTTTTTTAATTTGAGACTTAAGTTTCATTATTTGAACATAATGACATTTTCACATCTGTCGCAATCTCCGAGATTTATTGCGAAGAAATTTATATATTGTGACACTGTCATACACGATTAATACGGCTTGATTTGTTAAAGTTATGGTGTGAATATGTATGTAGCAGATTGAACGCAATTGCCACCTCACTTTGTACAATCATTTCATTTTTCGTTAACATGCATAATGGTATAGCAGTTTATTTATTCATAGCTAAAAGCTTGCAATTTTATATAGTCCCATGTAAAATAAATTGAATTGGTTTTGCTTTAGTTTAGATTTAGTTATAAGATTTGTGATAAAAACTTCCAAATGTTTTATTCTAAGACTTTAAATTTGAATATACATGTACATATATGTACATTACATTGTATAAGTAAAATTGTTGAAATCAAAAGAACGCAGTGAAAGTAGAATGTGGTACTTTAGTCAAGTTACACAATGTAAATGGGTAAAACATTTTAATTACGGAGTAGATAAATATAGATTTCCAACAACTTGCCATTAATGCAACAAGATCATGCCAGCATTCTGGTGCTTTGAATGAGGCTTATTATAAATCATGTTGTTGCATGTTTTCAAGTTTAATAATAAAGTTAATCCATATGATTGTACATCATATACATAATGTACACTAAAAATTGTGATGGATTTTTACCACATCTTACAAAAAAAAGTAAGTCTTCCATCTGTAGACTGCTACAAATTTAATTTGCGTATAAAATGAAAGATTCTGGAAAAAAAAATATTTTAAAAAGTACACTCTACCATGTTTCTTTATTATTATTGCTTGTCTAGAACAAAATATATTTTTCATAATACATGAATTATTGTTCACATTATTGAATGTTTCTGAAATCCAGATTTCTTTTTACAAAATTATTTACTCTCCTTTTATTTCTTTTTTTCTATCAAATTACCTTTGTGTTAATAAATACAATATATCTTCACATGAAATCCTTATTTGGATAGGTTATTCAAGGTTTAGCGTCATTCAGACCCACTTTACATGTATATCTTCGTCATTCCGTTTGTATATTAATTATATGAAATTGAGTACATAAGAATTGTCAACATTCTTCTTTTTGTTGAAAATGGAATAAAAAAAAAATATTTGTGCAAAAGACTTTATTGAATAGTGTTTATATTATATGGTCCCTGCAACTCAAGGATGAAATATAGGTATCACTTTGTACAGTGTCCATCTGTCTGTATGTACATCTATCTGGTAGCTACATACATGGTTTTGATTATGATGCAGTACATACATATACTTTTAAAATATGTAAAAAAAAAAAAAGATTGCAGCACGATAAGACTCAACATCTATTCTGGGTCAAGGTCACTTTCAAGGTCACAGATTTATCAATATCTTTGCTTCACTGTGAACTAAATGATCTACCCTAGGTGCAATTTGCATATGCTGCAGAGGTCAGCACCAATTGTTCTGAATTTAACTGTGATAAAGCACTGATAGGCCTGTATGGGTGTTTGAATTAATAATGGTAATATTTGATTTCAACCATTAATCTATGAAAGCCAAAGGTGCACTATAATTGAGACATAAAAAATTACATGGATGATGCACCTAATGTTAAACGTCTTCAAATTCAATAGCATGATTTATAAACGGATAAATTTGCAGCATGGACCAGACATGCACGTTTCAGGTACTCAACCCTTGTCAGTGATCCTCAATATAAACAATGTAATATGGCCAGAGAGGGTGAAAATTATGTCAAAAAATGTACCGAAAGATGTAGCAGGATGGGTTGGATATGATGCTATGTTATTTATCCAGAAGAATTGATTCTTAACAAGGCAAACACTACAAACACAGAAACACCATTTTTGGACCTAAATATCAAAATTTTTAATGGAGAGATCCATACAAGTGTGTATGACAAAAGAGATGATTTTGGATTTAACATAGTAAATTTGCCCTGGCTTGACGGTGATGTTTCTGAATTACCGTCCTATGGTATCTATATTTCACAGCTCATCCGGTATGCTAGAGCATGTACTGATGTTTTGGATTTTCGTTGTAGAAATTTACAAATTACCAAGAAACTTTTAGGACAAGGTTTTGGCTTTCACAAACTAGTATAGACTTTCTGGAAATTTTACAAAAATTATTGTCAACTTCTTCTGAAATTTGGACCAATACAGGCAACAGAGTATATTACTTTGGGTATTTCACAACCTGTATTTTATGATGACATAATTAACAAGATAAGAAGGATCAAAGATGGACAACATTACTATCGAAAATGCGTCAATCATCAAATGCCTTTTATACCTTGGATATGATCCTAATGTCACCAGAAACTAGGCTTGGTACTTGACCAATCTACAGTCTTGTACCAGCGCACTCTTAAAACTTGCACTCTGACTGACTGTGACGACGGGACTCCATGACGGGCCCTGTCCAAACCTCTTCAGAGCAGACAGGGCCCCGACCACCTGTCCTCTCTGAATGTCAGTCGTACTCCTCAGTGATAAAATACATGAGCTCGCGGCGGCTGAGCATGGATTGTAATATGTAGGCCCTCTTTTTATATCCATTTACATATTCATCTGAGTTGCTTGGGCCCCTGTGTTTTGCGGTCTTCTTTGTGTGTGGTCATCTGACAGTGAGGAGATTGTTTTACACCACAATTGTACGTTCTTCGAGACCTCTTGGTAATCGGAAAAGTGGAAGGGTTGTGCACATAACCACACCTGCTTTTTCCGTGGCAGATGGCAATCCTAAATCGGCACCGCTTGCCCATTGGTCTCGTTGGTTTATGTGAAGTCCTTTGTGTTTGATGTTTCTGTGTTATGCGTTGACGTTCCTTGTCCCTTATGCATCTCTTTCTGTGCTTGTCTGCTTAGTGTTTTTGCGTTGGGTGTTTTTGGGTTTTGCTGTGGGTGCTGCAACCTGGTGTTGTTGGAGATCCCCTCCTTTGCTCTAAAGTCTTATCAATTGTATTTAAAGACACTTAATGGTTTCAATCTGGTCAAGGTCATTTCATATCAATGACATAAAAATTCTGCAACTTCAGCATATACATGTACATGTAGCTCAATCAGTATACAAAGACAAAGCTTCTCCATTGTCAAGGTCAAAGGCAAAGGTCAAACTGTCATTTAAAATCAAGGCCAAAGTCTAAATCTTATGAAAATTTTGATTAATACTTCTTAGCTGTCTACAAGTGATCTTATCATTTGTTGCGGATCAGCATCTAGTTTCATTGAGTTATGCCTGCGGTATTTACATACTCATACTAAAACCCCGGAATTGGCATGTGTTTCGCTCTTTGCTTTATGCGTTTTGCTCTTGGTCACTTTAATTTTTGTGCTGTCATAAACCCTGTATAGAAAATCCTTGAATTTCACAACATAAAAAAGGAAAATACAAATTGCTTAGTAGTGAAATTTAGCAACAAAACAATTTTGCTTTGAATTATTTTATTAAGGAGTAACCATTGAGATCATCATGCCAAATGACATTATCAGGGGTTAAATAGAATGTCAGTTAATTGCTGTAATATTACACTTGAATGATATCTCTGTAAATCAACCTGTAAGGGAAACAAAATAGATCATATTTAAAATATATAGGAGGTATATTATATCATATCAATGTATAGAAGGTATAGGTGATAATTTTTAAAATACATGTAGTTTGTGAAATTACTTCTAGTGTTTGATGAATTCATTTGCCAAGTTTGTGCAATTTTGGTAAATTCAATATTTTCTTTCAGAGTTAATTGGTAACGGGGTTGGGCCATAGCCTGATATTGGCCCTATTTAATTTTAATATTGGAATTCTATAGAATATATATTTGTGATACTTTGTAAAGTTCTTTACTAAATTATGAGTAGAGAAAAAAATTGTAAACAATACATTTATCAGTAGCTTCGAGCCCTCTGAAACCCCCCAAATATGTCATTTTACATGTATGTGAAATTACTGCAAAACCTACATGTACATGTTTCATTAAAATTAGCATTTGCCACATGCATCGATAAACATGAAAAAATTACAAATGAGTAATAATCATTATATTTTCTTGTCATAAAAGTTTTATGTTTGTAGACATATGTGGCCACATCGAAATTCTTCACTAAAGACACATTTCCAGCAATTTTGATCATGTTTTATCTATAACGTAAAAATGAGTCACTTGATCAAATTATAAGACATCATACAGTGCTTTGTTTGGTGATATGATCCTTTCACTATAAGTGGGAAACATTAAATTTTATGTGATATATCAAGTATTTCTGGTTACGTTGAATTCTAAGGAAAACTGCAAGGCTGATTTAGGGGCTTCATGGCCCTAACCTCTATTCATTATCAGCTAGCATGGAGTAACAGTACATAAAACTTTCAAAACACATAAAAATAGAACGACATGTATGTTAAAATTATAATAATTCCCATAAAATTAAAGAGGTGGAATTTAAGATCATCACACGCATATGCTATGTCGCATATGTACATGTATATATTCTAAAAATTTCCCAGAAAGAGTTGAAAAGTATTTGCCAATGAATTTAACTTTGAAACTTTTACCTGAATGTTTTGATTCCGTGCAGTAACAGGATGCAAACAGAAATTTCGAAGCCTCTTGTACAATTGTGTTTCAGTATTATACAGACAGCATTCTGAAATGAAGAGAGAGTAAAGAATAAAAGTGACACTGCATGATAATATTAATGTACCAGGTATTACTTGTATTGACCCTTCTTGTATTACAGATTTTACATGTACATGTACATGAAATCAATACATGTAGAGGTTGAATGTTTTTAGTCTTCAATTGTAAATGAAAATATAATACAATACTGTAAATGTGATTTAATTTTCAATGGGGGAAAATTTCTCGATTATAACATCAAGACGTTACACTTGGGGGAAATATTTGCAATATACACTTATCTTCTATTGTAAGAATGCAGTAGTCTTATTTCCACATGGAGTAAATTTTCGCGAAGTCCAATGATTTGCGAAATACGCAAAAATTACCGCCACACGAAAATTTCCACATTTAAAGTATACTGTACATTTTTTCAAAGATAGTAAGTCTCCGGGTGAAACTCATTTCATACAAGATATGACAAGGGAGAAAAAGGTATTATGTACACTTGTCTCAAAAAGATGCATGCTTAGCTATATATAGACTTACTAGGATAAATCTCAGGATACACAAGTCTGTTAGGACAGAGTGGGTAACATCCTAAGTATGCAGCCTCCAACCTGAATATAAAAAATACCGTATATGGACAATTTGTTACATTTTAGATTATAAGTAAATGACATTGTGCATGCAGGCCTGTCTAACAGACTTGAGATGGTATCATATCTTTAATATTATTTCTCCATAGAAATTGATTTTTTTTTATCTGCAAAATCAAACTTTACAGGGTATGTAATTAGTAGGGAACATGCTAGACAAATCAGGGGTGAAGACAAGTATGTGAATAATGAAATTCTTAACAAGAATTTAAAAGAAATTGTAAAAACTGATCTTATGAATATCCTAAGGTAATCAGGTTTTTGACTAAAATTAATTCTATGTTTCTTAGATAATTGGGTCTAAAAAAAGTGGCAAGGTAGGTAGGGTTTTTATTTTTATGCCCCCGGAATAACAGATTCGGGGGCATATAGTTTTTGGCCTGTCCGTCTGTTTGTCTGAACTAAAAACTTTAACATTGGGCATAACTCTTGAATGGTAAGTGATAGGACTTTCATATTTCACATGTGTATTCCTTGTGACAATGACTCTCCATTAATACCAAAATTTTTGACCTTGTGACCTTGACCTTTGACCTACTTTTCAAAAACTTTAACATTGAGCATAACATTTGAATGGTAAGTGATAGGGCTTTCATATTTCACATGTGTATTCCTTGTGACAAGACCTTTCCATTGATACCAAAATTTTTGACCTCGTGACCTTGACCTTTAACCTACTTTTCAAAAACTTTAACATTGGACATAACTTTTGAATAGTAAGTGATAGGGCTTTCATATTTCACATGTCTATTCCTTGTGAGAAGACCATTTCATTGATAGCAAAAGTTTTGACTTCATCACCTTGACTTTGACCTTTCACGTACTCAACAGAAAATGGTGATTATACTAACAAAGATGCCACCGGGGGCATTCGTGTTTCACAAACACAGGCTTTATTTGGTTTTTTTTTCCATCAAGAGAACTCTTATTATTCATGCAAGGCAAAAAATTGTATGCGCTGTCTAATCCCCCCCCTCCATTATTCATATAAGGCACAAAATCTTATGCTGTCCCCCCCCCCTTTTTTTCATAGAAAACTGTCTTTAAACCGTCAGTCAAAATAATGGTACATGTACATTAAAATTTATGGCTTTCTCCTGTAAATAAGTTTTTTTTTTTTTAGTAAAATAGCCTATTCCTTCTGAGAACGGGGAGACGTAGCTCATCTGCCTGAATGGAAGAAGCTAATAGATACAAATATACGAAGTATAACACATTTTGATTGCCGTGAGTTCATTAGTAGAATCGCGTAAGAGACTCAACGGGTGTTATTTACTCACACCTTGTTTAAACCCAGTTAAAAACGACCCCTCACTTCCTCGGATGGACCCGTTCATATGGTCAAAACTTTGGTCGATAGCGTATATCTTCGGAAGTCTAGTCTGGATGAATGAAGTGTTCAGCATTAACCACAGTCTGATAAAATAATGTACGCGGGTACAATATACATTCTTTTATTCATAGATTTAAGGATTTAACTACGTTTCTCTTGTGTTCGTCGGTGGTCCTTGCTTATACTTTTTACAACGTGAACGTCATTATTAATAGATTCGAAAGTATTACAATGGACACTTGCTATTGTTCGGCATAGGTATTTACATATGCTGTAGGGACCAATAAAGAAAACTATACCAACGTTCTAATACATGTAATATTCGATGTATTAAATGTCCGTGGCACGTTGTTAGTATATCCTATACAATTCCCTTTAAACGGTGCGTGGATAAAGTCTTCACGTAAATACGGAACGCGCCGTAATTTATACGGGCTTTTAAAAGTTTTTATTCATCAGGTACTGTTTGGACGATTTTACAGGACAATAAACATGTTCAATGAAATAAATGTATATTTTGATTTTAATCGACGATCGAGGATGAGACAAGGTGGATATTTTTTTCTGAAGTTACAATAAAAACGTCTCATCGGCAGCAAATTATAGCACGCGGGGTGTCTGAGAAACATAGATTTTATTTTACATAGCCTTATTATACTTTGCTTTGATTGTGTCATACATAGCCTTATTATACTTTGCTTTGATTGTGTCAAATCAGTGTTAGTATTTTAGATTTACATTTGCACTTCGAAAATTATGCATAAATTGAATATGTATAACATCAAGACGTCTAACATCAAAAAAGATAATTTCCTTGTTCACTTGTGTTTATTCTATAAACTATGAAGGCATCTATATTTACATTGATACTCCAAAGAACTCGTGCAGTGCAGTGGAAACGGCAACATCACATTCCCTCAAAACTCTGTAGTACTCGGTCTTACTATCCAAATAACCCCAATGAGCTGCTTTTGTAGATAATTCTTCTTTAGCTCTGGTAAATATATCTGAAAGCACAAAACAAAGTCAATAAATTTAGATGTCATTTTTTCACTTTAAAATAGGAGGCCAATTGGTAAATGTGCACGCTAATCTGAGAAGTACTGAAAATCTGACAGTGAATGTAATGATAATCATATATCAAATCAAAAATTGTTAATGAAATATCCTACAGTATTATTTTATCAGAACCCATTATGATACTTTGATCTTAGAAATAATGAAATTGCAGATTGAACGTAATATCACTGAAATTTACATTAAACAGATTTCAATAGAATTTCAAATGCAATTTCAAATTGTCCAAATGATCTAATGTTCCAAATGGCAAAGTAACATATACATGTATTTAACAATATGGCTTTTGTAGCAGCAGGTGTTGCAATGGCAAACAGGAGACACTGACTGTACCTTAAGACACCTGGTCTTGCCCTACGCGGAGTCTGCTTTGGTTTGCTTGGCTGAGAATATTACCTACAAGTATGCAAACTATAGCCTTTCAAACTTCTGTGCATTGCAGGTTTTGACTAGCATGAGATTGTGTATGATATCTACATGTGTCCCGCCAGTCGCTGGATTTAAACATGTTTTAGTGTCGTAGTCACTTGTACCTTTTTTGTGCTGTTTATAACAATATAACAGGTATATACAGAGCCATAACTTAATTATTAATACCCTACATAGAATTTAAGATAAGTTACTAACCAGGCACATCTGTATACTGCTCTCCTAGTACAGACAATCTAAAGTTAAAGCCTTCGTTATGTAGTCTCATCATCACTCTCAGAAATGTCTCAGGGTCTTTATCATGCTCCCTATAAAATACATGTGAAGGTAAAAGTATATTGTAATTTACTGTACGCATTTTAGTATGACTAAATTTTAGCCAGGAGTCTAAATATTTATAAGATGCATCACATGAACATGAAAATTCTAACAATCATTGCGACAAAACTTACGATCTAACATATACTGTACACCAAATAAGTTTAACATGCTTAATTATGAAGACTTAATAAATTATTACTCATTTAGATGAATTTATGTAAGATTAGACTTCCAAGATAAAAAAAATTCAAGAAGATAACTTTCAAATATAATTTATTCAAACACCCCTCTCTCACCCTCCACAAATGCATATACTTAAGGATTGTTTTTCAGCTTTTGCGCTTTATCGGTGTGTATTGGCAGTAGGGAATGGAAACAAAATATGTAAAGCACGAAGTGCTTTTCATGAATTTTGTTTCCATTCCCTACTGCCAATACAAACCGATAAAGCGCAAAAGCTGAAAAACAATCCTTATATTTACATTTTACGTGTTAACTAAGTTATTTCTGTCAATTCTTTTCCAGTTTCTTTACATTTGAAATATCATTGCGGAGGGAGAATGCCATTTGACGTAAGAGCAAACGAACGTTCGACGTTTTCGCTTGATTCGAAGTAGTAACCTTCTGTACGGAAACGTTGTTGAAAAATGAGAAACTGAATTTTGTCCTCTTGCTGTATTTTGAACATTTCAATTAAAACTGAAGAAAATTGAATCGGGAAAATTCGTGACTCTTGTCCAACATAATTCAGACATGGCGGAGAGTTAAACTGGAGAAAGTTCACAGAACTGAAGGGAAAACTTTTGAAAACTCTTTTTAACACACTGTTAAAATGCTTAGACATATGAAATCAATCGGTATTATTGTATACAAACTTCTGTAAATACCCTATTTCATCTGGAAGTTTCTTTACATTTGAAATATCATTGCGGAGGGAGAACGCCATTTGACGTAAGAGCAAACGAACGTTCGACGTTTTTCGCTTGATTCGAAGTAGTAACCTTCTGTACGGAAACGTTGTTGAAAAATGAGAAACTGAATTTTGTCCTCTTGCTGTATTTTGAACATTTCAATTAAAACTGAAGAAAATTGAATCGTGAAAATTCGTGACTTTTGTCCAACATAATTCAGACATGGCGGAGAGTTAAACTGGAGAAATTTCACAGAACTGAAGGGAAAACTTTTGAAAACTCTTTTTAACACACTGTAAAACTGCTTAGACATATGAAATCAATCGGTATTATTGTATACAAACTTCTGTAAATACCCTGTTTCATCTGGAAGTAATTAGAATAATGCAAAAGTCGAGTACAGCCATCGAAAACGCGAAAACTTTCGGTGAATTCATGACTTACCTCAACATCATGGCTTAAGATTCGCTGAAACTCGAAGTATTTCTGATATTATGAATCCATAAGAAGCAAACATAAATTCACTGTTGATAATGACACAAGTGAATCAAATCCTCATACTAAGTACTGAATATTTGATCCACTTATGCCTGAATATTCGCTTATCCAAACATGGCATCTTTCTGCAGACAACAATGCAGTTCGTCCTTGAACTTCGTCTACTGACGCGTGATCGACTGACTACGTCACACTTCTTGGAAGTGTACATGTGGGTGACCTAGATTTTGACACATTTAATCACTGGGGGTAGACGGCGTCGTTTGATAATGGATACATGTTTTGAATCTGTATTAAAGCAATAAATAAATTGGGCATTTTATTAGAAATTAATCCGTGTAAGTTCTAAAGTCACGTGATAGGCTCTTGCGATTATCGAGAAATAAAGCAACAGTTGGTTTGGTACCTTTATATAAGGGAAACGCAGTAGGAATGTAAATATATACATGTAATTACCATCTATGTGCCCATACAATGTGTAAAGGTCCTGACTTTTCTACACCACATCCACACTGCAGCTGACCAATACCTTCAAATTTTTCCCTTGTGTAATCAGTCCTTAAAACCTCTCTAGAATCCGTAAGATCGGTTTTTGACATTTGGCCGCCATCTTCTACTGCACTGTCTTGCATTGGTTCTGTTTTATCAGATATGGAGACACAATTTACAATTTTGCCGGTATTTTCAGATTCGTTATCAATTTTTGTCCGATGAGATGGTTCCCCTTCACTTCCCAACTGTTCTAACTTAATTAAGGAATCTTTATTACCCGTATTTACATAAAAATCATCACCACAATTACATGTATCTGTAATATCACGCTGGTAAGTTGAGTCTTCTTCTCCTATTTGTATGGAAGTATGAATTTCACTAGATGTTTTAAAATTAGCTGAAGTAGAAGTTTGACCTAATTTAACAAGTTTATCAGTTTCCTGTGATGAACCGAGTTCCTCTTTCCTCCTCTTGGATTGACTTGCATAAGTTTTTTCATATTCAGTATTACAGTCTTTGTCTGCAACATTAATACGATGTTTTTCACATTTTTCGCAATTTAATAAGTTTTCGTGGATACTTTCAAAATCAACAGGAAAATAGACGACCCTTGATTTCTTTCCGATTTTTTCGGCTAGTCCTTTTGGTCTGTAATCTGGCATTAACTTCAAAAAGGACTTGATAGATGTCAGAAAAGAATCCTTGTTGAACTCTGAATTGAAAATAACTTCATCTGCAGTTAAACTGAAAGTAAACAAATATAAGTAAATTGTTATTTGTGATATATCCAAGATGACAATAATTATATCTTACTAGATTAAATGGCAGGATCTACATGTGTGTCACATTTAGTGTTTACTTTAAAATTTGTTAATTTTTTTGTACATTGGTTTCATAATCTCATGTACTCAAGGTCAAAAACAATTAGTTCTTTTATGATGAAAATCCCTGCCAATGTTGTATCACTGGATTCTCTACTGTGGCGTAATGTCCAGACAATTTACATTTAATAAAATGCCGTTGGTCTTATCATGAGGGTTTCAAGTCACCTTTTGACCCAAGGTCAAAGGTTACTTATGAAATGACCTTGAGTTGACTCTCTCTTTTTATGCTTTACATCCTGACACTTATACAGTATTTTTAAAATGTTGTTATTCTCAACCAAAGAATTTCAAAATATGTTCAGACTTAAATCAGAGGTAACTTCAGCAATGATCGTGTGTAAAGCAGAATTTATACCCTTTGGTTTATATATGAAAAACATCATATTGCTATGGTGTTCCATCTTTTCGTTGGTGTATGCTTGTGTTTGATTTGGGACGGTATCTGATGTAAAAGCATTATGACGTAATAAAATTTCTATAGAAACATAGGTTTTGTAGCGTACTTTCCCTGAATTTAATGTTGGTTTCCATAGAATGTGATGTCATCACAAAAGGTTTACGTCATATACCGTCCCGAACGGGAAGTTACTCTGTATAACGAAAATCCCAAAATATGACAGAAAGACAGACAGAAGTACATAAGTGCTAAACCAATAAATATCATGCACTCTATATACAATCTATTAATAAAGATTCATAATTACCATGTTAATATCTGATTGTATCCATACTGGAAATCTCTGTCTTGACTTTTTCTTACTGGATATACCAACTGGTTTTCGTGAAAATAGACAACTTTCCTCAGCTTAGCCAAATCTGGTCTCAGGGCGACTAACTCCGCTAGATTTAGTACAGAACTACAGAATAATGCCCTGGAAGAAAAAAAAATCAATAGATTGAAGTTGCATTTCAAGAGAAAAATATTCAATAACACTCGAAGCTCAGATATCTTGGTTTTAGGGTTTATTTGTATTAATGACATGTCTCTTGTTTTGACCAATTTCATTTGACCTTTTTCACCCTGTCTCAAGGGCAAATTTAAAGGATGTAAAAACAATAGGATATTTACAGCATCATTATCAGTCAGGGGTCCAACTTATATGAGTAATAACTTCTTGAAGTTAATTAACTTGCATCAGTAATAACTTACACAACTTATGTTCATGAGTTTATAACTTGAATAAGTTACAAATAAAAAAGCGGATTTTCCTCAGAATTTCTCCAATAACTTAAACGAGTTATAACAGTGTTTTTGATTTAAACATGTTTTATATTCAAAGCATTGTGATTCATTGTTAATATTCACATTCAGAAGATGCATCTAGGTCTTTACTATGTTTCTGACCTAATTTTCTTGGGAATTAGATTGTCTGTTGCTGGTAAATAGGATTTAATTACAGAAACATTCCCCAGAGAACCCTACTTTTGAGAGCCTTGCGCCAGACTTCCAGAGCATGCGCTGGATAGTGAGATATACCAGGAGGTTGTCCAATTTAATATCTATTAAGTTACAAATGCTCAGTTCATAAGAAAAATGCTCAGAGGAGATATGGAGGTTCAAAGTTTGCTGTTTTAACTTGTTTAAGTTATAAATACTAAAATCCAGTTACTTGGGCAAGTTAATATAACTTTTTTAAGTTGGGCCCCTGACTGATTATCAAATCCAAAACTTGAAGTTGAACAAAAACCTTTAAATTCCCTTTTTCTTCTTTGAGAATCTCCCCCTACATTAATATTAATTTGAGGAGCATTGGTAGAATAGACCCTTTCACACTGATATTTGTTCAGTTCACTTTTGTCTCTTTGAAGGACGATCAAATGACCTCATTCTGCTCCAAATACATGAAGTAGCGTGCATCATCAAGGATGACATCATTTTATTGTTCTGGTGGGCAAAATTGTTCTTCTAGAAACAAAAATGAACTAAACGTACATTACAAACATGTAGCATGACAGAGTCTATGAGAGTTATTGGGAAATTGAACTACTGAGTCATGTTGAATCGTCACTATAATTTTCATCCATGGAAAAAATGGCACATTCAAAGTTGTGGAAGGTCTGCAACAAAAACAAGTTGCATATTAGCAAAACGAGATGTAATTTTAGGCAATTCTTTTCTGTCTCATAGACTACATCGTCATGTATATTACTTTCATACTGCAAAATGTACCTATAATTCTCATCACAAGGAATCATATCAGCCAATGACAAAGCTGCTGTTCTTGCTCTCCAGTGCCACTTCTTTGCTGTCATGGTAACAAGAGTGCATCCTGGGATATATTTCTTCAAAAGGTCTACTAACTGTTTGTGAGATCCACCGTAAAAAGGTTCGACAATGAGTACCTTGGAAAAAACGTTGTGCCCTACATCTACCATTCTGAAATTTTATAAGAAAAAATCTCATCAATTCTTTTTAAAAGCAAAAAGATTAATGCTATTAGAATCAGTTTTAAGCTTAAACTTTTGCATATGTGACAGGCGGAATGGAAAATGATATCCGAACCGTCACACTCCACCCCGCCAAATTTTCAGGTTTCCCAAAGTTGTTCACCCGAAACCTCACAAAGAAAGACAAATAAATCCCTGGTTCTCTCCCATAGTTGCCCTAAACCACAAGCAACTCACGAGGTTCACCCTCACAGCACCTAATACTGTGGCAGGTGGAATAGAAAATTTGGGAATCGAACCCAAGACCTTCTGCTTACAGGGCAGACGCTCTTACTGACTGAGCTAACCGGGCACGTTCACGAAATGTTTCACATATAAAATGGTAATTTGGCTTAGCCATGACAATGTGTTGCATGTAAAACCAATTGACTTCACTTTCTAATGGCTGTTAATGATTTTATGTTGGACCGTGTCCTGCGCCAATTTGACATATCTAAGTTCATCATAAAAAACCTTCTCCTTGTTAACAACAGTAAACATATCATATTCCCGGTATCCAATGACAATGTCACACATTTTTACTGATTAGAAAATTCCTGTGGACTTCATCTTTTTTTCTGTAAGTTTTCAGAAAAACTTCATGGGGTTGAAGATGATATTATTGCGAGTGTGTGCCAATAAAATAATGATTTAAAAAGCTAATGATGAAAGGAGTCAAAATTGCATATCAATATAATGTATAGAATTTTATTTTATTAAATGATCAGGAATAACTACCGATTTTGCTTATTTCTGATTGGTGGAGATGCTGTTTGATAGAGTGTACCTCAGAGTGAGTTGACCGCTAATGCACAAAAGCGGGCTATTCGGGATAAGCGCGTGTGTGACCTGCACGTGTGTTGATTTTTGTAGTGTTAGATCTTTGACTTTGCGTATCATTACGATGCAAATGCTAATAAAATCCTATGGAAGCCCGTAGGTGACAGGTATGAATTATAATTTATCTGGCAGCCGCCACTTAATTTATCTGGCGGCCGCCAGATAATAATCTGGCGGCCGCCACTAATTTATCTGTCGGCTGCCAGATAAATTAAGTGGCAGCCGCCAGATAATTTAAGTAGCGGTCATCACATAATTTACAATAAATCAAAACAAAATCAATGCATAATATGTTCTTTCTGTTTTAGGGTGCTGAATTCATCTTCTCTTTTAATCTATTTGGTATGATAGATGCAAACTAAGCAATTGAAATGTAACAAAAGATTTATCTGGCGGCCACCACATAATTAAGTGGCGGCCGCCAGATATTTAAGTGGCGGCCACCATATAACTAAGTGGCGGCCGCCACTTAATATATCTGGCGGCCGCCACTTAATTTATTTGGCGGCCGCCACTTAATTTATTTGGCAGCCGCCACTTAATTTATCTGGCGGTCGCCACATAATTATCTGGCGGCCGCCACTTAGTTATATGGTGGCCGCCACATAATTAAGTGGCGGCCACCAAATAAATTAAGTTGCTGCCGCCAGACAAATTAAGTGGCGGCTGCCAGATAATTAAGTGGCGACCGCCACGATCTATATTCGGCAAGTGCTAGAGCCATAATTCCATTTATAGATCGATACAGAATCTATCAAAAATATTGGCATGATTATTATTCTTAATAAGAATATAATATGTCGACTTAGATAAAAATAATTGACCCTTCACGAACGACAAACACACTTTACCAGGTGACGGAACATTTTCTAGACGATTTTGAAGGCTTTTCGGGGATAACTCCTCTGTACATCAATGGAAAACATTCAAATTTCTCTCAAATAATGCTATGCCCTTCCCACAGATACTCATGTTGAAAGAAAATATTAAATCTCTCAAGAAATATGGTTTCTAGACCGATTTTATGACCCTATATTTTTGCCATTTTTGCAATCACTGGAACAGTTTCCGGACACCTGATTTTAAATCTGTCAATCTCGATTAATTTCAGCCCAAACTGGATGAATTTTTTATATTATTTTCTTCAATCTTTTCTACAAATGACTGTGTAAAAATAATTTTGAAAATAGAACCGAAACTTCTCAAATCACGTAGATTAAAATTGTATGGTTCTCGGCGCGATATTAAACGGGGCAGAAAGGAGTAAAAAGATGGTGTGATAAAAGCAACTTTGATGCAAAATTTTGTTATTCGCGATTTGAATTCTGCATTTAAAAATCTACAAACTTGTCACAAAATTTAAAAAATAATTTCTTTCAAAGTACTTGAATAGGGCGACGCAGCTACGTTAAGGTGCTCCACGCAATGACGTTAGAGAAAATTCCGCGAAAACATTGTGTGACGTTATAAATGACGTCACATCAGTTATCGTATGCTAGGGATATTTCAAGGGATAAATCGTACTGGATCGATTTTCAATATTATTGAGCTTTCATCCTATTCCTTACATCAACTCTAAATGTTCCCAGTATCTTATTTACGAGAAGTAATGAAAGAATGCGTGTTTTTCCACAGATTTGCCCATCGGGTCATTGTAGGTCAAGCATGCGCAGTCTGATTTCAGGGTTAAAGGGAAGCTTTGGATGAGAAACCGCTTTTATTCACAGAGGAATCACTGATTTTCAATTAGTAAATCAATATGAGGAATTGATAATGGTATCCTCATAAAGGAGCACAATTTTTATTTAGATTATTTGTTAGATATTGTCCATATTTAGCTATTTAATGGAGTTTTACTGATTTACCGGCTTTAAAATAATTATTTCTTATTCATTTATATATTCATTTAGTTGTTGTTGCTGCCGGGGTGGGGGGGGGGGCGAGGGTGCCAGCTCATGCACATTAATACAGTTTATTCTCAAGCATTATTTTTTAAAATATATATAATATATATCATTACGAATACGGTGCTAAAATACATGTGTCAATAAATGGCTATACGGCGGACACCGTATTCATAGCCGGTACAACAGAACAATATTGAGACTTCAGATACGGTCAACTTGTACTAGACTAAATCTAAAAACAAATAAAGATAATAATAAAACAAATTGTAATCAGCAAGAGATCGGGCGGGTTATAATTAGACTGAAACATGATTAGCCTAGCCGGGAAAGAAACCCCCCTCTCTCTCTCTCTCTCTCTTATTTATTCAAGTTATATACATTTTTTTATTATGATTATTTTGTCACCGATAGAGCTCTGCTGATGAAAGCACTATAACAAGTTTACAATCAATTTTGTTAAATACAAAATTAGAAGACGGTCAGTATCGCGGTCTCAATATTTAGTCCGCCGGGTTGGATTCAGTACGAGGAAATATTGCATTGATACATAGATTTCAATATTTGATCGGCAGAAATTTTATTGTCTAGCGGCAACCTTTATCACCAAGGTTATTCCCTACCACAAACTTTCCCACAAAAAAAATATATAATGTTTTAACTTGAAAAACATATATACTAAAAGCGGATGCCCGGACGAGGCTTACCCTCCCGGGTCAGTCCCCCCCCCCCCCCCCCCCCCCCCCCTGGCCGGGCCTGCCTTCTTAATATATGTATATTACATTCTCATCGTTGTAAAAATAATACTAAATAAAAAAAAAACCACTTTACATTGTATCAGATATTAAAAACCCGTGTTATTATGTTGTACACACGTATATATGTTGCATGTTAACTAACATGACTAATGCTTTCCCGCTAAATTTCTATGACGTAATCCAGATCACCTGTGCGTTTAGGTCCCATCTGAAAATAGACTGATATAGGGTAGTTGTAAAAAAATGTAAATTGCAGGTGACTACCCTTGTACAATTTCGATATTTCTATACAGAACCTATAGAGGACACTTCAATTTACCAAGATTTTGCTGCGCATTTAATAGAAATTTTAATAGTTGTGTAAAATGTGGATGTAAAGTCGAGTTTTGCAGTGTTTTTACCACTTTTTTTCCTTCTCGGTATATTTTCTCATCTTAATCGTTTTAAGTGGCACAATGCCCAGCACATTTCTAAATCTACAGGATTTACTGAAGAAAACGATATAACATTTATATTATTTTTTCCTTATTTACCACTTGCAAAATTCAATTTAAAACCAAGACAACACTGTAGAGTTATAATTAGGGCTGTCACGTGACACAGGGGAATCCCCTTGGTGATTTTTTTTTTCTTAGCTACCAGACACCTACCAGATATTAAAAAAATACAGCTTTGAACTAAAGAAAGAACGTTTAAGCTGTAATTGAGGGTTGAATGTCAGGCACCGTAAAAATGGAATATTTTCAGCGCGACGTCAGCGTGGAGCACCTTAACGCAGCCGCGGACTGTCAGGAAACTGTTACTGTCTGGAAACTGTTCTGACACCAGTATAGTATAGTGACCGTGCTTTGTTGTTTCATGGATAAATTATTTCAATTTTACGGAATATGCGTCTTGAAACCACGAACAGTTGAAAAATTTGAGAAAATTGAATTTTCTCTGACATCTAGGTCTTAATTTCAATGGAAACTGAGGAGCTTCTTTAATTTTTGTCTACTAGCGCAAACGTCAAAGTTCAAGACCTAAAATTTTAAAATCTTTAAAGAAGCGGGAAAGGGGGGATTGTGTCTGCAACCTGTGGACCAGTACAGAGTGTATTACTGCAACTTTTTATTGATTATATGCACTGTTATTTCAAAGAAAATGTACTTTTATTTTTTCCCAGCATTTTCAAGCATGTTTTCGTCTTACTTTCGGTTTATACATTGTATTAAAGGAAACTGTAACGTACACAACAAATTCCGAACGAAACGATAAATAAGCTTCTCTTTTAAAAAAATAAGAAAGTAGACTTTCCTTTCGACACATTCATTATGGTATCTCTTTAATGATTTTATTTCCGATATTAAAATTCCAGTATTCTTGAATAACTGTGTAGCGTTTTTTTTATTACCCCCCCCTCAAAAAAAAAAAAAAAAAAACAAAACAAAACAAAACAAAAGACAAAAAAAACCCCCAAAACACAGTGAACTTAACTTTTGGCATTCAATAGTTGTTTCAGTGAATGGAAAGCGAATCATACATGTACAGTGGGCCATAATATTTATTTTCTACTACCAATAAGAGGAACAAATTATTCATTTTCAACATTTTCTGGATCAGAAAAGTGCCAGTGCCCCCCCCCCCCCCTCCCCCCTCCTTCGGAATCAAATGGTTGTCCCCTAAAAATAAAAAAAAAAAAAAAAAAAAAAAAAAAAAAAAAAAAAAAAAAAAACTGAGGATGTAAAAAGGTACAAGAAAATAAAATATCCAAATACATGTACCATTTTCTAATCTGAATATTAAAACTTATTATGATATAATACACAATACATAGCGTAGCATCTCTAATTAAAAATTGCAAAGTGTGTCAATACCAATGTACTCACATATATGACCTTGAAATTCTGATAATCACAACATTACTGAACATGTAATGTGCCAACATTGAAGTTCCATTTAAACAATCACTCCCTTGTATATATGTGATGTTGACCTTTGACCTTGATAATCAAGAAGTGTCTGCCTAATGTCACTTGCACTGACTGTTTTGGCCACAATCTGTTGATTGGCACTTCTAAATTAAGTCAGTGTTCAAAGAATTTGACCAAATTCCAATATGTGACCTTGACCTTTGTCCCAGGACTTTGAAAATTAAAATCGTTCTACGTCATACCATAAGCAGTAAGTGTACAAAGTTTGACCATGGTTCATTGAAAAATGCCACCATTAAAGTGAATACAAGGATTTTAACAATTTCTAATCTGATTCTGTGACCTTGACCTTATAGTATTCCAAGTACCAGTCACATGACCTTGATAATACATAATAAACCAGTTTCAATACATAGGCTTCTTTCTCTTGTCATAAGCATTTATTGTATGAAGTTTGATCAAAATCCAATTAAAATTGTGTCATCAAGGCTAAAGGATTTCAAACATATTTCCATTTTGTGACCTCGACCTTTGACCTTGAAAATCAATAAGGTTCTTTCTCTTGTCATAGGCAACAAGTGTGCGAAGTTAGGACAACATTCAATCAAAACTGTGTCCTCTAGCTAGCTGTATTCAAGGATTCTAAACATTTCAAATATGTAACCTTGATGTTTGACCTTGAAAATCATTTTTCCTAACCTTGATCTGTTGACCCAAAATCAATAGGTGTCTTCCTCCTGAAAAGCATAAACATGTCCTATTTCAGATGGATAGGATGAAAGATTCTTGAGTTATATCATCTGAAATCCGAGCACGAGATAGTAAGATCGACCAAGAAAACTCTAACATGGTGTGGACATAAAAACAAAACAAATTTCATTAAGCACCAAAACACGAAAGTGTAATACAAAAGATGAACAAAGAAAGATCTAAAATAGTGTGTACCTAAAACAACACAAGTTGTATTCAGCAATGCTACGATTCAATAGCCTTCTGGAAATTTTTCCTAAAATAATGAAAATGACACAAAGCAATAAATAGTAATTATTCACACACTTTATTTCAACGTGACATGTAAAAATCACAGGTGCTTGTGATACAATCGTTTCCATCACACTTTCTTTCTCAGAATCATGGCTAAATTAAATGGCCGTTAATTTCAAAAGAAAATCTTTCCCCCCTTTTCTTTATTTCAAGGACATTTTAGCCACGATTTTGAGAAAGACAGGGGGGAGGGGTTTGGAAACGATCATATCTGCAGGCACCAGTGGTAAAAAATCTGAATGAATTAATGCATGGACATACAAAAAAGAAAAATTCTACTGACTACTAGTATAGATTTGTACTAGATACAAGATCATAGATGGAATATAAGATAGTTGAACAATCATTGAGACAATAACAGTAAGTACTAGCTTCTAGAGACAAAGTCCTTCAAGACTAATTAATATTTCTAATTAAACATCACATGACATTTACCCTCACACCAATCAAATCACACGCAGCTGTATAAAGACGGGTAAAATAGAAAAGAGATATCATCAGACTAAACTGAAACTCTACATAGGATTTCTATGAAAATCGAAATTAAATAAAGACTTAATTGGTAAGATAACAATGGTAATGGCACAATGCTGGGTACTAAAAACAAAAATAAAATAAATGATAATGCTATAAAAAAAGACAGTTTTAAAGTCTGTGACTTAAATTTGGCATATCAGGTGATAATCATGATTTCCACCATTATATTATGCAATATACATGTATAAGCATAAGGATGTAATATATAAGTACATATACTTTTCACTTCTTGTATAATAATGTACATGCAATACAAATTAATACCTATAGACCATACCTTTTCACATTTTACCGTTTAGAATTCGAAGGTCAGTTCCGGGGACAAACAATAGACTGCACACGCACAAGTGATGTCATTTGATTATTTAAGGATGTTTAGCACGGAATCGTGTATCGTTTGTTCTGCGAGAAAAATTATGTAACAATTGAATTACGTCACTGGTGCATGCGCAATCTAATGTTTATCCCCCTGGAACCGACCTTCAAATACAGTACCGTAGATAATGCGAAAGGGTCTATTGAACTCTCTCAAAACAAAATAACAATTCACTAAATGTTCTAATTCAGATTCAACATTATATCAGCTTATTTGGATTCCAAATTTTTTTTTTAAAAACACAGACATAGAAAAACAACAGAGACATGTACAATGTATATAAATTCATATGTCAGCAAAAAAAGCTTTAGATAAATTGGCCTAGCCACTCCCACCCCCTAGATCAAAAGCCATGCAGCTTAACTGACAGGGTTCCTGATATTTAAAGGTAAAGGCTAGCTTGAGATATTCCTGAATTTTAAAATACATTTATTATCAAAATTCAATAGTGACAATGATTTACCGAGATTCAGAGAAATTATAAATGCATGTACCGTATTAAACATATAAAGTTTGATTCTGATTATACAAGCTGACATCTTGTGGTTATATAAATTTCCATGATTAAATACTAGTTATGTCAAATGTTAAGAGCAACTTCAACTAGGACAAATTTTACTACAAGTTTATATTATGCAAAGTAAAGCTTTTTGTAAGTGCCAAAAATGACATTTTTATAACAAAGATAGATACTCAAAACAAAACAATGAAATAAAATAAAATAAAACAAAAAAGAAACATAAAATGCACATTTACATGTATGAAAACCAGTGATTTCATAAAGTCAATGCTTCGAAATATGATTTATCATATTACGCATTATTTATATGCTCCCTTCACCAGGATAATAATTTGGCATTGATGAAAAGAAAAATACTGATTGATTTTCTTAATAAACAAGATTTTATTAATGCTGAAACAAGCTGACTGATGAATATTCTAACATAAAATTCAATAAAGTGAAATGGGACTGATATTTCTGGTACAAAGATGCAGTTTATTTTATTCCGATTCTTTTTTGGTAAAAGCTTGGGGTTCAAAATACATGTATACATTGTACATACAGTGAATTTGAATAAACATAAAAAAATATTAAGACATGTATTAGAAATCATACAATTAGGAATTATAGCATTATGGACATATTAGAAAAACAATAGAATTGAACAATAGACTAATAGAACAACAAAAACACAAACAATAAAACATACATGTAGCACTAAAGCACTATTGAGCAAAATCTGGTGTTTGGTATAAATCATGAGACTAATTAGTCCTTACAAAAGATAACATAGCTTTTTCAATCACTTTGGTAAATTATTAATGATGTAAAGTCATATGCAAGTATAAAATATGTAGACTTATAGAAATATTGATTATAAAGATAATAATTCAAGATTGACCAGAGGGTGGTGATGGGCACTAAAATCTTTGGATTTTTTCATTAATACATTGCATGCAATGGGTACAAAAAGGCAATTCAAAATGAATGCATGTGTATACATGTATAAGACCATTCAAATTTCTTTTTGAAAAGAAATTCTTAAATGCAATTTTTTGGGTGCAATTTGACCTCATTTTCTATGACAGTTACTGTTACATGCCAAACTTCATAGAAGAATGAAATAAAATTTATTTTGGGCGAGGGTTGGCGCTTATACTAATTTTAAGAATCTACATGTATGCCAAAAATATGGCGAGTTTCCTTCATTTTCTGTCATGCAGAGCAAAATGACATCAAAATGCGATGTCATAACTAACACACGTGACGTTTTGACAGTGAAAAATTTTTACTTTCTATTTCAGCAGGTACATGTATTTAAGATGAATATAAGAGATGCTGAATCATAATTTTCATAAAAAAATTTTTGCAAAAATTTAGAGCTGATTTTGGGAGTTCATGAACCTTCTATTAGCAGAAACAGGGAAAAATGGGAAACTGACATAATGAAAAATTCATGAATCGCCTTACATGTACTTTTTCCATTATTAATAAATTGTATATCATCAACATGTATAGCTTAATTATGAAAAATTTAATATTGTCTTCAATTAGCTCACCTTTCAAATGGCTACAATTCTGCTTAAATCTAAATCTTTCTATGTACGTATACAGTATCTTTGGTAATGTTCCATAGATGTAGCATTTGAATTACTCTACAGATGTGTTTCTAAATACATACATGTTATTTCAAACTGTTCATTATAATAAGTATTCTGTGTACATTGCAAGTAATATAATATCCCTTACTAGTATTGAAGGTTACATATCGGTAAAGAAAAACAATTAGATCTAGCTGTTTTTAAAACATTCATGTATTTTATACACTAAATTAACAAGCACTTTTAATGTCGTAAGACTTACAACGGAGCACTACATACATGTAAATATTTTGTTTGTAAGCACTAAATTAACAAGCACTTTTAATCATACACTACATTTAGTTTGTGAGCACTTTTAAAAGTTAGAAACTGATCTAAAATCAATTAATTTGTCACCCCTTGGCAACATAAAACCAAGAGATATCTGTTAAGACATTGGTTAAGAATGTGATTCTATAAGGCCATGTAAAATTAATTCTATGTTTCTCAGATAATTGGGTCTAAAAAAGTGGCAAGGTAGGTAGGGTTTTTATTTTTTGTTTTTTTTTTCCGTCAAGAGTCTTATTATTCACGTAAAGCAAAACATTGTATGCCCTGTCTAATCCCCCCTCCCCATTATTCATGTAAGGCAAAAAATCTTATGCTCCCCCCCCCCCCCCCCCCCCCCCCCCCCCCCCCGTTAATCTTCATAGAAAACTGTCTCTGAAACATCAGTCAAAATAATGGTACATGTACATTAAAATTTATGCCTTTCTCCTGTAAATAAGTTAATTTTTAAAACGTAAAATAGCCTATTCCTTCCGAGAACGGGGAGACGTAGCTCATCTGTCTGAATGGAAGAAGCTAATAGATACAAATATAGGAAGTATGACATGTTTTGATTGCCGTGAGTACATTAGTAGAATCGTGTAAGAGACTCGACGGGTATTATTTGCTCACACCTTATTCAATCCCAGTTTAAATTAAATAAGATCCCTCACTTCCTCGGATGGATCCGTTCATATGGTCAAAAATGTGGCCGATAGCGTATATCTTCGGACGTCAATTATGGATGAAGCGGAATCTTTAGAAATCGAATGAAGTGTTCTGCATTTAAACCATCTTCTGATAAAATAATGTACACGGGTACAATATACATTCTTTTATTCATAGATTTAAGGATTTAACTACGTTTCTCTTGCGTTCGTCGGCGGTCCTTGCTTAATATACTTTTTACAACGTGAACGTCATTATTAATAGATTCGGAAGTATTACAATGGACGCTTGCTATTGTTCAGCATTTACATTGCTATTGTTAGGTATTTACATATGCTGAAGAGATCAATAAAGAAAAATATACCAACGTTCTAATACATGTAATACTCGATGTATTAAATGTCCGCGACACGTGTCGGCACGTTGTTTGTATATTCTATACAATTCCCTTTAAACGGCGCGTGGATAAAGTCTTTACCCGTAACGTAAATACGGAACGCGCCGTGATTTATACGGGCTTTTAAAAGTATCTATTCATCGGGTACTGTTTGGACCATGAAATAAATGGATATTTCGTTTTTAATCGACGATCAAGGATGAGACACGGCGGATATTTTTTTCTGAAGTTGCAATAAAGACGTCTCATCGGCGGCAAATTATAGCGCGCGGCGGTGTCTGAGAAACATAGATTTTATTTTACATGGCCTAACTTTAATTTAAAGGTTTCCTTGATTTCTGTATCTATTGTTAAAGTCTCTTATGTAATGCAGGCAATACTTAATAATTTTCATAAAATAAATGTTTCCCCTTCATAAAAAAATTTCTGCTGCTGGAAATCAAATATTTTTCTGAATAAACAAAATATATATAATACAATCGTACATTTAAAAAAAATGTACAGGTATAGAGAGGAAAGGCACTACAATGTTAGGATACAGAAAAGTGCAAATAACATGTATTTTGAATATTTACAAATAGTGTTGTAACGATTATCGCCGACATCGGCGACATCATCACTAATACCTTTCGATTTCGATTAATCGATTATGTTTTTAAGAATCGATTATAATCGGAAATATTCAACGTGGAAAAGAATTATATAGTTTTCGGTCAAATTCGCCTATGACAAGTACGAATAAAACGAAAGTAGATCAACGATCGTTTCTACGAGTTAAAGTTCCGGGCATAGCGTAAATAATTTGAAAAGGATACACTTTCTAAGACATACAATGATTGGAATTAGGATTCCCATTGAATTGAATAGTAATGAAAAGTACTCTTAAGAGTCTTACAGAAAAATTCAGCGTCAGATGCAATAAGGGCCTGCGATACGTCAATATCTACTCGTCTAGAAACAAAAAAACTTTTTAGTTTTTATGCCGAACTCCTGAACTTTGTCAGAAGGACAAGGTAAGTGAATTTCACAGTACTGATAGCCTAAACTCCACGAAGATATTGCTTGATTCCCTGAATGAGCAAAATCTTTACTTAACTTGTTCTTGGGTTGTATGGAACCCCCCCCCCCCCCCCCCCCAAAAAAAAAATCCCTGCATCTGCCGTATAAAGTGTCGACTATAACAGTCACATATTTATTTTGACTCCATTACTGCTGTGATCTTGAAAAAAGGTTTCATTTACTAGACAAGATTTTATCATTCTGTGGTTGGAGTTCTTTCTAGACATTTTGCTATATACATGTATATTAAAATAAGATTTAGTGAAGTTTATTCATTACTTGCCATATTCTTTTCTGTAAAAACAAGAAAGAATTATTTCCGATTAAATCAAAATAATCGATTAAAATCCTCTCCGATTATAAACCGATAATCGATTATGAAATTTTTCCGATTATACAACACTATTTACAAATGAAGAGAAATTTTACATTTATGACTCTTTGTGTGTGTAAAGAATCTGATATGAACTTTTCTTAATTCCAGGGACTAAATGATTAGATAAGAAGTGAAAAACTTATACATGTATACTTAGACTTAGAAATGTAAAAACAAAATCTTATAAAGAAAAAAACTATGCATATGAGACTAAACAAAATTATAGTTTACTATCCCTGATGCTTCAACAGTGGAGACGATTTACAGACTTCTTCTAAGACATGAACAAATGACATCATATCTAAATACACGTACCATATATACACATACAACTAAGATGATCATCTTAATCTAAGGAAAGATAATTCATAATGGTAAAAGTATTTTTATTCACTTACTTTCAATTGTGTTTTAAGAAAACAAGAAAGTTTCCTGTCTTTAAAATGGTGATGCTAACTATGTGATTTTGCAGAGACAGTTAATGGTAAACACATGTACCTTTGTAAAAATTGTCAAACACATGTAACATGTTTTGGTGGGCTATTCTGTCTCTTTGATATACAGAGTTACTTCCCCTTTGGGACGCTGTTACTTCCTCTTTGGGACGGTATCAAACATACATGTTTATGCATTTCACGTAATGGAATTCTTAAAGAAAATAATTGTTGAAACATGTTTTCATTGAACTTTACATTGTACATTTGTCACAATAGAGCACTAATTCTACTGTCCTGTTCACTTAAAATCCAGAGCACCCTGTTTGGGCGATTTATTCTATCGTCTGAAGGATTTTGCTATAAATTATTGTTTCCGAGAATTGATCCCCTTTAGTCGTAACTGGAAATTTACTTCAACTTACCCTATCAGCTGCCTTCAAAACGCAATATGAAAAAATAAAATGTCTATGTGAAAATCCCATGTTAATTTCAAGCCGCCGCCATATTGTTCTCCGTGTCAACAATAGTAAACAGTGACGTCAAAGCCTCCGACGTCACACATTTTCAGCTATTTTACTATAGAAAATCCCTGTAGACTTTTTCTTTTCTGTCCTATTTCTAACTTAGCTGACGCACAGACAAAAGAATGGTATTTTCTGTTACGACTAAAGGAGTACTATAAAATTGATACCTTTTTGGAAGATGACATTATCATATTTTAGAGAAAACCGGGAAAACAGGGTGCTCTGGAATTAGTGAACAGGACAGTAGCTGCAATTCATAATGGCCGACAAAACTACGTAAAATGTTCGAGATCACAACTTCTTGAGCACTTTTTAATTGTTACATCACAATGGAATTGGGTCTTTTAACAGTTACATGTACGTCATTATGAAAAACAACTTCAAACGACGTTGACTCGGACATGTTGAGCTCTCTAACAAGATCGGAAAATGGTCTCTTATAAGTTCACGTCAGATACCATCCCATAAGGAAAGCAACTCTGTATATAGAATAGACACGCAACACTAAGTGTGTAAAGTGCATTTTGTGCGCAGAGTATTTTGAAAAACGTGTTTCGAAAACTGAGTATTTTTAGCGCTTTCTGGGGTCGGAAGATTCATAACATGATTTTGTGTGATTTTAGTAAGCTATTTAATTTCTGGGTGTTTTGTGTAGGAAGGATTCTATGATGTATCTTGTGTACTCTGGTGAAGACTGGAAACGGCTTTCAGCGCTTCCTCCAAATAGTTGAGAAATTTATGTACATCTTGAAATGAGCAGTACAGTGGGGCAGGAGCAACTCTGATTACATTTGGATATCTCTTGTCACACTATAAGAGAAAGAAATTCAAAGATCAGACTAAGTTGATATCACAAATACATTGATAATGAAACTTTTTACAAGCCAATGTACATGTACATGTATGTGTACATGAAACTTTCAGTAGAAGTAAATTTTATGAAATACTGGTAGTGGTACCTGAACCAAATGAGTAATCTGACAATCTTGCTGACACTTATAAATGTATGTCTTCATGAAATCTCTCTTGTCCAATGCCTGAGGCTACTAGAATTTTTGCCGTGCTAGTAAAAATTGCCTTACAAACTGCAGAATGTGTCTTTGAGCTAGGGGTTCAAAACAGTTTTCATGACTAAATTTACGATAAATTTTAAAAGATAAAGCTTACCACAACCCCTCTCTTCTCTAACTCGGTGAAAACATCTTTGATTGGAACAGAAAAAGACAAGGACAGCTGAGCACCCCTGCACTCTGGGTCGGCGGGCGTTATGATTTCTATATGAACATCAGAAAAGTCACTGTTCATTGTCATATCTTCATGATCCGAAGTTTTTGACGTGAGGCCGTACTTCTTGAGTATAAGTGCTTCGAGGTATCCTGTAAGTAGGAGTGATTTTTCACGCAATTCTGCCATGCTAGTTTTGTTGAAAACCTGAAAAGAAATTTCGGTATTTTGAATTTTGTTATTTACAGATCTACATGTATATACATGTACATGTAAATGTAGATTCCAACTTTTTTATGTACATAAAAATAAATATAAATCACCAATTTTTCATTCCACCCATTAACATTGTACATCTCTGTCATGCCCATTATTTCTAAGGGGGGTGGGAAGATCACTGGTGTAAAGCAGACGCACGTACCATCGGGTACCCATAGCCTGTCATGGCGACAGGCGATACCGATTCATAAGTTCACATCCTTCAATATCAATAATCAGCACATTTGAAGTTTGATTTGTACACTTAACGTGAAGGTAATGTTTAGATCAAGAAACGCTACTAATTGTATTTGGTCATTAAAAACAAGATATTAAAACACTTTTTTTCAACCATAATCAAAATGACAATGATGTAGGTACCAGGCATTATTTGATGTAGGTACCACCAAATCATGCTCAAACACTGGTACCTACTTCCTTGTCATTTTCATAATTTCAACTTAAAATGTATATTTTACTATCAATTATGAAATTATGCAATGTGGAACATTTAAGCATACATAAAGCCCCTGTCACACCTTCACGTTCTGGCATGGCGTTCGCACTACCACCGCCAAAATTGTACGAAACGTGGTGTGAACGTAGTAAGGAAGCGGGGAACGTAGTAAGAACTTGCTGATACGTATTGAGGTCGTCGTAAGGACGCCGACAAATGTGCCCGTACGCCGAGCCTCCACGACCATTTTGAACTGTTCAAAACAGTCGTAGTGAGGACACGCTGATGACAGAACGTGTTAAGGACTACTTGCTAACGTATTGAGAACTTCATGGACGTATTAGAAACATGTCACGAACGTAGTAGGGTCGTAGTATGGACGGCTTAAACTTTTACATATAATTATATGGAGATCGTCACGTCTCGGTCGTCCTTACCGCGTTCTTGGTTTTAGAGGTCAAAAAAATCAAAATAGACCTCGTACAATAATTTATCCTTTGAACATGCCATGATCGTCACATGAACGCAGTAAGGACTTCGAGAACATAGTGATAACGCCGTACTATCGTAACACAGACGCCTTCTTCGTAGTGTGAACTTGGGGCCGATCGTAGTGCAAACTTTACTAAACGTATTAAAGACGGGAAGGATGCGCTACTGACGTGTTAAGCATGCTAAAGGTTGTGTTGCACACGTATTGGAGTCGTCAATTATTCTTTCGGAAAGCCCTTCCGGGTGAAAAATGCCACGTTCTCACTATGTTCATGAAAAATTTCAAGGACTTTAAGGACGTAGTAAGAACGTCTCGAGAGAACGAGTAGGTGTGACAGGGTCTTAATGTTCGTGTTGAGTGTAATAATCAAACCTGATCTGTGTTAATTATTGATATTTAAGGATGTAAACGTACGAGCCAGGATTGACTGTCGCCATGATGGGATGTGGGTACTCTTCTGCAGTTTATGTAAAGGTGTATATAGAGAATAACTGTCTTAATTTGTGTTATGTTATGGGTATGCCACCTGACTTGCTGTGTGTTGCAAACCTGTAACGGAACACAAATAATGACATTTATTCTATATACATGTATATGCACCACAGTTGTCCGTTTCATTCTGACTTGTTTTCTAAAATTGGGGTTTTCTAGGTAAAATGGTGACATAAACATTCAGGTCACCGCGGTTCAGTTTGCAGTTCAGAACAGCTGCCGCTGCATGTTTCTTTAGATCTTATGCATTGTTACGTCACGAGCGTTTTCATGCAAAATGCATACATGTTCCTTTCAATAGGCCACTTGCCAAAATTCATAATGGCTGACAAAATGACAAAAAAGCACTTTTTCATTGTTAGGTCACAATGGAATTGCGTCTTTTAACAGTGACGTCATAATGTGAAACGACGCAAAAAGATGTTGACTCAGACATTTTGTGCTTTCTAACAAAATCGGAAACTGGTCTATTTACGTAGTTTCATCTCAGGGAATCACATTGGTTGTGCATATACATGTATATATGAAAATGAAGCAAAACTATAATTATTATATGTATATGTAGAAATACAGAAAGCACAAGGAAGAAATAAACAACAACATTAAGTATTCAGAACGTGCCTGATCTGCCCATGGGCTAATGCATGTCACTTGCAGACGAAATTGTCTGCCTAACATTGTGACTTTCCTCTAATTTTGTAACATGCCTTTAACTGCATTGTAAAAATTTTTTTAATCTTAGTTTTGATTGTCTCCCGAAGAAGCCGTCGAGCTTTGAAAATTTGAGTTCTAGATGTATTTTAGTGCTGTGAGTCTCTTGCACCATTTTTGTGCTTTTTATATGTAGAAATACATGTATACCGTCTGGATTAAGATAAAAACATACATTTTGTGTCATAACACTAAGACTGAAACTGAACTGTCAGAAAAATTTTTAAATCCTTAAAGAGGCTTGGCAAGTGGTGGATATATCAAGTGGTGGATACATCAAGTGGTGGATATATCAAATGGTGGATATATCAAGTGGTGGATATATCAAGTGGTGAGATATACATGTATCAAATCTTTGGCAAGAGGATTAGATCCCAAGTCTCTGTCTCAAAAGTCATGTTGATTTGTTGTAATTTTTTATTTGTCACTTTTCATGAATGATTATTTTCTCACTAGCTGAAAATTCACAGCATTTTTTTGTGATGAATCTCAAGAAAAGAATGTATAAAAGTTGACAATGTTGTGATGCTACGTGTACATCCATTGTTTAGAAATTACAATTACCGGTAGTAGAGTGTGAGAAAGGAACATCAAGTTTGACACAGTCACATCTTCGTATTTTATTTTCCGTCTCAGACCTGAATGGGCGAGAAAAATGGCCTGTACGGAAATTCAAACATGTTTTCTTTTTTTATTTCTATGGCTGTTTTTTTAAGACAATATAAGTGTGGACTTCTAATATTAGCATAATGTAAAGTACAGTTGACTGATGAATGGCTTACAGTACCTCTAAGCTTGCTCTGATTGGAGGACAGAGAAGGCCTGGTGTATTACTACATCTATATTGATATGCTCCAGAGTATGGGTCCATTTCTGAAAAAAAAAGGTATTTCAGAGCCTGAAGAATATGGTATAAAGGAAGTGTTACAAGTTTATCTCATATATACCCTTGACTAATTACTCGTGATCTTATAGAGTTTGTCCTTTAGCTGAGGGCAATATCAAAATTCAACAAATTACAATTAAAATCAAAAACTCTTTTGTCAAGGATGTTGACCTTGGTTTCTTTTAACATGTACATGACTACGTTACTTTAACCATTGCATTATACCCTGAAGATGATCCAGTTTAGATATGATAGGAGTACAATAGCTGTTAACACGTTACCAGTGCATGAAATTTGTTTAAGAGTATCTATGAAATTAATTATATTTTTTTATACTAAATTTACATAAATAATGATATTTAGATCGCAATTCCAGTTTTACAAAATTTGTCCTTTAACTTTATTCCTAATCATGCTAATAGCAAACAAGCGATGGTTAAATATTGATCTCCATTTTCAAAAGGTTTCAGCCATCTACTGTATGTATAATCGGAAGTCAGCAACTATCGTCACACCTTGACTACTACATGTACATTCTACTTACTATTGTCCATTTGGAATCTAGTATCAAGTTTATGTCCCCACCATCCTTGTAGCTTAGGAAAGTTATTGTCCTTGTGTTTCTCGTGTAAAAATACGCCAGACAATCCACCTGCACTACAGTTCATGTACTGTAATAAAACAGAATGGTGCATTATCAGTCTAAACCAACACATACCTAAGTATTTTGTCTCGGGTGAGAAATTAACGGGTGTGACAATTCCACCCCCCCCCCCCCCTTTTTTTTACACCATGGTACATGTAATTACATGTAAATTGCTGTCCATGATAAATAGAGTAAAAGATCATTTTTAAACTCCTTGGCTACAGAGACATTAAAGGGAACTTCTGTAGATATATCAAATATATACAATGTACCTCGCAAGTACATCATTTGCATCAATAAAATAGGGGTGTAACAATACAAGAGCCTTGCAATCGTGAATATTCCCCCAGGCGTAACATTTTGATGTTATAATCAGGAAATTTTCCCCCAGCAAAAAAACTCCCACATTTACAGTAATTATTTTTCCCGCAAAATGATGTCAAAGACGTCAATATCTTTTTAAGTGTGACTTACATGTAACTAGAGTCAGTACTTGCAGTTTAACAAGATTCTACTCTCCGCGCGGCTTACTTCGGAAACTCGATAAACGTGATTTTGACTACTTTATATTGCAAAAATTTTAATGAAATTGATACCATTCAACAGATCTCCCTTAGTCGTAAATTTTGGTATAAGTTATATGATAGTCAGTACACACAATCAAACTTTATAGGCAAAAGATGTTTTACATGAGTCATTTCCCATGCTAATTTTTATCGTGACGTCGTGATGCATTCCATAGGTTCAATGTTAAACTTGGCGATGTCACGATGAAATTTAATATTGAAAATAACCCATCTAAAATTTATTTTGTCTGTATAATCTGATTGCATAAACTCTCGACCATGTAACATATACCAAAATTTACGACTAAGCGAGATCTATTGAATAATATAGATTTTATCTTAATTTCTGCATGACACAGTCATCAAAATCGAGTTCATCCAGTTTCCGAAGTGAGCCGCGCAAACAATAGTCATGCAGTTATGTAAAACAGGCTAATTACCTTATAGGTGCACCAACAAGCAAAGTCCACTTCCCAATCATGGAGCTTAAGTTCTATGTTACCAGCAGCATGGGCCAAATCCCATCCAACAAAACAACCCTACAAATACGTAAACGACATTTTATGGCCAAATTATATATAACATTGACACAAAAGCAATTAATTTTTTTCTGCAGAATAATTACTTGTAGCTCGGAAAAGAAAGTTTTGCATATTCAAAGTCCCATTCAAAGAAGTAAATGTATGCCTTGTGGCTGCAATTGTATCCTAAAAGGTATGGTATCCAAAGCTTACAGTTTTTACCAAACACAAAGTTACATGTATATCTAGAAACATCTTTTAGATTTCCTGGGACATGCAAATAAATCTTTTTTTTTTATTCATGTATCTAATTTGACATGGATAAAAACACACAAACACTCAAGCATACAAATTTTTGGCACCTTGGCTAGTTTTTATAAAGTACAAAAATGGCCATTTCAATTAATGCTTTGAACGCTTATATTGAAAAAGGTGGAATTTACTTTTATAAATAGTGAGGGGCACACAATTTTAGTATTCCAGTGCATGTGCATTTTCATTTATATCATTCCTTCTTTCTGGAATAAACACTTGAATTTGCCATAATTTGACCTACTTTTTCATGGCCAGCCCTGGTAATCTTCTCTATGTCAAAGACTTGTCCTGTATAATACTGTACACCACTGAAGCAGATCAGAGCTATAGAATCCCCCTCCTCTTCTATCTTATGTAATATATCTTCTGGCCTTATACAGTGTTCACCCTAGTAATTAATAAATTATATCTTTAACATGTTTATGCAGGCTTTTCAATATGAATGATTTAGGATGGTTATTCACAAATTTTAGGAAATTCTTTATACACATGTTATACAATGCATACTATAAGAAAAATAGATCCAGTATAAAAAGAACACTTGAGAAGCATGCGACAGCTATGGCAAATAACAGATTTTAGAATTCAAAGTAGATAAAGTCATAGGTCAAGGTCACTAGGTCAAAAATCTTGGTATCAGCAAATAGTTCTTGTCACAAGGAGTACACATGAGAAATATATGAGTCTTATCACCTACCATTCAAAACTTATGCCTAATATGGAAGTTCTTCAATAGTGGGTCAAAGAGCAAGGTCAAGGTCGCCAGGTTCTAAATCTTGATATAAGCATAAAGGTCTTGTCACAAGGAACACACACAAGAAACATGATAGTCCTATCACCTATGATTCAAAAGTTATGCCCAACATCAAAGTTTTTCAAAAAAGGTCCAAGGTCAAGGTCACCAGGTAAAAAATCTTGGTATCAGCATACAGGTTTTGTCACAAGGAGTAAAACGAAAAAAATCAAAGGACTGAAAGTCCTGCGAGTTGGCAAAAAGTAACATTGAGACGAACATACAGAAGACAAGTATAAAACTGGAACAAATCAAACTCCAAATCTATGCCTCAAATGCTTGAATGAGTGATTCTCACAATTCAAGAGTTGTCTCAAATCTAAAAAAAAAAGTCTTGAAATATATAAATATATAAAATGATAGAACTTCTTAACCAAATAACTGATTTTGAGGTCAGAGTTCAAGGTCAATATGATCATGTCAAATTTGTTGCAATTGTTATGGGTGTATGTATGAAGTATAATGTCCTTTCACTTTTACCTAAGGAGATATTTGCTTTTGAAACTTCTTGACCAACTTAAAACCAACATCTTAGGTTTATTAAGTATCAAACTGAAAAACCTTTTTTCCTAGTCGGTAAATAGCTCATCAGAGCTAATGTTGATTGTTATAAATTATGTCTGACTTTAAATAAATATTATTGATTGATTGATTGATTTGTCTTTAGTCTTCTACACATCCACAATTTTAAAAAAAATCTAAGGTCTTTTTTATCCTAAATACAATACGTTTACCTATCTATCTAAAAATGGGGTGCTCCTTATACAGAGGAGGGATGTACAAAGAAAAAAGATGCGCCATATTTTAATGTACTGACATCAACATGTGATCGCTATTCCTGTAGCATCGTTCCTTGTAGCATTTTTTTGCATTCTCATAAATTATAAATGCATTTAACCCATTATTTACAACTTGAACGTAAACGTCTGTCGTCTAATATGTTCTTTTGTCAAATCGTAGGCGTCCTATTTCTTACTGCGCCAGTAACATTGTGCGTTGTTTGGTCCGTGCAGGGTTATCAAGTGCAAAGTTGAAAGCCATAGCAATGAGAGTTGGCTTTGCCAACTCAAAAATATGAGAGTCCTATCAACAATCTTTCATAAGTTATGCCTGTTATCAAAGTTTTTCAAAAGTAGGTCAAGGTCACCAGGTAAAAAATATTGGTAAGTGCAGAATGGTCTTATCATAAAGTATACATGTGTGAAATATAAACTAAGTCTTATCACTTACAGCTGACCAGTTTTAGCCTGTGATAGACAGACAGACAGATGGACAAACAGACACCTGACAAAGTGATCTGTAAGTGTCACTTTGCTTCACATCACAAGAACAAACATATACATTTATTTTCTGAATAGTATAATCAATAAACAAACAAAAATGCCATTTAACTTACCTCCCTTGGAGAAATTAAAACCATGGATTTCTGTGGATCATATCCTCTCTGAGCAATCTGGCTTTCTATGGCGTACTGTGGAGAAATCAAGGTAAATAAAATATATGAAAAGATTTGACCTTAAGGGAGGTGATCTACATGTACATGAGACACTTACATGAATGTCTACACATTTTTGGCCCGGCATCCTTTTTCAAACATATAAGTATAAGAAAATTTCTTCATAATATCTACATGTATGTTTATGTACATGTACATGTGCCAACATGTAAACTAAATGTCTCTCCGACTTTCAGAAAAATCGCGGGAATTGATTCTACTTGCTATGACAAGGCATATTGTTAATTCCACCAATCAAATCTTTAATGACCATTTCAAGGAATCTGTAGTAATGTGATGGTTATAACATAATACTTACATGATCAGAAGGGAATGCTTTAGCTTCAAACATTATCTTGTGTCTTGTTGGGGTGGGTTGATAAAACGAAATCTGTTAAATAATTGAATACATTGCATAAACTTCAACTTTGTAAAACATAAATTGTGCTTAAGCTAAGAAATATAGATCATATAGATCAGGCTTTGTTAAACTTGAATAAATATACATGTAACTTTGACTAAGGCGATGTAAAAATTATTGTATCCTGAACTATGAAAAGTATTATCATATACCGGTTCTCTAATTTACATAAATGTGTATGGCCAAAACGCTGTCATGTGCAATACAATTACATTGTAATTGTCATAATGAAATGCTTCCGGTCATATCGACGTGTTTCAAGTTTCTTGTATGAGAAGAAAACAGCAGTTGACAGCAAACAGGGTGTTACTAATATGACCAAGCTAATACACTAAATCTGGCAGCATTTTTTAAATGAAAAAAAAAAAATGAACGGTAAAACATTTGTAATGCAAATTATTTGATCCGAAAATAATTTATTTAATAAATGAGTGAAAACGAGCGCAATGCTAGAAATGCAAAATCTACATGTAAGTCACCATATTCTTTTATTTCAAGTATGTTATAAAACAGTTATAGCACAGATGATTCAGTCCATTTTTGGCCTTGGTCGATATTGGTTTTATCACTCCATAAATCATCATATCGACCTCATCACTGTGCAATAATTGTATAAAATCCATTTCTGAACATATTAGTATATCTGTATTCCAATGTAGTGCAGTAAATATAGAGATGATTTGCCTACAAGTTGATATGTGCTTATACATGTACGTACATAATCATGATAATGTTTATAGGATCAGCTCCTATTTGTATTGTAAGGGTACATGTATTAAATGTATGGTAACTTAATGAGATATTAATGGTCTTACTCACCAGCATGAGGTGTAGGTTAATGGTCAAGCCATTCATCAAGGTCACTTCACCATCATTACCTCCTACAATATAATAGTCATATCACAAGTATGCTTACTGCAATACTGGTAGAAAAATTTATCTCATGAATCCTTAATATTAAGAGATACATATATTGAAACTGATATTTTTCATCCTTTCTTCATAAAGAATAAGTTAATGATAATTGACACCAAACACTTTTTGCTCACCCTGGTCAAAAGATTTTAAAGTACAAATAGATACATATAATTTTAAGTACACATGTATAATAATCACACTTTAAACTAGTTTCAGCCTATGACATTGGTGCGCGTATGGTGATCATGTGACGCCAAACTCATGGTAGGTCAGTAAATTTCTAAATATCAATTCAAATTAAAGGTTCTTAATTGGTAAGACAAAATCATTATACGGTATGTCCCAGTCATACACTAGGTATTTTAGTGTTTTAGTGTAGGGGTTCAGCCTTCAGCCTCACCATTATAGGGTAGGATCACGAAGCCCTTTAATTAGCCCTGCACCGTAGGAAGTACTATGATGTCATCAAGTGACATCATTTTGACAAAACATGGTTTAAAATGCTCAAAAATTCATCTTTGGGGAGAGTTTCAATGTGGTCACATACGTCCAGAAGCATAAAACTTTTATGACAAGATGATACGCATGTACGTGTATGATGATTATCTTTCATTTGTAATATTTTCATGTTTATCGATGCATGTGGCCAATGCTAATCTTAATGAAAAATGTTTAATGAAACATGTATTGCTGATTTAGAGGTTTTCAGAGGGTTTAAAATAAGCTACTAATAAAAGCATTGCTTACAAAATCGCAACTCATAATTTAGTAACGAAGTTTACAAAGTATCAAATCAAAAGTAGTTATTCAATGATTTCCAATGTTAAAAAAAGGGTCCATTTAGGGGTTTCGTGGCCATACCCCTTTATGGGTTTTGTGGCCATACCCCCTTACTCACCTTCTTTGCTAAGAAAATTTGACAACTCTATACCTGCTACATGTAGGTTTACATGCTGTGAAAAAAGCATCTACCAGAAGTCTCTGACGAGACTGTAGCTCTCCTGATTGTTTTTTCTAAAACATCAATTTCCTTTTTTTTTTTTAAACCAAGACCATAGGGAGCAGGCGCTCTAACAAATTATAAGTAGCATGACAAAACTACATATCCATTATACTGCAACTATAATACACTCATATAATTCATAATATCCGAGATAAAGTATTTCTAAAAAGAATGTCACACCTTTTTTCCAAGATCCTAGGGGCCAAGGGCTGCTAGCTCAAACGAACTATCAATGACAAATCAAGACTACAGATCCATAATATTGGATAAAGAATTAACTCCCCATCATTAATAGCTTTAAACGAGTAGAGAGCACAAATATATAGGAAAAATTACCACACCCATTTTCAAAGACCCCAGGTGCACAACTATGCCACAGACCAATCATTGCAAAAAGAATTAATTCTACATCATTTATAGTGTCAGAGGAGTTGCAAAAACAAGATTATATTAACTTATATATAGGAGAAAATGACCACACCCATTTCTGAGACCCTAAGGGTCAGGGGCTAAAACATAATATCAGGTGCACAACTAGACCAGAGACCCATAATATTGCAATAAGAATTTAGTCTCCATCATTAATAGTGTCAGAGGAGTTGTGAGCATAAGATTATATAGAGTTATATAGGAGAAAATAACCACACCCATTTCTAAGACCCTGGGGGTCAGGGGCTCAAACATAATATCAGGTGCACAACTAGACTACAGACCCATCATAATGCAAAAAGAATGAAGTCTCCGTCATTTATAGTGTCAGAGGAGTTGCAAGCACAAGATTACATAGAGTTACATGTAAATAGGAGAAAATGACCACACCCATTTCTATGAGCCTGGGGGTCAGGGGCTCAAACAAAATATCAGCACAACCAGACCACAGACCCATCACATTGCAAAAAGAATTAAGTCTCAATCATTTATAGTGTCAGAGGAGTTGCGAGCACAAGATTACATAGAGTTATATAGGAGAAAATGACCACACCCATTTCTAAGACCCTGGGGGTCAGGGGCTCAAACATAATATCAAGTGCACAACAACACCACAGACCCATCATATTGCAATAAGAATTTAGTCTCCATCATTTATATTGTCAGAGGAGTTGGGAGCACAAGATTATATAGGAGAAAATAACCACACCCATTTCTAAGACCCTGGGGGTCAGGGGCTCAAACATAATATCAGGTGCACAACTAGACTACAGACCCATCATATTGCAAAAAGAATGAAGTCTCCATCATTTATAGTGTCAGAGGAGTTGCAAGCACAAGATTACATAGAGTTATATAGGAGAAAATAACCACACCCATTTCTAAGACCCTGGGGGTCAGGGGCTCAAACAAAATATATCAGGTGCAACACCAGACCACAGATCCATCACATTGCAAAAAGAATTAAGTCTCCATCATTTATAGTGTCAGAGGAGTTGTGAACACAAGATAACATAGAGTTATATAGGAGAAAATGACCACATCCATTTCTGAGACCCTAAGGGTCAGTGGCTAAAACAAAATATCAGGTGCACAACTAGACCCTGGACCCATCACATTGCAAAAAGAATGAAGTCTCAATCATTTATAGTGTCAGAAGAGTTGCAAGCACAAGATTACATAGAGTTATATAGGAGAAGATGACCACACCCATTTCTAAGACCCTGGGAGTCAGGGGCTCAAACAAAATATCAGGTGCACAACTAGACTACAGACCCATCATATTGCAAAAAGAATTAAGTCTCCATCATTTATAGTGTCAGAGGAGTTGCGAGCACAAGATTACATAGAGTTATATAGGAGAAAATGACCACACCCATTTCTAAGACCCTGGGGGTCAGGGGCTCAAACAAAATATCAGGTGCACAACAAGACCACAGACCCATCATATTGCAAAAAGATTTAAGTCTCCATCATTTATAGTGTCAGAGGAGTTGCCAACACAAGATTACATAGAGTTATATAGGAGAAAATGACCACACCCATTTCTAAGACCCTGGGGGTCAGGGGCTCAAACAAAATATCAGGTGCACAACAAGACCACAGACCCATCATATTGCATAAAGAATTAAGTCTCCATCATTTATAGTGTCAGAGGAGTTGTCCAGACAAGATTACATAGAATTTAATGACCACGCCCATTTTATAAGACCCTGGGGGTCAGGGACTGAAACTAAATGTCAGGTGCACAACTAGACCATGGACCAAGTAAAATGCAAAAAGAATTAACTTTCTATCTCTTACAGTTTCAGAGGAGTTGTCCGGACAAGATTACATAGAATTTAATGACCACGCCCATTTTCTAAGACCCTGGGGGTCAGGGACTGAAACTAAATGTCAGGTGCACAACTAGATCATGGTCCAAGTAAAATGCAAAAAGAATTAACTTTCTATCTCCAACAGTTTCAGAGGAGTTGTCCGGACAAGAATTGTTTAGGGACAGACGGACAGACGGCCGGACGCCGGACGAAGGGTGATCGCATTAGCTCGACTGGTCTGAGACCAGTAGAGCTAAAAATGGAAGAAAATATTCATACCTACATGTATGTATATTCATGTACATTGTATCAGTCTAAAGGTTAGAGTGTCGGGCCAGTGACCGAGAGGTTGTTTGTTCAAACCTTGCTAGGACTACGTGTCACCCGATATATGCTCTTTATGTCCTTGTCTGTGTATTGTTTCCATGTCTGTGCTGTTTTTATAAAAAAAAATCATTATTCATACCTACAAGCTTGGCCATATCTGAGTCCAGCACCTCATCACAGTATGCCCATGGTAACTTGCCTGTCCTGTGCCCTTGTACACCCCTGAAAAATCATCGACATACATGTATACCATGAGCTAGACCGTTTGGGAAAAGGTGTGTCACCTGTTGTATGTTTGGTCTGAAATATATGTAGTATGCTGCCTTGACCATGAAGATGACACTGACCAAGATTAATAGAATCTAGCACCACTTTGAGTTTCGGAAAAAAAAATATCAGTCGAGGGTGGGATTGATCAAGTCCCAACCTAGGCGTTAGCCGAGGTTGGAACGTTGATCATCCCACCCGAGACTGATATTTTTCAATCCGTAACTCAAATGTGGTACTTGATTATTTTTCTCGCACATTGAAACCTTCAAAGTCCTCTTGTTTACACATCAGAATGACTGAACGTCATGCTAAATGTACATGTATTTGCACGTGAAATAACGTACATCAGTTTGTCTGTGACGTCATAAAGGAACAATCAACAGTGCCGGAACAGGGGTGCCGGATCGAATTCTTCAGCACAGCTGAAAAGGGGAATCAGCCTATCCAATGAGTGAGAATAACAGAATCTATCAACCCTCTGTACAGGGACAGAGAAATGCTACCCAAGTACATGTATCAAAGATTTGCAGTCCACGACAAGGCTTGCTGAGTCGTAGATGTTGCAAAATGTCTTCAGGAGAGCTAACAAAGCTATACATATTTTCACATTGACCTTAACTCTTGAGACCTGTACATGTGAGACCATAGCCCTGTATCTTTCTGTAACAAATGTACCTACATAATATGAACTTACAGACTTTTCATGATAAAGTTTACTCGGATCACTTCTGTCTTTTTGTTCGATATTTTACCTTGTATTACTCAAAACAACGGTAAGACATCATCACATAACAGTTCATATGAGTTAAAGAAGATCCTGACGATAATCTCAACAGCACTCACAATAGAACATCAAATTGAGCATTGACAGACCCCTAGCAAGCTAGAGGTGGGACCAGGTGCCTGGGAGGAGTAAGCATCCCCTGTTGGCTATAGCCGCCATCGATGTTCACACACGAAAATGAAAACAACATATAAAATACATGCACTGTCTGAGGTTACGTCTACAGTTTGGAGCACTATGAGATCATTCCATTTTTTGTGGTGGGGACTGGGTAAATCGTAACTCAAAAAGACAAGAGATCTGAGTAAATCTTGTCATGAAAAGGTTTATTATGATATATACAGTCATATATAAAATTTCATTGCAATTCCAGATATTCATTACCAAATTTATTCCCTTGTTCTTTAATTTGCTAGCCACTCATGTCATATGTACATGTATCTGCTTCTTTGTACATAAATCTTTTTGCTGACTTTACAAGTCTACACCAAATCAAAACTTAGCTGCTAAGAACACAGATTTACAGAATCTGAATGCAGACGGACATGCAGTTAGACAAATGAACAAACAGACAGACAAGCATCACACAACCTTGAAATATGTCCCTATTCAAATAGCACAAAAAAGTTTTCCATTTTGCTCAATACTTCAACATCACACAGGGCTTTTTCCTCCCTTTTGGGAACATGGCCCATAGCGCTAAAATTTGGAATTTCACGGCATTTCGCTCTAAATTGGAAATTGGCAGCAAAGAGTAGGAGATCAATTTTGAAACAATGACATGTTATAAAGTGATCCTGATGCACTGAGAGCATTCTATAGTGTTAATTACTCTATGTTTACCTTTTATTTTCATCATGTTCATGTTTGGAAATATTTCTAATAAAAAAATTCTTGTAAAATTCATGATTTGACAGCATTTTTGTTAATTATTTTTCATAGTAATAATCATCTTCTCAAGACAAGTGTACGTAATGTATTACGTACACTTGTCTTGAGAAGATGAGTAATAATTGGGAATAGGGCCGAATTTTGGCAATAATATGAACAGAAAATCAAAGGACTGAAGGTCCTGAGAGATACTTCTACATCTACGCAAAATTTATTGTAAGGCAATGATGATTATTTTTTTCTAACACAGGATGCATTGTGAAGCTTAAAATATCTCTATAAACAACACAAACTACATTGTATGTTTATCTAATCTCAGTGTTGAAATAAGAAAGACAACTCTATTACTTCGAGTTATCTTTCCTGAAATTGTCATAAACACAGTAGTATTTTGAAGTGGTGCATTTATTCTATATGAAATTGAAATTGTTTACAAGATGGAGAATATTCTTGTTCTTGCATTTTGTATGTGGTAGACAGCAAATTCCTGAACTAGACACAGCACTATATTTTGAGGTGCAAAGCAGCAGTATCTCAATTTGCATACTTTGAAGCAGTTACCATAACAGTAAGATACTTCCTGAAAGGAAGTATCTTAAAAACCTGCCATACCATATTCAATACAAAGAGAACCAAATCTTACTTCTTTGCCCATTTCACTAATTCTTCGTCCATGTACTGTTTCGTTTTACGAGGACAGAGACCAAGTGAATTACCACAGAAGTATACACAGTCATCTTGTAGATCCACCAAGGACAAGTCAACTAAAAATAAAATCAAAATATTATCGATGTATTAAAATAAATCAAGCCACAATTTTCCATCACAAAATGATTAAACGGCCTTTTCTTCATTACATGTGTATTGTGAACGAACTTTTTTTCCGCATAATATTTCTTCCTCCTGGAAGGTTTATTATTATAATGAAAATTCCCAGGATTTTTTATTATGGAATATTTTTTCCTTGTCCATAATACTTTTTCCAAAGTCCTTTCGGTAAGTGAAAAAAGAGTAAAACATCAACAATTTTCATGTCAATGTTTTCTTCTATATAGACAGAAACGTTGTGATGAAAATTGTTGATGTTTTACTCTTTTTCACTACCCAAAGGACTACTTTTTCTTTAAAATAGAAGAAATATTATATATAAGCATCATGTATAATATTTTTTCCTTCTATGCTTCAAACACATAAATGACTGACTTACAGATATTTTCTCATAATTCAAACATTTCAATGATTACAGTAACATGGTTAGCTCACAGGAATAATTCTGTGGAATGGTTCATATGTTCAATACATTTATCTTTTCAATTTTATTATAATAATTTTCAAACTTTAAATTTTTTTCTACCAGTAAATTCGCTGTTGTTGCATATATTTTCTACAATTAAACAAGAAGAAATAATGTAGGGATCAAATTTTCATGCTGTACAGTGCATTGTGCAGTACATGATTTTTTAAATTAATTATTTCTTACACGGTATTCTGAATTCTATTTTTGAAGAAGTTCATTATAATATTTTTTCCAGGGACAATTAGTAAATTATTATGCATATATATGAAATCCTTATTTTTATTCTGTAAGATTTATCCATGGTACTAGTATCAGAACTTTTATTATGAAAATTAAAAAAATTCCAGATGGAAGTTTTGTTATGTACAGTAATATATTTTCCATGGCATGAGAACTTTCATTATGATCATGGAAGATTCATTACATAATAAAATTTCTTTTCGGAACTTTTAATACATAATAAAAGTTCCTGGGAAAAAATATTAGGCCATGTAAAATAAATTCTATGTTTCTCAGATAATTGGGTCTAAATAAGTGGCAAGGTAGGTAGGGTTTTTATCTTTTGTTTTTTTTTCCATCAAGAGTACTCTTTTTATTCATGTAAGGCAAAGAAATCGTCTGTCCTGTTTACCCCCTCCCCCCCCCCCCCCATTTTTCATGTAAGGCAAAAAATCTTATGTCCCCCCCACCCCGTTTTTCTTCATAGAAAACTGTCTTTGAAACGTCAGTCAAAATAATGGTACATGTATGGCTTTCTTCTGTAAATAAGTTGATTTTTTAAAAAGTAAAATAGCCTATTCCTTCTGAGAACGGGGAGACGTAGTTCATCTGTCTGAATGGAAGTAGCTAATCAATTCATAATTTGATATACGATGTATGACATGTTTTGATTGCCGTGAGTATTTAGTAGAATCGCGTAAGAGACTCGACGGCTGTCATTTGATCACATCTTTGTTTAAACCCAGTTCAAATTAAATACGACCCCTCACTTCCTCGGATGGATCCGTTCATATGGTAAATAAAAATTTGGCCGATAGCTTATATCTTCGGAAGTCAAGTCTGGATGAAGCAGAATCTTTAGAAATCGAATGAATTGTTCAGCATTAACCACCGTCTGATAAAATAATGTACACGGCCCGGGTACAATATACAGTCTGTTATTCATATTAAGGATTTAACTTGCGTTCGTCGGCGGTCCTTAATTGTTTATACTTTTTACAACGTGGACGTCATTATTAATAGATTTGGAAGTGTTACAATGGACACTTGCTATTGTTCGGCATAGGTATTTACATATGCTGTGGCGATCAATAGAGAAAACTATACGAACGTTTTAATACATGTAATACTCGATGTATTAAACACGCGAATAGCCAGCCGTCCAAGTGTCCGTGACACGTGTCGGCACGTTGTTAGTATATCCTATACAATTCCATTTAAACGAAGCGTGGATAAAGTCTTTACCCGTAACGTAAATACGGAACGTGTCGTGATTGATACGGGCCTTTAAAAGTATTTATTCATCGGGTACAGTTTTGACGATTTTACCGGACAATAAACATGTTCAATGAAATAAATGGATATTTCATTTTTAATCGACAATCGAGGATGAGACACGGCGGATACTTTTTTTCTGAAGTTGCAATAAAAACGTCTCGTCGGCGGCAAATTATAGCGCGCGGCGGTGTCTGAGAAACATAGATTTTATTTTACATGGCCTTATATGATAAAATTTCCAAGGAATAAATATTATACTGGAAGAAATATTTCATCACAGTATGCCAGTGTCTGCCAAGCTTAAATTATGGAGAGTCATTGGACAATCGGTCCTATGTAGATGAACTTTTCATCGGACCGAAGTTATTTCCGTATGACTGGAAATTAAGACGAGAGAGAAATTAACCCAGAATCGACCCCTTAAAATACTATTTTAAAAAGTTTAATGTTTAATTCATTACAGTCAGAGTTATTTATGCAAGAAGTAATGATTTAATAGTAAAATAAGTGATAAGAACAACTGAATAAACATCAAGCTCCAAAGCCTACATCGGACATTTCAGTCTGGCTAAAAATGAGGCACATCAGACCGAGTCACCGATCAAAAATTTGTCTGGCTGGTCCGATGAATTTGGCAGACACTGATATGATATGCTGCAAACAAATCTGAATATGCCTTTTTTCAGTTTAAGCATTTCTAGAACATTTAGAAACCATAAAGTAAAATTATAGAAATTATAAAGTCAAAAGTGATTGGTTGAGCTAATTGTATAAACATGTTTATTAAAGTCCTATCCCTTTTAGTGCAAGACAAATCTGTTTTCAGAACTTCTTAACCAGACAGACAGAAGAATAGGGTGATTCCTCTATTCTCTACAAACCTTTGTTTGAGATCTGATGAAAACTTATACATGTAGATGTATAAAATGAAGAAGCAGTTTAAATGCAAAATTCAATATTATTATTTCAATAGCTGATTTTCCAGTAGAATCATTGGACGGACAGACACCAGACATCACAAACTTTAGCGATATTTTCATTGTGACTCCACAATAGAAAACATGATAATGCACTAAAGTCAGTGCGATCAAATAAGACGTCACAGTCGGCGCCGTGGTCTAGTGGATAAGGCATCGGGCCAGTAATCTTAAGATTGCTGGTTCGAGCCTTGCTAGGACAACGGGTCGGCCGACATATACACTTCAATGTTCTGTGTTTATATATACAAAAATGTCCTTGTCTTTGTATTGTATACATGTCTGTGGTGTTTAAAAAAAAATATGACTTCACAATTAAACATTTTGCCAAATGATGTGATGTCTGGTGTCTGTGCATATAAAATCAAGGTTTAAAAGGGTCATAAATATTATCTGGAAATTGGACTATTTCATAATATTACTTACTGTGTTCCAGGTCCCCCATCTTTGGATAACAGAATTCTCTCCTCAAAAACCTCAGTTTATCTTGTCTGTCCATATATCTGGCAAATTTGATATCTGATATATCACATTCCAGTTTCTTTGCTTCCTCCCTCAGATATTCTGCAGGATGTACTTTCTCTACTTTTGCTTTCTTTAGGGGAGGTTCTGAGTCGCCATTACACGCTGTGTTATCAACATCAGGCACCTGCTGTACAGCAGCCATACTTAATTCTAAAGAAGAAACTGTATTAAGCTAGTTATACACACCTATTCATGAGTAGAATTTCTAAATTGAGTGTATATAGTTCATTTTCCAGGTAAAAGTAAGGTGAGCGTTCTTTACCAAAATTTGAATGTATAAAACTACATCACATCAGCCTTAAGTCAATTCTGATTGCACTTTCTTTATGCGTTGTCACACTTTCTGTTTTAACATCACAGTAAAAAACATTGCCAAATTATGCTTGTGGGTTTAGCATTCACATTTTATAGATAAAAGACGAAATACTTTTTAGATGGTGTATTTCAATGTTAAATTTCAGCATTATGTTGCTGAGTTTAAAAATGAGCCTATGTACAACGTCACAGAAAAAATTGCCTATCTAAAACTTGTTTATCTATAAAGTTTGATTGCATGCACAGATCATTGTAAGAAAACATACACCAAAATTTATGACTAAGAGAGATCTACTGAATGGTAAAAATTAAAATTTTTGCATGATGAAAAAGTAGTCAAAATAGTGTTTATTTAGTTTCTGAAGTGAAATGTGCGGACAGTAGGTCAACTCCAAGGTCAAGGTCAAAACATAAACTAGAAGTCTCTAACGAGACTGAAGCTCTCCTGGTTGTTCAGTTAAATTCATTTAAGAGACACAACCATTTTCTAAGACCCAAGGATCAGGGGCTCAAAAAATATATCAAATTTGCAAGCGTAACAAGACGTAAGTCTGAATATAATGAAAAAATCTCAATCAATTATACTAAATCTGAGAAGTGCTGTTCACAAGATACGGTAACATAGAGTTGCACAGTAGAAAATGACCACATCCATTTCCCAAGACCCTGGAGGTCAGTGGATGAAACGAATTATCAAGTGCATAATCAAACCACATACCCATAATATGTATTATGCAAAAATATAATTGTTGAACGAAAATAGTCCCCTACCGACGGCGTACATTTATGTCCTGAATCTCTTTTCACGAGTTTATTATCTGCAACAGCCAAGAGAAGTCCGGAAAACTGAAAATTTCATTAAATTTGCTAAGTCCAAAGGCCATAACTCTTGTGAAAATAGGTCAACATGGTCAATGGAAACAAAACTAAAACTTGGTCTGTATCCCATTAAGATGTATTCATATACCAACAAAAAGTTTATTAATCTGCAGTAGAACTGAAGGAGGGTCCGGAAAAATGATTTTTCATGATCTTTGCTAAGTGCAAGGGACATAACTCTTGTGAAAATAAGTCAATCCGAATTAAACTCAAACTTGATCTGTATCACATTATTATGTATTCACATACTAAAAATCAGTTTATCATCTGTAATAACAGTGAAGAAAAGTCTGGAAAACTAAAAAATTCAAGAAATTTGCTATGTCCAAGGGCCAAAACTCTTGTAAAAATAGGTCAATGGAGACCAAACTCAATCTTAGTCTGTATCACACTAAGATGTATTCATATACCAAATATCAATTCATTATCTGCAACAGAACCAAAGAAAAGTCCGAAAAACTTAAAGTTTCAGACGGACACACCGAGAGGAGACTAAGAGTCCCCTTCAGCATTGCCGGTAGGGGACTAAAATGAATTTTATATTCTATCAATTATGTTGAGAATTGGTGTTCACAAGATTGCAAAGTTATATAGGAGAAAATGACCACACCCATTTACCATGACCCTGGGGTTCTGTATCTCAAACAAAATCAAATTCAAGGAATTGTGGTCTGAATCTCAAAAGATCAAATTCAAGGAATTGTGGTCTCCCGCTTTTGGGTGTGTGTCTTATAATAAAATTTGTCTACTCTATGGCGCAGTAAAATTAAATGAAACACGCCAAAATGTTTGTCTGAAAATCAGAAATTCTGCATCGACTAATCCGCCACCTTTATCACTAATGACAACACAACGGTATGTAACGCTGCAGTATACTTGATGTCATTATTCCTTTATTTCATGTGCAACAATGGTACATGTTTGTAGTAATGCAAGAAGGAAAAGGTACTGCCATGATTTTCTAGCACTTTTCAGTGAATCAAACAAACAAGACAGATATAATAGAAATAATTATGTAGTAAAGAGGAAAGATTTGAATTTTTTAAATGGATTTCAAGGTCAGCAGAAAGGAAAGGAGAGGGATATAAGACTCCCTCTCTTAAATGATCAGTAGATGGGCCGGATCCAGATTTTTTCTTTTTTGCAGTGGGCAATGCCCTTTGTTCATGTTGTTTGGGTGTCATACTGGTCGGGTACATATTATCGCCGGGCACATATTATCGCCGCTTCATTCATATCTATGCATATTGTTGATGCAGGAATTTCACGTTTTTACCATAATTACATCATTGATACATGAAAAGGTATACAAAATTTCATATAATTCCATAACCATGATAACCTGCAAATATTGAATTTTATAATAGAAATTTGGTAAATCTGAATGTACTTTCCCCACTTCCCCAGGGAAAGGGTAGGTCACTTTGTCTTCCTATATCTCTTTGGTTTCTGGGGGAAAAAAATATGAATTTTTCACATACAAAAAGAAGAAAGTTCAAAGATTTGAATAATGTAAATTTTGTCCAAAAGTCTACGATTTTCAGTAAAAACTGAAGGAGGTGGCTATAATATGTACCCTCCCTTCCTTCACACTTGACCCAACCCTTATGTCACAAGAATTACAGTAAACAAGATCATCAGATTTTCATGAAAGTTGGAACAAATGTGTATCAAGCGGTCCTACTACTTTAAGCCTAGGGAATATTTTAAGCCCAGGCGTAAGCCCAGGTGCGCCCAGGACGTTTGGGTGCAATGAATATATCATTTTCTTTGATATCTAGTTAAATGTGTATTTAAACATGTCACATGAAAAATTTCAACAAAATTACGCAACATTTTATATGTTTTTATCGTGATTGAAGTTGTGTATTTCCTGGGCTTACTGCACGTATTCAGGAAGGATAACTCTTAGCTCCATTAGAGTTATCCGATATAGTTTATTTACCGCAGGTAGGTATAAAAGTATTGTTTATATGAGACAAAAGTCATGGAAAAAATGTATTCTATTTCTGCATTGTATGTATGAATTTGCAGATATAAGTTATATATACATGTATATATGTCCCTGTTCTAATCAAGCATAATTTATGAGGATATTCATTCAATTCTGAAGGATAAAGATCTTCAGTTTTATTTTACTTCGATCTTTTTTTAAATCTATTTTTATGTATCATTAATATACTTTTTTTCTGTTGTATTTATTTTTTTCTCTTTTAAAAAATTGTCTTTGATGTCACAACGTTGTTTTTCAATTATGAATTATCAAGAAATAATGAAGCCACCAATAGGCTAATTGATCAAATAACCTGCCTGCAACGACAGGTGTGATCAACCTGGATTACGTAAGAGGGGCATACTTGGTAAGTTACTCCAACGTATCAGAAGAGAGATACTTTATTCTTTAAGTTAATGACTACTCTGCTAGTAATTTACCATAAATTGAAAAAAAATATAATAAGGGGTTTAGTTTCAGTTACAGTTTCATTGTTCATTCTCAAGGTATGGAATATCTCGGGTTTTTTTTTTTTTTTTTTTTTTTTGTAGATTCTGATCTTGTTTACCATGTCCCAACAGAAGTTTCTCTACCGCTACATTCCTGAGTTCCAGAATTCATTTCCGAATCGATTTCACCGAATCAATTTCAAATAGTTTTTTAGGGGGTAGGTTGGACAGTTTTTCAACAGAAACGTTATTTTGCACTTGAGGAGAAAAACTGTTCTTCTTCCTTCTGTGCAAATTTCATTAAATTGCATGAAGATATAAAGATTTTACTGGTCGGGTACATATTATCGCCGGGCACATATTATCGACTCTTCATTTATATCTCTGCATATTGTTGATGTAGGAATTTAATTTTTTCACCTCAATTACCATGATTACATCTCTGAAATTATTCAAATATGAAACATGCAGTGTACAAAATTTCAAATAATTCCATAACCTGCATATACTGAATTTTATGAAAGAAACCGGTAAATTTGAATGTATCTCCCCCGCCTCTCTGGGGAACATGGGGAAAGGGTAGCTACAGTATCTGGTCATTGAAAAGTACGCAACGTCATGACGTTCTTTTAAACTTGTAACACTTCTCTTCACAAAAATCAATTATTTCGTATTGATAAAGAAGGCATTAAAATTATTTTCGAAAATTTGAGTTGCCCCGCTTTGATACTTTGTAATGCTATGAAGCAATCTAGCATCTTGGCTATTTTTAGACATTGTTTAGTCGTTTCCAAAGATGGCGCCGAGAGGCCGTGATTTGATTACACCACAAAAAGAAACTATTATGAAAATGAGTGAAAGTGGTATGATTAGCAGGAAAATTGGAGAATCCATGCAAATAAGTGCAAATACTATACAGAAATTCTTAAAAAGAAATCGGGCGAATAACAATGAGTAAAATACAGGGAGATCGGGCCGAAAAAGATTTTCTACCGACCGAGATGATAGAGTGCTTGCAAGGCTAGTAAAAAGTAACAGACGACAGAGCTTGGTGGACATTTCGACAGAATACAATCAAAGGGCTCCAAAACAATTATCTACAAGGACTGTTAGAAGAAGACTCTATGATTTAGGATATAAGCGATGTGCTGTTACAAAGAAGATCACTATCGGCAAGAAAAACAGAAAAGCGAGGGTTGACTGGTGCAGGGGTAAGAGAAGATGGACTGTTGAGACAGATTGGTGTAAGATAATATTTAGTGATGAAATGAAGGTAGTCTTGGGTACAGACAGAAAGATTTATGTTTGGAGAAAGTCCGATGAGAAATTTAATCGTGACTGCCTCGGTGTTCAAGATGCGCGTTCGCCACGAGCTGGGATATCAGCGATGTTTTGGGGCTGTTTGTGTATTGATGGAGTTGGTACAATAACAGAAGTTGACGGGAATATAAACTCCGCAAAGTATATAAGTGTACTGGATACAAATTTATGGCCAGTTATTACAAAGAACTTTTTAAATAAACCATGGATCCTCCAGGAAGACAACTGCCCCGTACATCGATCTGCAATGACCACAGCCTGGAAAATGCAACAGTCAATTGAAACTCTAACTTGGCCTAGTCAGAGTCCAGACATCAACATTATTGAAAATGTGTGGCGAATGATAAAAATTCGTCTTGAGCGTAGACTAGAGGACATCAGAAACAGAGCGGACCTCATCAGAGTCGTAAAGGAAATCTGGGAAGACATTAATTCAGAGGACATTATTTGTTTATATCAATCTATTCCCAGGAGAATTGAAGCTGTCATTAAATCTAAAGGATATATAACCCAGTATTAAATTTCTAAAAGACAAAATTCGTCTTGCATTGTCTCTTTTTTTTTATAATTTATGCATCACATTGTATATGTTCAATGACGTCGCGTACGTAAAGTGCGTACTTTTCAATGGCCAAATACTATAGGTCTCTTCATCTTCCTATATTCTCTGGTTTTTGAAATTTGTTTTCCCTTCTTTCAAACTTGGTGCAACCCTCAAGTTCACTGAGCACTGGTAAACAAGAGCCAATTGTCAGATTTTCAACAAAATTAAAAGAAATGTGCATCAAGGATTCCTCATCCTTCTATGCAAATTTCATTAAATTTCATAAATAAATAAAGATTTTGGAGCAAAAAAATGTTGAAAAAAGTGGCGATAATATATGTGCCCGACCAGTAGAGTCTAAGACATTGAGAAAAGTGGCGATAATATGTGCCCAACCAGTAAGGCAAAACTCCGCGTTGCGCCGTAGCAAGTGCAACAACACTGTTACTGTAATTGTTGCACTTGTCAACAGGTGCGATGTCGAATAATCATGAAAGTGCACGGCGCGGTGCAACAAGACTGTCTATGCTGTAAAATAGAAATTAACAGCGACAAACAAAAAAAGGCAGCAAATCGAAAGCAATGTACATGATGATTGTACCAAAAACTAAAGTTTTCAACTAAAAAGATACCGTTACTTAGTTGGCTCGAATGTCCTTTGACACTTTTTTATTTCATTCTTATTTTCGATCCCGAAAATTGAAAAATCTTTTCTTACTAACTGAAATGTTTTAATAATTAACGTCTTCAAATTTATTAGCATCATTTAAAAGCAGATTACTTAGACATTTAGCTCCTCCTGAAGCATATGCCATCGATGACTGTCCTCCAGCGCTGTCTGCTATGTGCTGTCATCTCCAGATGTTTCCATGTTTGCCTGGCCCTGTTAGTTTGACGTCTGCATCAAGGTCCCTATGCCAGGTGTGTCGTGGCCTCCCTCTCCTTCTCTTTCCTTGAGGATTCCACATTAGTGGTTGCCTGGTGATGTTGGTGACTGACTTCTTCAATGTGTGACCTAGCCATCCCCATCTCCTTCTCATGATCTCTTCTTCGATTGACCGTTGGTTTGTCTGTTGCCATAGGTCCGTGTTTCGTATGGTCTGTGGCCAACGGAAAGATAGTATTCGTCGCAAACACTTGTTAATGAAGGTTTGTATCCTGTGGAGTAGTTCTCCAGGTCTCTGCACCATATAATAACACTGATTTTACATTTGAAATGAACAATCTGATCTTGGTACATGTATGTCGATTTATTACTCTTGAGTTCTTGATGTTCTTAAGTTGGATGAATGATGCTCTAGCCTTGTTAATCCTGATCTTTACGTCGGCATCTGTCCCACCCTGTTTGCCCATAACACTTCCAAGGTAAGTGAATGCCTCTACTTCTTCTAAATATTCGCTATCAAGTCTCACAGGATCATTGTCTGTGGTGTTCACTCTGAGAATCTTCGTCTTTCCTTTATGTCAATGTGTAGTCATACCCGAGCTGAGGTATTTTTCAGGATCGTAGACTTCTCTTGTATCGGTTTTGTGTGTGAGATAAAAGTGCAAGGTCGTCTAGCTGATGGCATAGAGTCCACTGGATACAATTTCGTCTTCCATCGGTGGTGGTTCTCATGATCCAGTCTATGGATAGGAGGAACAGGAAGGATGAGAGAAAACACCCTTGTCTCACTCTAACCTGGAAGCTCTCAGTTAGTTGACCCTCATGTATCACTCGGCAAGACATCCCCTCGTAAGAGTTCTTGATAAGGTTGACAATTTTTTTAGGAACACCATAGTGTCGTAACAGTGTCCAAAGCGTCTCCCTGTCTACACTGTCAAATGCCTTCTCGTAGTCAATGAAATTGATATACAGTGGTGAGTTCCATTCCATAGATTGCTCAATGATGATGCACAGTGTTGCTATATGGTCCCCGTGCATGAACGATCTTGTCTGAATCCTGCCTGTTGGTCTCGTAGCCTTTTGTCAACTGGTTCCTCAACCGCTCCAATATTATTCTGTCAAAGATCTTTCCAGGGACTGACAGAAGCATGATACCTCTGTAGTTTGAACAAAGACTGAGGTCTCCTTTCTTTGGCAATTTGAGGACATGCCCTTCTTTCCAGTCAGCTGGAATGTCCTCACTTTCCAAGATTTTCCCAAATAGGTTGTAGAGCTCTTCCACCATGGTATTGAGATCTGCTTTAAGTACCTCAGCTGGAATCTCGTCTGGCCTGATGGTGCTTTACCATTCTAAAGATGTCTTATAGCTTCCACTATTTCCCCTCTATTTGGTCGTCCGAGGTTGATAGGAAGGTATGTTTCTGCTTCGTGGATATCTGGTGGATTGTCTGGAGCTGGACGGTTTAACAACTCCTCAAAATGTTCTGCCCATCTGCTAGGTTGTTTGTCAGCCTCTAAGAGAACATTTGCATTCTTGCCTTTCAACGGTCTCTCTGCTTGTCGGTATCGTCCTGCTAGTTTCTTGGTTGTATCGTAAAGTTGTTTCATGTCCCTGCATGCAGCTGGTGCCTCTGCTTGTTCTGCTAATCTCTCTTATCCTTTCTAACGCTTTTCCTGACTTCTTTGTCTGCATTGCTGTACTCCTCCTGTGCTTTCGCCTTTGTGGCTCTTGTACGGCTATTGTTTATAATTTCTTTCTTCCTCTTTCTGCTTTCAATCTTTCTGTAAGTGTCTGCTGACATCCAGTCCTTCTGTTGTGACTTTTTCCTACCCAAAACCTCTTCACATGCACCAATTATAGTTTCTTTGTATTCCTTCCATTGCTGTTCTATCTCATCTTGTTCTTCGTCAATCAATTCTCGAAGTCCACTGAATCTATTGCTAATTGCAAATTTGAATTTGGTTTGTGTTTGGTCATCCTTAAGGAAGTTGGTGTTGGATCTTGGCTTAATTCTCTCTTTCTCTGTCAAGTTCCTTTTTAGCTTTGTTGCATGCAAGCAGGAGCTAGATGCTTACTCTTCCTGGGCACCTGGTCTCACTCCCATATCGGGAGTTCGCTTCTTTTCATGTGGTGGAGGTTTTTGTTTGTTTGCTTCGGTTCCTGTTTTATCCTGATTTTGTATGCCTTCGGTTTCTGATTTTCTGAATTATCGATTTTGTGCTATATACAGGAATATGGTCATTATCCATGTTTGTCAATTTATCCTCATCTTAGCGGTTACAAGTTGGTGGTCTGAGGCGACATCTGCTCCTCTCTTCACTCGTACATCAAGGAGTGACCGTCGAAACTTTTTACAGATGCAGATGTGGTCTATTTGGTTTTCTGTTACATGGTCCGGAGAAATCCATGTTGCCTTGTGTATCCTTTTGTGTTGGTAGATGCTCCCTCCAATCACAAAGCTGTTTATTGCACAGGTTTCAGCAAACCTCTCTCCATCCTCATTCATTTCTCCAATACCATAACATCCCATAATTTCCTCGAAACCTTTGTTGTCATCCCCAATTTTTGCATTGAAATCTCCCATGAGCATGTTAATGTCTTTGTTACTAAATTGTTCTAGTATTGCAGAAAATTGTTCATAAAAGTTGTCTTTGTCTTCCTCTCTGATGTCGTTTGTTGAAGCGTAGCACACAATCACATTCATTTTAATGTTCTTAAGTTTGGTCCTAAAGGACGCTGTCATATGCCTTGGACCTCTTGGTTTCCACCCTATAAATGCTTTCTGTGCTTCTTTTCCCATCATTAGGCCTACTCCTAAAGAATGTGGAGCTCCATCTTCTTCGCGTCCAGAGAATAGGATTGTCTCCCCTGTCATGAATCGACGTTGTTCTGACTGGGTCCACTTGGTCTCACAAAGTCCTAGGAGAGATAGACTATATCTACGCATTTCTGCTGCTATTCGGGCTGCTTTCCTTGCGTCATACATTGTGCGGAAATTCCAGGTGCCAATATGTAAAATTGTCTTGGTCGATAGAAGGTTAGTCGGTGCCTCGGTACACGTCATGCGCCCTCTCCTTGAAGATCCTACTTCTTCCAGGTCGTTGCGTGTCTGTTGAATAGTAATCAATGTTTCTGTATCAATGCGGGATTTTTACAGGATGGGGCGCTAACCCCATGCCCAACCCTCCTCTTTTCACATCCGGGCTTGGGACCCAGTATTGGAAATTTCTTTAAAAAATCATTCATTTCAGAGATGCTTTTAGCCCTAAATAATAAATATTTTCCTCAAAATCAAAACTGTTACTAAAAGCAGATGATGTGTACTCCTTCCGGGCACCTTATCTGATCTCCATTGATGATTGACATTTGTTCCTAAGTAGAATGTTTCGGGGTGATTTGTTAGTTTGTTTGTTTTTCCTGGTTTTGTATGTCTATTGATTGTGTTTTTTTTTTTTAAATTTCAAGAGTATGTTTTGTGTTTGGGTTTCACTAACTAGTAATCCCATTACATCAGTGCGAAAACCATTGTTATTTTTTGTAATAATATGAAAGTCCTTCAATAATCTAATCTTGCATACATCAGATTTACAACAATACGTATCAAATATATCAAGAAGAAAAAGAAAGTATCCATCAGGCGTGTAGCCGGGTGTACGCAAGTACGCAGGTGCTTCCACATCGATTTTATTATTTTCTTAAATAAATAGATAAAATGAAAACGTGATAAGGGTCCGTGTAACTCGGGATCAGTGGACGGATACCAAATGGCTATACTATTGCTACCGTATGCATGTAAACGAACTAGTGACAAAATGGTGTACAAAGGATCATTTCTAAGGTAGAAAACTGTCCTGCAATCGCGTAAAATCATAAGTTTCCAAAGACTTCGCCCCCTGAACCCAAATCAGGCCATTAAGAGCCCCAAGCCGGCTCCCAAACACTATGCCCGAAAGTGCTTCCACTTGAAAAGTAAACTGGCTACGCGCCTGCAGAGAGCAGCCCTCTAGACAGGAATTTAATTTATGTCTCTCCAGGGCTTCCGTAGAAAATAGATGCCAGATAATAGCATAGCAGGGGTGCAATGTCATGTAGTATGATGTAAGTGTTTTAGCACATCAAGAATAAATAGTGAACACATGGTGAATGAACCAAATAGATACTTAGTTTTAAATTGACAGTTTTTACAGTACATTGCAGTCTGCTTATATGGTCCTTTGAAGTCGATATGGTGACGTATTTGAAGGTTACGATGCGAGAATACAAAGTTTTGTAAGGTAAGTTTATCTGGATTTTTTTTTATTTTTGTTCCTTAGCTTTTTTAGTTATTTAAGAAATGACTGTCTTACTTTTGGTGTTCATGGGTGTATATAATTCTGGTTGGTCACGTGCAAATTCCGTGAATCGCGAAGCGATTCTCGGAAAATTTGCACGTGCCCAACCAGAATTATACACCCATGAACACCAAAAGTAAGACAGTCATTACTTATATTTACATTTATTGTAATTATCGGTCATTTTTAATTGCATGAACATCGCACATTTTGCCTGTAACAGCGTCAAATGTATCTTAACTTTGGTACATTCTCCCTACATGCAAAACTCGAACGTGTCGTCAGAATAGCAACCCAAGTTATTGGAATATAATTCTAGTTGCCTAATGGGCGTTCAACATGGGGAATCTACTAGTAATGTAAATATTTTAGATTATTTTCGAGATTAATTTGTACTGCTACTTTCGATGTTTCTTCTAAAACCAGAAATTTCAATAGCGCACTGTTTGACTGACTATATAGGTTTTTATAATTAATCAGCAGGTCAGGGTTGTTCAGCTAGAGGTAAGCGTAAAAACATAGGGATCCCCCCTAAAATATCATTTATAACATAACCTCTGCTAAACCGAAAATAGATCTGACTGGGTATTTCCCAATCTTAATGATAATTTAGGGGGAAACAAGGTTATTGTTTATTACCTCACCACATTAATTACTGGTGACCCAAAGAGTTATCTTACTTAAATTTTATTTTAGAAATAAAAAAATATGATTATCTAGAGACCAAATTTAATGAGGCATTCAAGTCGCTGTTGAATCAAAACTAGTACTTTAACTACTTCACCAATGAAGGGTATTAAGTATTAAGGCTATACTTTTGAGGAAATGTATTGTTCTCCCTTTGTTTTCGAATGTAATATAATACTCCTGGGAAAAAGGAAGGAGTTATGAATGAGGACGAATGACGTAATAACAATGGTGATGTATGTAAGTGATTGTTTGTGACGAACAAAGGATGTAAATGATGAATGTAGAGTGTGCGTTTTCCCCACGGTATCTGAATAGGATCAGATGTCTGATGTAATAAAAGGGCTGTTGAATGGAATGGTGGTGAAAGGCTGCTGAATCATGATGAGTCATGTTATGTAAAAGTGATCTTAAGGACACCCCATCCATCAATTGAGCTGTCATATTTAACAAAAGAATATACTATAAACATGTTAGCAATTAGTTGTCAAATTCAAAGAAACAAAATTTGCGCGGCGCCCCCCCCCCCCCGTCCCTTTAACAGGGGAAGGGGAAGGGGTAAGTATATATAATTAACATCTGATATCAATATTGTAGAAAGTAATATCAAATTGACGTTAATATATGTTTGTTGAGCTTCGTTGATCGCAGGACTTTAAACCTCTCAAATTCCATACGTGTTCATTTACCGCGAAGCACCTTTTGTGATGCATTTCTAAAGATTTAAAGGGACGGACAAGTCTGGTGTTATTGGATAAGATCTAGAAGATATGTAGACTGGGTATTTAAATTCTGAATAGGTTCGTATTTCAACATGTACGATTAGTAAACAATTATGCATTGCAATTTATACGTGTAACGACATGATTGTATGCATACCGTACTTGACAGTGCACGATAAGGCACACGTTTGTAAATAATAACAAAACAATTATATGAAATGATTGATATTTTATTTTGTTCATAAGTTTTCATTGAAAAAGACATCGAAATCGTGTTTATATACATGCAAAATATGAGAAATTGCATCCTCTATAGACATGTCATTCAAGTTAACTTGACAAAGTATGTTATGACGAATTTTCTTGTGTAATGTACAGTTCATTAAGTAGAAGGATCTCTTTAAAAAGTCACTATAAGTGTTCAATAAAAGTTCCCGGTCAGCTTCCATCATATCATTTTTGACACGATCTCGGGCTTCATCTTCTAATGTTCCAGCACTGATCAGATCACCGACTTTAGTCTGAAATTCGGGGTCCCTTCTTTGCCATATTTCATTGATCCATAGATCGAATCCGGAAGTGTCGTCATCACTTTCTTCCATTCTATCATCTTCCTCACTATCCGTTTCGCAGCCAGAGCAATGGATGTCATCTGTTTCGTTAAAAGGTTCATTGTGTACATACTCTCTTTTTGAATCCAAAACTTTCATTTGGTCCGATCTTCTTTTCAAGACGTTAGGCAGTAGACGCTGAGAATCTGGAGTTGATTGTTTGAAATCGATGAGCAGGGATCCGTGGGGTTCTTCGACCGCTCTCTGATAAACGTCCAGGAGTTTCCTAGAGTTTCCCGGAAACATCTGTCGGGCAAGCGCAGTAATTTGTAGTTGGTCACGTGAATTTTTGAAGACGACTAAATATTGCGTGTTGAGATTCATAGTTCTATTTCCTTTGCCTTTGTTGAATAAATTTTGCATGATGCATGCTACACTCAAATTACGATGATGAGCTCCCTCAATGAACATTTCGCACACATCTTTGTTATCGGTTGCATCTTTCATCATATCGTCGATTACGACGAAAGTTCGTTCTTTGATATCGAAAAAGGAATCATCGTTCATCTCTATAGGAAGATTTTGAATGAACTGTATCTTTGGTATTTGACGCTGGAGTTCGTCATACAATGGCTGCCATCTTTTGAAGATCCATACAATTCTGTCCGGAGGAGGAAAGATGACGTTACTTTTGTTTAACAAAAGGGTCTTCATCCATGTAGTTTTCCCACTCATCGTTGGACCAGCAACAATCATTGTAAAAGGATGTTGAAATTTGAATGACTCCCGCTGCTGACATAGTTCTTCTTGTTGTGGTGGTGGTGGTGGTGGAGGTGGTGGTGGTGGTGGTGGTGGATACGCTTCACTGGACTTCGGCACACTGGGACTTGAATACGATGTTGTGTTTTCATGGGAAGTTTTCATATGTCTTTTCATTGCATCTGGACGAGAAAATTTCCGAAAGCATTTTGGACATGATGTAGACAACATGATGACATAAATCTAAATGAGGATCACTTCTGTTTTCATGCGCTTTTATAGTTCTACATTTGAGCAATTCTCCGTCCTGGAGGTCCTCCTATGTAAGGTTTGATTCCTCTCTTTAAAGGCTTGGTTGTCTTTGATGCCTTCAGGGGCATATGAATTCCGCCTTCCTTCACGACATGCTCATATTGAGACTTTGCTCTCTCTGCAAATTCCTCGGCCGGAGTTAATCTCTGATAAAGCTTCCTTATAGCATAGTCGTATTTCGCTAATTCAGCCTCTTCGTCCTTGTCACCTGGCTGATGTTCCGGTCTAACTGGATTCATTGTAGCTTTTTGGTAAGCCCCGCTACCAAATTGTATTTCACTTTTTGCCTTCAACACATCGTTCTTGACATTATAGATCCTTACATAATGCCATAACCTCTTCCCTTTTCTGCTACCTCTCATTTTGCGTTTTACAAGAATTGAATTCTTCAAGTCCCATAATTTAGGATCGGAGACATACTGTCTTCTAATATCAAACGGCATGATGTGTTCTGTTCAGTTTCCAGACTAAAAGTGTTGATAATTCCAAGATGAACATCCTTTTATGCTTGTCTTGTAAATACGAGTGAAAGTGTCGTTTCTTTCAAAAGAAAAGAGGCTGGCTTTGAGTCCTTGTCAAAAATCCAAAAATGGATGCATTCAAAATCCTTGCAACGCAAAGGAACAGGATAAGGATTTTGAAACTCCATGTTTCCGGTGTCTGTAATATAGACGCGTCGCAGCAGTGGTGCTTGATTCTGCTTAATGTAGGACATGTCGCAAATATCTGCATATATAAATATTTCATTTAAAGCTTTTCTTGTTACGCTATCTAAACCGATTTCTATCAAATCAATCATCCAATCACCATCAAACTTCAATGCTTTGTTGATTTGAATTCGGAAATCGTAAGGATTATTTTTAGGAAAAATGTCCATGCATTCCGTCGAGCGCACAACCATTCGAACCGACATTTTGAATAGTAATGAAGTCATTCCTACACGATCGCATAATTTATATCGTTCGCCGTCTTTATTCCTTACCCCTTCCCCTGTTAAAGGGACGGGGGGGGGGGGGGGGGGCGCAAATTTTGTTTCTTTGAATTTGACAACTAATTGCTAACATGTTTATAGTATATTCTTTTGTTAAATATGACAGCTCAATTGATGGATGGGGTGTCCTTAAGATCACTTTTACATAACATGACTCATCATGATTCAGCAGCCTTTCACCACCATTCCATTCAACAGCCCTTTTATTACATCAGACATCTGATCCTATTCAGATACCGTGGGGAAAACGCACACTCTACATTCATCATTTACATCCTTTGTTCGTCACAAACAATCACTTACATACATCACCATTGTTATTACGTCATTCGTCCTCATTCATAACTCCTTCTTTTTTCCCAGGAGTATTATATTACATTCGAAAACAAAGGGAGAACAATACATTTCCTCAAAAGTAGCCTTAATACTACTGAAGGGTATTGTTGATACATTATGTATACTCAATACTTCCTACCAAAACTGTGGTCGGGATCCTGCCTCCTTCAGGGACTGATCCAGGGTCGAACTAAAAGTGTTTGAAAGAGTGCCCCTCTATCCAAAAGAACTTATCACTAGACAATTTATGTTGAAGAATTATTAAAATAATTATGTTCGGCGTGAAGATCCAGCAAAGACTTCTTTTGGGATTTTGTCAGATATGCCGAATTTTGTAACTTTTTTTAGATAACTGAATAAAGGTATCTATTTCACTGCATATGTGCATGTCTCTTTTATCGAAGCTATATTGATTAAAAAAAATTAAAAATTAAATCTATGTTCAGATTTTCAAAATCTTCATTCTTTTGAGTAAAAAAGGAAAGAAATATGAAAAAAGGTGGGTATCTTCAACAAGACATGGTCGCAACAACCATAGCACAACACCAAAATACACAAATGTGAAAACACAGAGGAGACAAACACAACTAGAGATACAAAAGGGACAAGGAAGATTAAAGCACTGAAACACATTTCAGCTTCCTATCCAGAAGCACAGGCTCTCTACTTTTCCTACTTTTTCCTACTGTTTTATTTTGATCCTATTTTTTCCTACTTTTCTTCAAAACCTCCTACTATTCCTACTTTTTTCATCTCAAAATAAAAAAAGAATGAGTGGTTTTGCGATGTCAAATGTAAATGAAAGTGAATCTGAATGCAATTAACCACTGGATTATGCTTCTACAATTGTAAAAGGTACATCTATCTTTTACATCATATATGTAGATGCCCACAGCTTGAACCATTGTTAGCACAAAATTAAACTAATAATTGTGAAAAGTTAGCGAAAAGGTCATGTGGCAAAGAAAAGTTGAAAATAAAAAGGGGTTATACGTTATCATCCAAATATTAATTTTGACATACTAGTATACTATATCTGATATCTGCAAACAATCAAAGGTTCATAAATGGTATAGCTTTTTCTTAAACATAAAAGCTATGTATTGATCCTTCATTTTGGGAAAAAGCATTTGACTTTTCATGTCAACTGAACCACCTTAAAATTGGTTGTTATAAAGAAAAGGATGGAAACGAATAGCACATTCTTCGCATGATATTAATTAATCACGGCATGAATATCTTCACAACTTTCAGAATAACAGTTGTAATGTTATAATACAGTGAAGACGATTTTCGAATTGTGATTGTTTGGTCCATGTCTGGTCCATGCTGTAAATTTACCTGCTCTAGAATGATGGTAATGAATTTGAAGACGTTAAACATTTGTACCAGGAGTCCTCGAGGGTACTTGTAGCCAAGTTCGATCAATTTCGGTTTGTCGTTTCTTCAAATGCATTTGAAAATTTCTGTTTACAAACTTGTCTCAAATTTCTTAAACCTGGGTCCTGTAGCATCATATCCCAGCCATCTTGCTTCGTCTTTCGGTATATTTAGGACATAATTTTCACAGATTTTGGCAATATTACATAGTTTAGAATGAGGATCACTGACGAGGGTTATTTAAATACCCGAAACGTGCCTGTCTGGTCCATGCTGTAAATTTACCTGCTCTAAAATGATGGTAATGAATTTGAAGACGTTAAACATTATAAGAAAGATGAGGATCTCCAACAACACTCAGTTGTAGCACCCACAGCAAAAAAAAAATATGCAAAAACACAGAGTTGACATACACAGGAAGAGACGTACATGTAATCACCAAAGACAAGGAACACGAAAAACAACACAGAGACATCAAAAACAAAATACCACACTTAAACCAACGAGACCAATTGGCAACCGCTGTTTACTTAGGACGGCCATCTGTTACACCAGTAGCAAATGGTGTTGATATCTGGATTACTTGAGCACAACCCTCCCGCTTTTCCGAATACCAAAATAACTTGAAGAACGCACAACAGAGAAGTAATTAGCAAAACCTACTTACAATGGTGAACACGTGGACAAGTTATTCACGAGAGCAATTTACATACCCGAAATACAAAAATTCTATTCTATGGAGGACATGACTTTTTGTTTATTATATAAATAAATTTGTAAAAAAGCTTTCTTACGGTTATATGATTTTTATTTTGAATTAATAGTTTGCATACATTACCTTTTTCTAGACACTGTTTTCTAATTTTGAAATATGGACATTTGAAAATATAATGGAATTCGTCACATAGATAATTTTTATTACACAATATTCATTTTCTGTCATTTCTACCAACATGATATCAATCGATACTTTATGAGTAGTTGTTCTAAACTTACAAAAACAATTCTGTTTTTTTCTCTAATATATCCAAGTATTCTTCAAATGTCCATTCGGTCTGAACAGTCTGTATGATAAATCCTTTAGAAGACTTAAGACACTCTCCTAATTCCAGCGTAGGAAATTCATCAAAATGTTCAACGTCTTCAAATTCAATAGCATCATTTAAGGACAGATAAATTTTCAGAATGGACCAGACATACACGTTTCGGTTACTTAACCCTCGTCAGTGATACTCAATTTAAACAATATAATTTGACCAAAGAGTGTGAAAATAATTATGTCAAAAAATGAACCGAAAAACGTAGCAGGATTGGTGGGATATAATGCTACGTGACGAACGTTTTATAGATTTCAAAATAACGTTTGATAACAGAAATTTTCGAATGCGTTGAAGAGACAGACGATCAACCGAAGTTGATCGAACTTGGCTACAAATTAGTATTTTAAGAGATGTTTTTAGCAATAAATATTGAATATTTTCTCAAAATCAAAATGTTACAGGAAACAGAAGATGATTACTCCTCCCGCACACCTAATCTGATTTCCATTGATCCTTAGTAGAATGCTTCGGGGTTGTTTGTTTGTTCTTGCATTCCTGGATTTGTATGTCTATTGATTGTGAGTTTGTTTAAATTCGGGATCTGGTTTAAATTTGTGTTTGGCTTTCACTAACTATAGTGCTCCCGTCACATCAATGCTAAAAACATTGGTAATTTTTTTATGTAAATATAAAAGTCCTTGTAATCTAATCTTGCGTGCATCAAATTACAAATGTAATTTACATTTCTAGTATATTCCCCATGTTGAACGCCCATTAGGCAACTAGAATTATATTCCAATAACTTGGGTTGCTATTGTGACGTCACGTTCAAGTTTTGCATGTAGGGAGAATTTGCCGACGTTCAAATGGCAAATATGGATAATGACCATATCCCTGTATACAGCACAAAATCGATAATTCAGAAAATCAGAAACCGAAGGCATACAAAATCAGAATAAAACAGGAACCAAAGAAAATAAACAAAAACCTCCACCACATGAAAAGAAGCGATCTCCCGATATGGGAGTGAGACCAGGTGACCAGGAAGAGCAAGCATCTCCTGCTTGCATGCAACAACCGCCGCTTCATTTCGGTAGAACTGTCACATCCGGTTACTTTCATTTCGGAAGACATAGAGTACAATCTTTGGTTGGATGGTTCAAATGGTCTATGACAGAATATCATCCACCATTCTGGAGAGTGGGACATCATAGTGTATGACGAGTTCCCCATATCGACCGTAGAACTTCCTCAGTGACGATGTTAGTCGGTCACAAACATATCCCTGACTGAGAAGCTTATCTGAAAGACGCCTAGCTCTCAGAACAAAATCCGTATATTTGGTACTTGCTCTGGCATAGCGTATCAACTGAGATATGAACACGCCATAAGCAGGCGATGAAGGGATGTTGCTACTCAGAAAAGGAAAGTTTGTAATGCTGAAATTGAAGTCGTCACGTTTGTCATAGAGTGAGGTGTTCATGTGACCATCAGTGTCGTAGGACAACATAATGTCCAAATAGGATGCTGAATTATTTGTCTCTGTAGTTTCTTTGACTTCAAGCACCGAAGGATAGATACTGCTGAGGTAATCCGCGAATTTTGAATTATTGATGGACAACACATCGTCTATGTATACTCATTCGACGCTGTAACAGGCAAAATGTGCGAAATGCATGCAAATAAAAATGAGCGATATTTAGAATAAATGTAAATATAAGTAATGACTGTCTTACTTTTGGTGTTCATGGGTGTATAATTCTGGTTGTACACGTGCAAATTTTCCGAGAATCGCTTCGCGATTCACGGAATTTGCACGTGACCAACCAGAATTATACACCCATGAACACCAAAAGTAAGACAGTCATTTCTTAAATAAGAAGAAAAAGAAATTGGTCAACTCTGCTGCCAGAGTGCAGGCGCGTAGTCAGGCGTATGCAAGTACGCAGATGCTTCAACGTCGTTTTCAAATTTAAAATAAAATGAAGACGTGATAAAGAGAGGGAAAATTGATCCCTGTAAATCGGGATCAGTGGAAGGATAGCAAATGGCTAAACTATTGCTACCGTATATACGTGCATGTAAACAAATTATGGATAAAATGGTGTACAAAGGGTAATTTAAGGTAGAAAACTGCTCTGGAAGTTTCCACAGACTTCGCCCCCTGAACGTTAATCGTGCCATCGAGGGCATCAAGACGGCTCTCATACATCATGTCTTAAAATGCTTCAACTTGAAAAGTACGCTGGCTACGCACCTGCAGAGAGCAAATTAAATATCTCTTCAAGACTTCCGTAGATAATAGATGCTAGATAGTAGCCAAGGAGGGGTACAACATGTCATTTTGCATTATAAACATGTAGTATGATGTGCGTGTTTTAGCACTACCTTTACTCTTTATCCAGAAGAAATTATGAATGAACCAAATAATTTAAATGCTTAGTTTCGCCGTTACTTCTTTGATGTGTATTACAGTAGTGTGCCCATTAAAATGGTCATTTGAAATTCTTTCCATCTGAACATGAAGGATTGAAGGCCACAGAATATACAGTTTTGTTAGGTAAGTTTATGTGTAGTTTTTTTTTATTTCGGTTCCTTAGCTTTTATGTGATTTTAATATTAGAAATTTTATTTTCAAGATTAATTTGCACTGGCTACTTTCGATTATTCTTGTAAAACAAGAAATTCCAAAAGATCGATGTTCGATTAGATTTTTATAATTAATCAGCGTGTGAGGGTTGTTCAGCTAGGTTCGCCTGTACATGGTGTTTACTTTTAATTCTCATTCAAAATTACCAGATGGGGAAAACACTTTTCATTCGTAACACCCCGCCCAAAAAAATATCATAACATAACCTCTGCTAAAACGAAAATAGATCATTGGGTAATTCCCAATCATAATGATAGTTAAGGGAGAAACAAGGTTATTTTTCGGGTACCTGTAAAATGCGAAACGAAAAGAAACGAAACGAAACGAAACGAAATGAAAACGAAACGAAATTGAACAAAACGAAACGAAATGAAACGAAACGAAATGAAAACGAAACGAAATGAAACAGAACAAAATGAAATGAAACGAAATAGTTACAAATGAAACGAAATACATATACATGTAAAAAGAAACCAAATTTATTTACTGGTTAATTTTCATATGGAAGAGGGGTGAGATGTGTGTGTGTTGGGGGGGGGGGGGGGGGACTATATCTGTTTTAAAAGTGAGAATGAAAGATCCATAGGTAATTGGATGGTCAGGATACCCTTTCAACATAAAGAATTAAATATAAAAATGAATTAGATTATTAGTGAATATCTTATTTTCAAATCCTTACCCCAGAAATAATGACGAAATAAAAATGCTTATTAATTGTAAAAAGTGTCAAACTGGTTCAATATTGAATATAGCTAGATATTCTTTTTCCTTTCTTCTCTGTGGTATTTGTGCTTGAACGAACAATTTTTCGCCTCATATATATAAACCTCACCCTTTCATCACTTTAAAATTTACCCATTTTCTTTGAAAAGATTTGAAAATAAAATATTCACTAATACTCTAATTTCCTTTTCATACTTTATAATATATATTAAAAGGGTATCCTGACCATTCGATCCCCTCTGGATCTTTCATTCTCACTTTCAAAACAGATATTTCAAAACCCTATACCCCCCCCCCCCCAAAAAAAAAACAAAAACAAAAGACTAGTAAATAAATTTCGTTTCTTCTTACATGTATTTCGTTTCATTTTGTTCCCATTTCGTTTCATTTCATTTCGTTTTGATTCATTTCGTTTCGTTTTCATTTTGTTTTGTTTCATTTCGTTTCGTTTTGTTCAATTTCGTTTCGTTTCGTTTCCATTTCATTTCGTTTCGTTTTCATTTCATTTCGTTTCGTTTCCATTTCGTTTCGCATTTTACAGGTACCCTTATTTTTCAGCTCACCACATGACTGGTGACCCCAAGAGTTATTTTATTTTGGGAAATTTATTTTGGGAAATGAAAAACAAAATATGATTATCTAGAGACTAAGTTACAAGAGACATCCGAGTCGCCGTTGAATCAATACTTTAATAACTTCGTTGAACCAATACTTTAACGACTTCACCATGGAAGGGTTTGAATGCCTTATGTACTCAACCCCTCCTACCTACTGATACCTACTGATCCAGTGCCGAGCTAAAAGTGTCGTGAGAGGATACTCCTTTCTCCTGCAAGGCAATTTATATTGAATTATTAACAGCAATTCCCTGTAAGAACCAAAGAATTTCAAGACATGTTGGCACGACATGTCATGGATTGTTGAGATTTTTGGTATGGAAGTTCAAAATGAAGTACTAGTATGTAAATCAACCCCAATTTTTTCAAAAAGGTTGCCGTTGCCATGGTAACCGTGTCTGAAATTTTAAAAATAGGGAAAATCTATAGGACGAGGCATATTTGTAGGCTTCGTTACCATGGAAACAGGTACTTTTCTAATCTGAAATTGCTTTGATTATTTTCTTTAAATCCTTATTATTATGCATATTTGTAAAGTTTTTTACATTTATCTCGGATGCCTTTTGTATACAAGATGAAAAACTGGGCCAAAAAAGGGTATCAAAAGGCTCTGTTTTGGGCACTTAAAGACCCTTTTTTGCATGTTTTTACTGTTTTACAAGGTTGAAGATTTCATAAAAGCACCAATTTCTAATTATCTAATTAGTATCATCTTTGAACTATACATTAATATGAAAAATTAATTGGGCTAATTTGTCCTTTTATGTGCAAAGCAGCATCAAATTTAGTTGCTATGGCAACAATCGGCTGAAAGGTTTCCATACGATAGATTTAAACACAACCTCTATCAAACTATCTACACATGATCGATATTGGAACAGAAGTTCATGTATACATCTATCAGAGGGGTTTTAATATAAAAATGACCTTGAAATTATTTCAAGGTCACCCACTGAATTTCCAAGGTCATTAAACGTTAAGTGACCAGATTTGACGAAAAATCCTGATTTTTCATAAAATGTAGGTGCCAATATTTTAGAAACCATGAAACATTGAACTTAACAGTTATTTGCCATAAGATGATAAACGTATCACTCATTTCTTAGAACTATTGATAAGGTTTCTTCACATTTTCGAATATCTAAATTCTTGGTGAGTATTTTGATAAAAAAGGGACGAAATCTGTATTTTCTTGTTTTTTTTTTTGACGAAAAAATATTTTCCCATGAAATTTCTCAAGTTCAATCAATTCTAAGATTTTTCTTTCTTATATTCATTTGCTTTCATGAAAGATATGACCTATGAAAATATTCAAATAAAAAATAATTAAAATCGTTAACAAAAAATTTAAAAAATCAATATTTTATGCAAAATTTGAGTCTCAAAGTATAAATGACCTTGAATATCAAGCCAATGACCTTGAACATTTTAATTGTTCTTATGTTAAAGATTTAAGTCATATCTATACATGCATACATTTTGACAATCTTATGTAACTCTAAAGAGGAATAAAATCAATTTCAAAGATAATATGAAACAAGCAAAAAGGTCTAATGTTGCCATGACAACGATCTTTGGCGACAGAATTTAGGTAAAACTCTTAAAATACCCACTCCAATTTTTCGTTCATTTTATTTTTCAACAAACAAATATTTCCTTTGATGAAAATCATTGGTCTCCTATTGGTGCCATTTGTGATATTTAAGATTGAAAATGGTCAAAAATACACTAAATTGGCCCTTATTTTCACCTCTTTTTTTCGCTTCATTTTGACTTATTTTGGCTTAATACAATAAGCTTTCTGTTATAAATATCACATAACTAAGTGTACTAAGTAAGGATGAAAGTAAGGAAGAATAGATTATATAAAGATGAACAAGCTGTTACAGTGGTATCCATGGCAACGAAGTCTCCGGAGATGGCTTATTTCATGGTCCCAACAGTGCTATAAATAGAATGACCTCGTTACCATGGCAACCAGAGGTCACATTGGCCAAAAAGTGTCATTTTCATGGTCAGTACTTAATATATACCCATTATACCGAAAATCATCTAAATCCATGACATGCCGTGCCGATCGATTTTGGTCCTTACAGAGAATTGCTTTTAAGACATTATGTTCGGCGTGAAGATCCAGCAAATACTTCTTTTCGGATTTTGTCAGATATGCCGAATTTTGTAGCATTTCTTTGAATAGCTCAATATGGGTATATATGACAAATATGGATAATGACCATATCCCTGTATACAGCACAAAATCGATAATTCAGAAAATCAGAAACCGAAGGCATACAAAATCAGGATAAAACAGGATTCAAAGCAAATAAACAAAAACCTCCACCACATGAAAAGAAGCGAACTCCCGATATGGGAGTGGGGCCAAATGTTTTATTTTTCCTTTTTATTTTATTTTTTTTACACCCTAATGAACCTTTCTGCCTCTGAAATAATAGATAACCACAAACCAGCCCTCCCTTCCTTTGGCTTTGACACAAACAATTTAGATTTAGATTTACCATGCTTATACTGCATACCTAGATGCATTAGAATCCGTACAAACAACGTTTTATCGCTGGTTCCTCAAAATGTTCTACCAAATCTGTATCGATCTTACTCACCAAAGTTTTATCTGAAATCAAATCTGGACTTAAGAAATATTGTTCGACAGTACATTCTCGTAGCGGTATTAACCAGATGTGAATTTTAAAGAATTCGAAGGAATTTTTAGAACATCTGAAATCCACTCATTTAAGAAGAGTCCATTCGATCAAAGTCTAAGATCATTCTACACTATACACTACAATCCCACATTCTAAATTGAAAGAAAGACTCGCAAAATTATTAGTTATGCGTTTACAAGCATGAACGGCAATCGCAAATACAAATTTATTGTTGTTAACTATGCCAAAACCTACTTTGTTGAAGAAAAGTCCGATTCTGAAAATAAATACACTGAAACAGATATTATTCAGATGTTAAACTTCCTGATCGACAACATTTTTGTTGTGTTTGGAGGAAAGGTCTTCCAACAAATTGTCGGAATTCCAATGGGGACCGATTGTGCCCCACTCCTTGCCGACATTATTCTCTACTCGTACGAAGCTGAATTCATTCAATCTTTGGTCTCTGAAGGGAAAAGATACTTAGGTTCTGACTTTTACTTCACTTTTAGATATATAGACGATGTGATGTCCATTAATAATCCAGATTTCTCGGATGACCTTAGCAGAATTTATCCATCGGAGCTTGAAGTCAAAGAAACTACATAGACAAATAATTCAGCATCATATTTGGACATTATGCTGTCCTATGACACTGATTGTCAAATGAACACCTCACTCTTTGACAAACGTAACGACTTCAGTTTCAGCATCACAAACTTCCCTTTTCTGAGTAGCAACATCCCTTCATCGCCTGCTCATGGCCTGTTTATATCCCAATTGATACGTTATGCCAGAGCAAGCAGCAAATATACAGGTTTTGTTCTGAGAGCTAGGAGTTTTTCAGATAAGCTTCTCAGTTAGGGATACGTTCGTGATCGACTAACATCGTCACTGATGAGTTCTACGGTCGATACGGGGAACTCGTCATACACTATGATATCCAATTTTCCAATATGGTGAATGGTATTCTGTCTTAGGCCATTTGAACCATCCAACCACAGACTATACTTATATCGTCCGAAATGGAAGTAACCGGATGTGATTTTTCTGCCGAATTTAAGCAACGGGTGTTGTATGCAAGGAGGAGATGCTGACTCTTCCTTGGCACCTGGTCTCACTCCTATATTTGGAGTTCGCTTCTTTTCATGTGGTGGAGTTTTCTGTTTGTTTGCTTTGGTTCCTGTTTTATCCTGATTTTGTATGCCTTCATGGTTTGTGTTTTACTGAATTATTTTGTACTGTGTGTTGTGATATGGTCATTATCCATATTTGTCATTAATGCATATTTGTCTCGTTTGAATTATTCGGTGCTATATTGCTTTTGTTTAAAAAAAATCAATTTATGTTCAGATTTTCAAAATATTCTTTTTCTTAAGTAAAAAAGGAAAGAAATATGAAAGAAGGAGGGTGTCTTCAACAAGACCGAGTCGCAACATCCACAGCAATGAGTTATAGAAGATCCTGACAATAATCTCAACAGCACTCACAATAGAGCACAAAATTAAGCATCGACGGACCCCTAGCAACCAGAGGTGGGACCAGGTGCCCGGGAGGAGTAAGCATCCCCTTTTGGCTAGCCGCACCCGCCGTCGATGTTTAAGCTCGAAAATGACAAAAATATATAAAATTCATGCACTCTCTGACGTTTTGTCTATATAGAAAGTGCTATGGCGACAATGTCAGGGAAATATATTTCAAAACACTTACTGTCAAACCCCTCGCGGGGAACTTTTCTAAGCAAAACACCGAAATACCCAAATGGGAAAACACACAGGGGATAAACACAACAAGAGACACAAATGGGACAAGGAAGTTTAAAACACTGAAAAACATTTCAGCTTCCTTTTAACATTCCTCCAAAAATGCTGAAAGGATATTGATGAAAACTTTGTATGATTGACGGAATCAAATCACTGACAAAAATCATACTCGGGATCCAGATATCTTGAGGGATGAATCCAAGAACGAGCTGAAAGGTTACCCCTCCTCAAAAGTCTTCTCCTTCGAAATCACTGCATGGACCTTAAAACTAATTGCATAGAACAATATGTATGCATCAATTACTAGTATCAAAAATTGTTTTTATACATATGAGTTAAAGAAGATCCTGACGATAATCTCAACAGCACTCACAATAGAGCGCAAAATTAAACATCGACGGAACCCTAGCAAGCTAGAGGTGGGACATGTTTCAACACAGTGAATTTCCCATATTCCAAGTCTACCGTCATACGGCGTATCACAGCTCATTCGGTACAATAGAGTGTGTACTAATGTTTTGAATTTTACAAAAGAAACGTTTAGGTCAAGGTAACCGCTTTCATTAGATAGTAAAGATTTTCATGAAATTAAACAAAAACTTAATGTCAGCTTCTTTTTTAAATTTGTACCTATTGAAACAACAGAATGTATTACTTTGGGTATTCCACAACCTGCCGTTTATGGTGACATAATAAACAAAATTAGAAGGATCAAAGGTAGACAGCATAAATATGGAAAATGCATCAAAATTATCAAGCATCTTTTATACCGTGGATATGATCTTAATGTCACCAGACGGACACTAGGTTTGGTACTTGACCAATCTACAGCCTTAAACAAGCGCATTCGTAAGACTTGTACTCTGACTGTGACGACGGGATTCAATGACGGGTCCTTCCAAACCTTGTAGAAGGGACAGTACCACCTGTCCTCTCTGAATGTCGGTCGGAATCAACGGGTGATTACATGCATGAGCTGGCTACAGCCGGCAGAACACGGACTGTATTTCGAAATACCCCCTAGTTTTTTTATCCATTTACATACACTTTGGTTTATGTTTAGTCTTTTGTGTTTCATGTTTCAATGTAGTATGTCTGTTTTACGTCTTTTACTGAGCTTATCTACTCTGTGTTTTTGCACCACGTGCTTTGGTGCTTTGCTGTGGTTGCTACAACCGAGTTGGATATCCTCTCCTTTCTTATGTAACAATCAATATATCATTTTTTATTTATATCAAATTTTAAATTTGAAACTAATCAAGCAATAGTATTTTTTCAAAAAGCATTTTAGGCATTGACGTTATTGGAATTAGTATACCATATTTTACTGAATTTACATCGTTGTAATTTAGGTACAAAATATTTAATGTTTCATCAAAATTAAGCGAAAAGGTCATGTGGCAACAGATAAGTTAATAATGAAGGGGTTATTATCCTAAAATTAATTTTGACATACTACTTTTAAGATCTGCAAACCATCAAAGGTTCATAAATTGTAGTCTTTCTAAAATGTAAAAGCTTCGTATTGATCCTTCTTTTTGGAAAAAGGCATTGACATTATATGTCAACAGTACCACCTTTAATTTGGTTGCTATAAATAAAATAAGGGAAACGAATGGCGTCTTCTCTGTGTGAAAGTAATCTCATAGACATGATTAACTTCACAACTTTCAGATTAGTAGCAAAGGTTATACATTGAGATTACAAGCAGGATTAAGATTACAAGCAGGGAATTCCATTCGGAAATAAAACCTGTGTTTTTGAAACATGTTTCCGCATTACGAATGCCCCCGTTGGCACTTTTGTTTTCCATTAACACCATTTTCTGTTCAGTAGGTTAAACGTCAAGGTCATGAGGTCAAAAATGTTGTTACAATGGAAAGGTCTTGTCATGATGAATACGCATATGATTGTGGACCAGGAGTCTCCGAGGGCACATGTAGCCAAGTTCGATCAATTTCGGTTGATCGTTTCTTCAAACGCATTTGAAAATTTCTGTTTACAAAATTGCTCAAATTTCTGAAACCTGGGTTCCTGTAGCATCATATCCCAGCCATCTTGCTACGTCTTTTGGTACATTTTGGACATAATTTTCACAGATTTTGGCTATGTTTTATTGTTGCGATTGAGGATCACTGACGTTGGTTAAATACCCGAAACGTGCATGCCTGGTCCATGCTGTAAATTTATCTGCTTTGAAATGATGCTAATGAATTCGAAGACGTTTAACACTTACCATTCAAAGTTTTGAAAAGTAGGTAAAAGGTCAAGGTAAAGGTTATGAGGTCAAAATTTTTGGTATCAATGAAAAGGTCTTGTCACAAGAAATACACATGTCAAATATGAAAGCCTTATCACTTACCTTTCAAAAGTTATGCCCAATGTTAAAGATTTTGAAAAGTACGTCAAAGTTCAAGGTAAAGGTCATGAGGTATAAAATGTTGACATCAATGGAAAGGTCTTATCACAAGGAATACACATGTAAAATATCAAAGTCCTATCACTCCTGAGGTCAAAAATGTTTATGCCCAATGTTAAGGTTTTTTAAAAGTAGGTCAAAGGTCAAGGTCATGAAGTCAAAAATGTTGGTATCAATGGAAATGTCTTGTCACAAGGAATACGGAATACACATGTAAAATATGAAAGCTGTATCACCTTCCATTCAGAAGTTATGACCAATGTTAAAGTTTTTCGGACAGACTGACAGACAAGCAGACGGAGAAACCGAAAACTACATACCCCCGAATCTTTGATTCCTGGGGCATGGAAACGCATTCTATGATTAAATCCAGTCACATTAAATCAATCGAATGAAAAGCTAATATGATGTAATACCGTGGCGACGACTGTCGGGTTGTGATTGTTTACAAATAGTCTCTGAAGCATCATATCCCACCAATCCTGCTACATATTTCGGTACATTTTTTTACATAATAATTTTCACCCTTTTTTTGCCATATTACATTGTTTAGATTAAGGATCACTCACTACTTGGTGTCACTGCTGGTGGACCAGGAGTACCCGAGGGCACATATGTAGCCAAGTTCGATCAACTTCGGTTGATCGTCTGTTTCTTCAACGTATTCAAAATTTTCTGGTACTAAAATTCTTGAAATTTCTAAAATATGGGTCCTGTAGCATCATATCCCATCCCATGTACATTTTTTACATAATAATTTTCACCCTTTTTGGCCATATTACATTGTTTAAATTGAGGATCACTGACGAGGGTTGAGTACCCGAAATGTGCAGTCTGGTCCATGCTGCAAATTTATCCGTTTATGAATAATGCTTTTGAATTTGAAGACGTTTAACATTTAACCATTTGCTATATATCCCCCTTCTCGGCTGCAAGAGGGCGGGATCCGGGCATTAAATCCGGTGTACCAAACATGCATCAGTGTATGAAAAAGCCGAAACCAGATTTCAAAATCCACAATCTAAAGGCTTCTGAATGTTAAAAAAAAAAACAAAACAAAACTTATTCACACGAAAAGAAAAACAAATTGGATAAACAGACGGAGACAATGACGCAGCTCCACAGAAATACGGAATGACAAAAAAGATTGTAAAAGAAAGGAGGGGATCACTAACAACACTCGGTTGCAGCACCTATAGCAAAACCCCAAAACACTCAATGCAAATACACAGAGTAGACACGCAAAGAAAGGGACTCAAAAGGGACAAGGTACACCAAATAACATAGAAACATAAAATACAAATGACTACAAATAAACATACGATACCAATAGGCAGTTGGTGCACAAGTAACACATCCCTGAATCAATTCGATAAAGAAAAAAATGTACATTGCAATTGATAAATACTCACTGTGCCAATGATCCAAAGCCCGAAAACATTATAATTTCTGTCATTGCTTAAATAGAAACAAAGTGAACACTAAAATTTATCTTATTTTTAGATAATGATTACGAGCCTTCATAAAAAGGAAAATTAGAAAATAATAGTAATCTAATTAAAACACTGCTTATTTTGTAAAGGAAAATGCTCTAATTTTTCATACATTTTCTTTTGTTTACTATAGGTAACAGACTATCATGTCGGATAACTTTATTTTTGGAATTGAAATGGGAAAATATACGTCCTGGATGGGTTATTCATACAAGAAGGATTTTAAACGCGTATTTAGTATCCCACTTGTTGATGATAGCCAAATATTGTCAACGAAAACATCAACATCCCTGCTGCTGAACGAAGATAGGTCTTTCAATGCTTTTGGGGCTGATGCAGATTCCAAATACGCGACACTGGACAACAAAACAAAGAGAAAATCTTTTTATTTTCAACACTTCGATCTGCCACAAGCAGGACATCGGGTACGTATAGCGAACTTGCTAATATGACTAATACAATCATGATTCCCTTGAGAGATTTGCACATGAGTTTTTATATGTTTTATTTTACCGGTGCAATATTACAAATAGTTTATATACATTGAAACTTAGAAGCCATAACTTTTGTTATCTTTACCCAAATTTACGATTACGTTACGAGTTGATGAGGCGACTCTTCATAACTGAAAGGTACGTGTATATATATATACATATATATATAGACCTCTGTGAATCATACATGTAGCCTTTCAATCGCAATCAAATCTGCATACAGTCGAAAATCTTTATTGTGATTCCTATGATTTAAAGAAGATCCCTGAAGATAATCTCAACAGCACTGACAATAGAGCACCAAATTGAGCATCGACGGACCCCTAGTAAGCTAGAGGTGGGACCAGGTTCCCGGGAGGAGTAAACATCCCCTGTTGACTATGCGTTTCCACCGTCAATGTTCCTAATAGCCTTTTATTTTGAATTCGGAAATCATCAACAGGCACAAAGAAAGATATACAGAGGCTCTCACCCACAGACAGATAGACATACACTAATAGACACACACAGATATACAGGTACATCCAGACAGGTAACCAGATTGACAAACAGATTTGCACACAGGCAGACACGACAGACATACATACAGTCAAACATACGCCAAACACTGATGCACTATGAGACAGACAGGCAGGCGGACGGACGGACAGAGAGATACAGGGATATAGAAAGGTAAATAAACACACGCACATACAGACAAGAAAGTTTCTTTTATTGATAGAAAGGAAGAAATTAAAGGACAGACATCAAGACTGAGTGAGCATTTCGAGGTAGGTCCATATCATAACTATTGAATGTAAAATAATAATGAAAAAAAAAGATCAAATCCAAACCAGCCACGGTAGGGGAGAAAATTTGCTATGGGGGAAAGACTTCTATATAGCAGTTTTTCCACCATGGGGGAAACCCTACTATGTAGCAGTTTTTACGGGGGAAAAGCTACTATGGGGGAAAACTACTACATAACACCGGAGTACTTTTCAAGTGGAAACACTAGTACTTTTTGGGGACCGCTTTGAAGTCCCTATGGGTGGAGTTCAGGGGAATTTTACACATTTGCGGGACAGTTTTCTACGTTAGAAATGACCCTTTGTATACTTTCTACTCTATAAGTTTATATGCATATGATAGCATTTAAAAAAAAACCATAAAACCACGTGAATCTATAAAAAAGAAAGAATGGTATCCCTTTAAGTTTCTCTCTCTCAATCACATTTCCCCCTTTCCTTACTTTGCAGAACGATGCGGAAGCACCTGCGCACTAACGTACCCCTGGCTACGCGCCTGTTAGTGGGAATTTCCGTATATTGGGGATGATTTACAATCAAGGATATCATTATTTTGAATGAACACTAAGTCTTATTTTGTCTTCAGCCATTAAGGGCAAACTTTTGAAAATTATTTTTCAAAAGAGTTTGGAATGTATTTTATAAAATTTAGATTTTCTGGTTGATTATTTGATCTATTGTAATTCGTTGAATTTGCATTGAGGGATAAATGCTGATTTTCATTGAAAAAACAAAACTCATACCCATGCGAATTATACGAAAGCCGGATAGTGTCAAACAAAAAAATAAATTTATCTCGTTATAACGAGAAAAGATCTCGTTATTACGAGATAATTATCGCGTTATTACGAGAAAAGATCTCGTTATAACGAGAAAAAATCTCGTTATTACGACATGTACGAGATAATTATCTCGTAATTATGAGAAAAGATCTCGTTATAACGAGATACTTTTCTCGTTATGACGAGAAAACATCTCGTTATTACGTGATAATTATCGCGTTATTACGACTTAGTTATTAGGTGAATATGTATGAATAAAGCATGATTTATTTATATGCATTTTTTAGAGTTTAAACGTGTTTGAATTGAACCAGTTCATAAGAACTTGTTTCCGAATAGGATTCAGTAACAAGGAAATTTGTCAATTGTTATCACATTCTGAGAAAATAATAATAAGTATTTCGACACTGAAAAGAAGAATGAAATCTATGGGTTTGTTCATTTAAAGATATCTACAAATAATACCATTTGAAGATATCTTTAATTCATTTAAAGATATCTTTAATTTATTTGAAGACATTTTCTGCGGAAACGTTTTAGTGCCTCTTGTCGTTGTGTTGTAAGTAGGTTTCACGACAAAAAGAAAATCGAATTGCTGAGAAAAATGAAGCATTATGACGTAATTAAGTCGAAAAGTCGCTGTAAACTTGTCTTCAACGAGGTCTTTTGGACGAAATGTCATTCAAAAAGCATGAAGTTAATTTCATTTAAGTCAAGAAAATTTAATGCGAGTTGTCTCATGTCAACTTCAAAACAAATCGTCATCTTAAAAGTCGTTATGGCATGAACATCTAGAAGTATCGACATCATTCAAGTTGATATGTTAGAGTAAACGCACTTCTGTCGAGATTATTGTATCGAAATTATGCCGAAAATACACCAAGTCGAATTTTCGAATGTCAAATTAATTTCGTGCGATTTCTTTTTCGTCGATTTCAGTCAAATATCGAGTTCTTAATTTCGATTTATTACCTAAATCTCGTTATGCCGACTTTGCAGAAGGCAATTTGATGCGATGAAGTAGTACTTATTGATATCTTTTTGCACGACTTTAATTGCTTGATATCAATTTTGCGAGTTTTAAAAGACGCAGTTATTTAAATTGGAATTATCCTTGTCAATGTTTTTATAACATGAGGCCCAAGTGGGCCTATTTCTCTCATCTCTCAAAGAATATTCTTGACCTTTCTGGCTGCCTTTTTATTGCGATTAGCAAAGATATTTTAAACAAAACTTTTAGGAGACAATGAATAAGATATACTTTTTATTATTCGTACTACTTAACATTGATTTCATTTTACTAAACTATGATCATATAGATCTTAACTGAGATCTTATATTTCTAAAGATATTAGATTACATGTACATAATTGAGGGCTTGGATTACTGAAGTAAGAACTCAGATAACTTAACTGTGCTGTCATCTATGGGCAACCATTTTGACATAATTGCATTCATGTAATGAGTTATATCACTATATAATGGGAGATATCACTATATAATGAGAGATATCACTATATAATGAGAGATGTCACTATATAATGAGTACTATTTTGCCACGGACTTGTTCGAACCAATCAGAGAGCGAAAATCGCGTCACGTGAACGCCGTCTAAATTTCTATAGACCATCAGCAATTCCGCCATTGCCGTATAAATGAATTCGCATGTAAAAGGAGTCGTGAAACGACAATTTTCTGCAACAAAAACAAAACAGCTATTCAATTTGAAGACGTTTAACAATTATACCACTTGGTGAGTGTCACTCCTGGTGGACCAGGAGTCCCCGAGGGCACATGTAGCCAAGTTCGATCAATTTTGGTTGAACGTTTTTCACATTCGAAAATTTGTTATCAAAATTTCTTCAAAATTCTAAAACGTGGTCCTGTAGCATCATATCCCACCTATCCTGCTAAGTCTTTTCGCTTTTTCGACATAGTAACTTTCATACTTTTTTTGGCATATTACATTGTTAGATTTGAGAATCACTGACGAGGGTTAAATACCCAAAACGTGCATGCCTGGTCCTTGCTGCCAATTTATTTATTAAATGATGCTACTCAATTTGAAGACGTTTAACATTTATACCACTTGGTGAGTGTAACTGCTGGTGGACCAGGAGTCCTCGAGAGCACATGTAGCCAAGTTCGATCAATTTCGGTTGTTCGTTTCTTCAACGAATTCGAAAATTTCTGTTATCAAAATTTCTTAAAATTTCTCAAACGTGGGTCCTATAGCATCATATCCCACCTATCCTACTACGTCTTTCAGTTCGCTTTTCCGACACAGTAACTTTCATACTTTTTTGGCATATTATATTGTTTAGATTTGAGGAGCACTGACGAGGGTTAAGTGCCCGAAACGTGCATGTCTGGTCCATGCTGCCAATTTATCTGTTCTTAAATAATGTTGTTCAATTTGAAGACGTTTAACATTGTTACTGACCGTCCACAGAGATTTGTCGGGTTGATTAAGCCCATAGAAGGCTCGGCTTCGTCTCGCCTTCTTTGGGCTTGTTCAACCCGACAAATCTCTGTAGACGGTCAGTAACAAACCTAATAACTAGTGATATCACTATATAATGAGTGTTATCACTATTTTAAAAAGTTTTATCACTCATTAAAATGAGTTTTATCACTCATTAAAGTGAGTTTTATCACAAATTAAAATAAGTTTTATCACAAATTAAATAGAGATATGACTATTTTCTCTTCATCTTGAATACAAGTGATATCACTAATCTTAATGTTAATATCATTAATGGAACTAGAGATATCAGTTATGAATTAGTGATATCTAACCAAATAAATGATATCATCATTTATTTCCAAATAGTTATATCTCTATTTAAACTAGCGATATCACTATTTGAATAAGTGATAATCACTAATTCTATTTCGGTTTTCGATCCTGGGCCTGCTTGGATAGAAGTCGTTTGAATTATTGTTCAAAATAAGAGATATGACTTATTTGAACAAGAAATATCTCTGATTTTGAAAGACTTATTGATATCACTAATTCAAATATTGATATCACTAATTTTTTAGGGATATGGGTATTTTCAGAAAAGAGTGATTAGAGATATCAATAACTAGAAATAGTGATATCAATAGTTTGAATTAGTGATGTCATTAGATTGATACATGTAGTGATATCACTAATCTAATTAGAGATACCATATTAATATTATTGATATCACTTATTCCAATGAAAATATAATATCACTAATTAAATGAAAGAAACGAGGGGACCTCCAACAACACTCGATTGCAGCACCCACAGCAAAACACCCAATGTAAATACACATAGCAGATACGTATAGAAATAGACGAAACAGGACAAATGAGTTAAAGAAGATCCTGACGATAATCGCAAAATCACTCACAATAGAGCAAAAATTTGAGCATCGACGGAACCCTAGCAAGCTAGAGGTGGGACCAGATGCCCGGGGGTAGTAAGCATCACCGCATCCGCCGTCGGTGTTCACGCACGTAAATGAAAACAAGATCTAAAATACATGCACTGGTCTAGGGTTATGTGAAGGAACACCAATGTTGTAATAAAACGTCTTCAAATTCATTAGCATCATTTAAAAGCAGAACAATTAACAGCATGGACCAAACATGCACTTTTCGTGTATTTAACCAATTTTTAGAAATTTAACTCACGCCAAAGAAACATGAAACGGATTAGAAAAGATTCAGGATTCGATTTATCAAGGACAGACTAGATTCTGGGTTAGTTGGATCCCAGGTTATTGGATATAAAATGAGTGGACAAATATCTCCTACACCGGTTGCATCCAAGTCGGGATGGATCATACATTTTTGTAGTTAGGTATGATAAAAGATGATGAGATGCCGGATGGAATGAATCCTTAACAGTCAGAATCCTACATGTTATGGATCCCCTGTTAGGGGAATGGGAAAAATATAGGTTTGATTTTGGAGAAGGTGGATAACGATTGGATGGTTGTGCGAAGGGATGGACTAGAGGTGACGTGGATCAAATCCATACGTGATCAACAACTCCTGATAAACACCACTATTGAACATAGGATCTACATGTATAAGGTACTTAACTTAGTCGAATTCCTGCTTTTCCAAAGCAAGGGTTGTTCAACGAAGGTCGATGGGATAGGTCAAGAAAGTGTGTCCATGTAGGAATGCATCCTAGATAGTGTTGATCCGAGGTTGAATTGATTAGGTATAGGGTGGATCCCGGAAGGTTGGATACGATGTAGGCTGGATACATGATAGGTTTGTTGTAGAGTGTGTGAATCCTTACAAGTTTGTCTATTGAGGAATATTTTGAAATTTAGAGTATTTTCATGAAACTGTAAAGGAACACGTGGCAAAATACTGTGAAACTGTCATGAACAGGAATGGTGTAAACTTCTTATGGTCTATTAAAAATTCAGGAGATGTGATTGACAAAATGAAATCAAGAAATTTTGAAGCAAATACGATATCTTCATGCGACTTTTCTAATATGTACACCACGCTTCCTCACAACAAAATAAATGATAGACTGTCCAAACTCATTAAATGGTGTTTTGATCGAGAGGGGAAAACTTATATTTGTACATCTGAATCGAAGGGACCCGGTTTCTTTTCCGCCACAGATTACAAATCATACAAATCATGGACATGTGGTGACCTGTGTATTGCCTTGACCTTCCTTTTGGGCAATATTTATGTAAGATTTGGTGAGAAACTCTATAAGCAGGTTGTAGGGATTCCTATGGGTACTAATTGTGCGCCTCTTGTTGCAGATTCATTTATTTATTTGTACACGTATGAAAAGGAATTTATCCAAAATCTTCAAAAGCAAAGATAAAATGATGATGTGAAATGTTTCATTGGTACTTCTAGGTACCTGGATGATATTCTTACTATCGACAATCCTGTTTTTGAAAAGTATAAAAATGGTATTTATCCACAAGGATTGAATCTAAACAAGGCAAACATTTCAAACACAGAAACACCATTTTTGGACCTAAAAATCAAAATTGTTAATGGAGAGATCCATACAAGTGTGTATGACATAAGAGATGATTTTGGATTTAACATAGTAAATTTCCCCTGGATTGACGGTGATGTTCCTAGATTACCGTCCTATGGTACATGTATCTATATTTCACAGCTTATCCGGTATGCTAGAGCATGTACTGATGTTTTGGATTTTCATAGAAATTTACAAATTACCAAGAAACTTTTGGGACAAGATTTTCGCTTTCACAAACTAGTAAAGACTTTCTGGAAATTTTACAAAAGTTATTGTCAACTTCTTCTGAAATTGTGACCAATACAGGCAACAGAGTATATCATTTTGGGTATTTCACAACCTTCATTTTATGGTGACATAATTAACAAGATAAGAAGGATCAAAGATAGACAACATCAGTATCGAAAATGCGTCAGAATCATCAAACGCCTTTTATACCGTGGATATGATCTTAATGTCACCAGACGGACACTAGGCTTGGTACTTGACCAATCTACAGTCTTGTGCCAGCGCATTCTTAAAACTTACACTCTGACTGACTGTGACGACGGGACTCCATGACGGGCCCTGTCCTAGACAGGACCAAGACCACCTGTCCTCTCTGAATGTCAGTTGGACTCCTCGGGTGATAACATACATGAGCTCGCTACAGCCGGCAGAGAACGGACTGTATTACGTAGGCCCTCTTTTGATATCCATTTACATATTCATCTGTGTTGCTTGGGCCCTTGCGTTTTGCGGTCTTGTTTGTGTGTGGTCATCTGACAGTAAGGAGGTTGTTTTACACCACAATTGTACATTCTTCGAGACCTCTAGGTAATCGGAAAAGTGGGAGGGTTGTGCGCACGTAATCCAGGATAACTACACCTTCTGCTTTCTCTGTGGCAGATGGCCGTCCTTAGTCGTCACCGGTTTCCCATTGGTCTCGTTGGTTTATGTGTAGTTCTTTGTGATTGATGTTTCTGTGTTGTGCGTTGACGTTCCGTGTCCCTTATGCATCTCTTTCTGTGCTGGTCTGCTTTGTGTGTTTACTTTGAGCGTTATGCTGTGGGTGCTGCAACCTGGTGTTGTTGGAGACCCCCTCCTCTGTTGTATATCAAACATTGTCGGAGTTTTAGTAGGTTCCTTTATGTAATACCCCAATTTTTGTCATAAGTAAGATGTAACACTTGTGTTTGGTCCTTTTCTATAGCAACACGGAAGTGTTCCAACCTTATACCTTCACATTTCAAATCAATTTATTATACACCAGACACGTGTTTCGGATACTCAATCCTCATCAGAGATGCTTCCATCCGAAGTGACTTTTAGACACAACCAAAATTCATTTTAATAGCATCCCGGTTATATTTTTTAAAAGTTAGATTTGTGCACTTTGCAGAGAGTGTGCGGCTCCAAATTTCCTGTAGGGTATATATTCCGTAACATGTCCAAATAAAACCTATGTTCAAAATAGCATTGGCCGAATGGTGCTAAGATGTTGATCTACTTTTATTTCGATGATATTTTTGAACGAAATGACAAGTTTTTGAAAAAGCAAAATAATATTTATTAATAGATAAAGTGCCAAAATCAAAGAATATCTTAGGAAGCAGAGCTCGAGAGAAGTCATTTGTACATTTAAAGCATTTATCTCTATATGTAATATTATACTTTGATCAAGTGAAAGAATATCAAAGCATCGAATCCTGAATCTTTTCCAAATCCGTTTTCATTCCAGGTCCAACTCCTCTAACACTAAAACAATTCCCTTAGACTCGCAAACCAGGATCTAAACTTGGATCTTAATCCATTCTGTTTCCTACTCTCATTGGATCCAATCCGACAATACCTAATGAACCTTACTTCTGAAATTCGGATCTGGATCCGAAACGAGATTTTTTTTCTCTAACGAGGGTGAATCCAGGATGAACCATAGGGTACAGTCAGACTCCTCTGGCGATCATTGCATGAACTCGATACAGTCGGCATAGCACGGACTGAATTTCGTATGCCCTCTATTTTTTTATATCCATTTACATATCCATCTGTATCATGCTGTCTGTTTGACTGTTTATCTTGCAGTGAGGTAGCTATTTTAGACCACAATTGTGCGCTTCGAGACCTCTGGGTAATCGGTAAAGTGGGAAGGTTGTGCGCACGTAATCCGATTACCACACCGTCTGCTAGATGACAGATGGTCGTCCTAGGTCGGCACCGGTTGCCCATTGGTCTACTTTTTTATGTGTAGTGTTTTGTGTTTTATGTTTCTTTGGCGTGAGTTTAATTTTTAAAGTTTGTTTAAATACCAGAAACGTGCATGTCTTACTCCTCCCGGGCACCTGGTCCCACCTCTAGCTTGCTAGGGTTCCGTCGATGCTCAAAATTGTGCTCTATTGTGAATGATGTTGCGATTATCGTCAGGATCTTCTTTAACTCATTTGTCCCTGTTGCGTCTATTTCTATACGTATCTGCTATGTGTATTTACATTGGGTGTTTTGCTATGGGTGCTGCAATTGAGTGTTGGTGGAGGTCCCCTGCTTTCCTTCATTTGATCAGTGATATTAAAATTTCATTGGAATTAGTGAATTAATAATTTTAATATGATATATCTAATTAGATTATTGATATCACTATTAACCTAGTGACATCACTAATTCAAACTATTGATATCACTTTTTCAAGTTATCAAGTTATTGATATTTCTAATTTAATTGGTGATATCACTCTTTTCTGAAAATACTCATATCCCTAATAAAATTAGTAATATCAATATTTGAATAAGTGCTATCAATAAGTCTTTCAAAATCAGAGATATCTCTTTTCAAATAAGTGATATCTCTTATTCTGAACAATAATGCAAATGACTTCTACCAAAGCAGACCCAGGATCGATAACCGAAAAAGAATTAGTGATATCACTTATTCAAATAGTGATATCGCTATTTTAAATAGAGATATAACTATTTGGAAATAGTGATATCATTTATTGAATTAGAGATATCACTAAATCAAATTACTGATATCATCTTTTGAAAAAGTGATATCACTAATTTTATTACAGATATTTCTAGTTCTATTAATGATATAAATACTAAAATTAGTGATACCACTCGTTTTGAAGATGTAGGGAAATTAGTGATATCTCTATTTAATTAGTGATAAAACTCATTTATATAGGGATATCACTCATTATCATATACTCTAATTTACATTACCGTTAACAAGCTTTCCCATTGGCCAAAACGCGGTCACGTGCAATGCGATTAATCGTCGTATTGAACCGGTCATATTGACGCGTTTCCGGTTTTGTGTATTAGAGGTAGACAGTGGTCAGCAGCAAACTGTAAGTTTCTGACATTACTGAGTATGCTATTTGGCAGCATTTTTTGATGAAAAAAACATAATAAAAGAAGAAGTTTAAAACATTTAACTAGAATACCAAATGTTTATCTGAAATAAAAAATGTAAAAGTGAGCAGTGTTAGTGAAGCAAAACATTACGGTTACCCTTTTCTCTTCCAGTTTTCATGCATATGATAAAACAATTATAGCACAGATGATTCGGTCGATATGATGATTTATGGAGTGATAAAACCAATATCAACCTCGGCCTTCGGCCTCGGTCGATATTGGTTTTATCACTCCATAAATCATCATATCGACCTCATCACTGTGCAATAATTGTATATTATATAGTGATAATACTCATTTCATTATATAGTTATATCACTCATTAAATGAATATAATATTGTTAAAATGAGAGCATATTTATGTTATCTGAGTTCTTACTTCAGTAATCCAAGCCCTCAAATATGTAATCTAATATATATATGTGATTACAGTTTAGTAAAATGAAATCAATGTTAAGTATTACGAATAATAAAAGTATATCTTATTCATTGTCTCCTAAAAGTTTTATTTAAAATATCTTTGCTTATTGCAATAAAAAAGCAGCCAGAAAGGTCATAAATAATCTCAGAGAGATGAGAGAAATAGCCCCACTTGGGACTCATTTTATAAAAACATTGACAAGGATAATTCCCATTGGAATAACTGCGTCTTTTAAAACTCGCAGAGTTGATTTCAAGCAATTAAAGTCGTGCAAAAAGATATCAATAAGTACTACTTCATCGCATCAAATTGCTTTCTGCAAAGTCGGCATGACGAGATTTAGGTAAAAATTCGAGATTAAGAACTCGATATTTGACTGAAATCGACGAAAGAGAAATCGCACGAAATTAATTTGACATTCGAAAATTCGACTTGGTGTATTTTCGGCATAATTTCGATATAATAATCTCGTCAGAAGTGCGTTTACTCCAACATATCAACTTGAATGATGTCGATACATCTAGATGTTCATGACATAACGACTTTAAAGACGACGATTTATTTTGAAATTGACATGAGACAAATCGCATTGAATTTTCTTGACTTAAATGAAATTAACTTCATGCTTTTTGAATGACATTTTGTCCAAAGACCTCGCTGAGAACAAGTTTACAGCAACTTGTCGACTTAAATACGTCATAATGCTTCATTTATCTCGGCAATTCGATTTTCTTTTTGTCATAAAACCTACTTACAACACAACAACAGGAGGCACTAAAACGTTTCCGTAATTTTCAATTCATTTGAAGATATCTTCAATTCGTTTGAAGATATATTCAAATGATTTGAAGATATCTTCAAATGATTTGAAGATATCTTCAAATAGTACCATTTGAAGATATCTTCAAATCATTTGAAGATATCTTCAAATCATTTGAAGATATCTTCAAATCATTTGAAGATATCTTCAAATCATTTGAAGATATAAGTGATTACTTATTATGCCCCCCTTCGAAGAAGAGGGGACATATAGGTTTGCCGCTGTCGGTCGGTCGGTCTGTCGGTATGTCGATCGGTCCGCGACATCAGTTTCCGTTCAATATCTCTGGAATGGATTCACATATTGAAATGAAATTTTGTATACAGACACATCAAACAAAAATCTAGGTCAAGTTCATATTTGGGTCCGATCAAAAAAATTTTGACAGAGTTATGCCCCTTGCATTTCGAAAAATACCAAAATTTCAGGGTTTCCGTTCAATATCTCTTGAATGGAGTTACATATTGAAATGAAATTTTGTATACAGACAAATCAAACCAAAATCTAGGTCAAGTTCATATTTGGGTCCCATCAAAAAAATTTTGACAGAGTTATGCCCCTTGCATTTCAAAAAATACCAAAATTTCAGGGTTTCCGTTCAATATCTCTTGAATGGAGTTACATATTGAAATGAAATTTTGTATACAGACACATCAAATGAAAATCCAGGTCAAGTTCGTATTAAGGTCCGATCGAAAAAAATTTGACAGAGTGATGCCCCCTGCACTTCGAAAAATACCAAAATTTCAGGGTTTCTGTTCAATATCTCTTGAGTGGAGTTACATATTGAAATGAAATTTTGTATACATACACATCAAATGAAAATCTAAGTCAAGTGTATATTTGGGTCCGATCAACAAAATTTTGACAGAGTTATGCCCCTTGCACTTCGAAAAAACCCCAAAATTTCAGGGTTTCCGTTCAATATCTCTTGAGTGGAGTTACATATTGAAATGAAATTTTGTATACGGATACATCAAATGACAATCTAGGTCAAGTTCTTGTTTGGGTCCAATCAACAAAATTTTGACAGAGTAATGCCCCTTGCACTTCGAAAAATACCAAAATTTCAGGGTTTCCATTCAATATCTCTTGAGTGGAGTTACATATAGAAATGAAATTTTGTATACAGACACATCATATGAAAATCTAGGTCAAGTTCATATTTAGGTCCGATCAAAAACATTTGGACAGAGTTATGACCCTTGCCATGTGAAAAATACCAAAACTTCAGGGTTTCTGTTCAATATCTCTTGAGTGGAGTTACATATTGAAATGAAATTTTGTATACAGACACATCAAATGAAAATCTACTAGGTCAAGTTCATATTTAGGTCCGATGAACAAAATTTTGACAGAGTAATGCCCCTTGCACTTCGAAAAATACCAAAGTTTCAGGGTTTCCGTTCAATATCTCTTGAGTGGAGTTACATATTGAAATGAAATTTTGTTTTCAGACACATCAAATAAAAATCTAGGTCAAGTTCATATTTGGGTTCAATCAAAAATTTTTATGCCCCCTTTGAAGAAGAGGGGACATATTGCTTTGCCGCAGTCTGACTTTCTGTCTATCGGTCCGTCGGTCGGTCCACGACATCAGTTTCCGTTCAATACCTCTGGAGTGGATTCACATATTGAAATGAAATTTTGTGTACAGACACATCAAATGAAAATCAAGTATAAAGTTGTGACGGACTTCAATCACAGAAGGGGTAGGGGGGCATTAATGTTTTACAAACATGACTTTTAACTTGTTTAATTTTATCACACATAATTGCTTTCAAATCGCTAACAAGATGTGTTTGTGAAACACTGATGTCCCCGGCGGCAACGAAGTCCAAAATGGCTATTTTTAGACTAAAGGTCACAGGCAAGGTCACAAGGTCATCGACCTTGGTGTCATCTGAAAGGGTTTGTAGAGTAAGCATACCAAATATGAAGTCTCTATCTTTTCTCGTAATAACGCGATAATTATCTCGTAATAACGAGATCTTTTCTCGTAATAACGAGAAAATTATCTCGTAATAACGAGAAAATTATCTCGTAATAACGAGAAAATTATCTCGTAATAACGAGATCTTTTCTCGTTATAACGAGATCTTTTCTCGTAATAACGCGATCTTTTCTCGTAATTACGAGATAATTTTCTCGTAATAACGCGATAATTATCTCGTAATAAATAATAATCTCGTAATAACGAGATCTTTTCTCGTATTTACGAGATAATTTTCTCGTAATAACGCGATAATTGTCTCGTAATAACGAGATAAATTTAATTTTTTGTTTGACACTATTCGGCTTTCGTAGAATTATGATAGAAAGGAATAAAAAAAAAGTTTCTTTTTTGTCGGATATATCTGTTCTATGAATTCATATTAGTCTAGGTGCCATTCATGAAACCCAAAAATTTCTTACGCACAAAATGTTTTTGCATGAAAGTGTTGTCAATACCCTCTTATTTGATAATCCGGCGGATGCCACTCTGGCATCCTTGGGCATTTCGAAATTTTGGGGTAAAATGGTATTTTTCGAAGAAAAACCATTGAAAACAGGAAAAATTCAATTACTTTTTCCATGCTGCAGCTAGATCAACAAAATTGGTACCAAAAGAACGACAATTTAATGTTCTTTTAGTCTCAAGCTCAATTTACCAATCTACTTGTCACTAAAATGGGGAAAACTATGGATTTTCGATGAAAAATCGTTGAAAATAGGGAAAATACAATATCGTTTTTAATTCTGTAGCTAAATAAACAATTTTGGAACCAAACGCACAATAAATTTATTGCCTTTCATTTTGAATAATACAGAAGTCAGATTTGCAATTAGCTGGTACGAAAAATTGGATAAAACAACTACTCTTTGATGTAAACGCTGAAAATGTGCAAAATGCAATGAACTTTAGTTATGAGTATGAGGTACACCAATTATTGTCTTTTATTCTGAATTCGTATTAAGCAACTTGCTCATAAATAAGAAGGGAGAAGACCAATGAGGGAGAAAACTTTGATTTTTGAAGGGTATTTTCCATTAAAAGTTTGGACTTTGAAAAATGCAAAACGTTTACAGAAAATCTTGAGCAAAGATATGTGTATTCAAGTCAACACTTTTTAAAAACATTTTACTAGTACATGGAGTCTTGTAGCGAGCTTTTGAAAGACGTGGGTGAAATTAAAATTCAAACATTGTTAAAAAGAAAACGGCTACTGTCTATGATACATAACGTGCATGTCTGGCCCTCGATATTACTTAATCTGCTTTTAAATGATGCTAATGAATTTGAAGACGTTTAGCATTTGTACCACTTGGTGAATGTCATTGCTGGTGGACCAGGAGTCCCCAAGGGCACATGTAGCCAAGATCGATCAATTTCGGTTGGTCGTTTCTTCAAACGCATTCGAAAATTTCTGTTTACAAAATTATCACAAATTTCTAAAACCTGGGTCCTGTTGCATCATATTTCAGTCATCTTGCTACGTCTTTGGGTATATTTTGGACATAATTATCACACATTTTGGCCATATTTCATTGTTTAGATTGAGAATCACTGACGAGAGTTAAATACCCGAAACGTACATGTCTGGTCCACGCTGTTAATCAATCTGCTTTTAAAAGATGCTAATGAATTTGAAGACGTTTTTAAAACATAGATGATTTCTGCCAGGGTTGTGTAGTTGTTTTCAGTTATTGAAGTGGATCTTAAAGACCTGATTAGTCATGACGTTGTTCTAGTCCCTACGTCGATGTTGAAAAAATGACTTCGGTTTTTGCAACTTCCAAACTTTGCAATGTATTTTTTTTTAAGACAGTGCATGTATTTTATATATTCTTTTCATTTTCGTGCGTTAACATCGACGGCGGATGCTGCTAGCCAACAGGGGATGCTTAATCCTCCCGGGCACCTGGTCCCACCTCTAGCTTGCTAGGGGTCCATCGATTCTCAATTTTGTGCTTTATTTTCAGTGATATTGAGATTATCGTCAGGATCTTCTTTAACTCAATCGAAATATGTTCTTGAAATAAGCTCCAGGTTATTCATTCGACAAGAATGCCTGATCATCGATTGATGTATGCAGGACTCTCATTCATGCAGAATTAATACCTTTAATGTTTCTGGTCGTATATTTCTAAAATAACTAAACACTTCAGATGTTAAACAATAAGTGTTCCAACTATTTACATTCTTGAAGATAGTTTTAAACCAATTTTGATGCACCAGACACGTGTTTCGGATAGAAAAATTCTCATCGGTGATGCTTTCAATTGAAGTGACTTCATGGCACAGCCAAAATCCTCTCCAGCAGCGCTCCTTGCCATATTTTCTGAACTTAAAACTAGCTGCTATCACTTTGCAGAGAGCAAATTTAAATGATATTCGATTGACCCCTATTTACCATCACAATAACGTAAAAGATTCAGTCAGGAAAGCTACATCTCAGGAAACGAAGTGCAACTGATTGATATTACATGTACTTGCAATCAGATGATCGAGAAAGCAATCCCATTGATTAAGAACTCACATTCTACACATTCTGAAGATGTAGGTATTGAGAACTGATCATGATGATGGGTATCATCAACATATGGTGGTATTAGAGAGACAAAGGTTGTTCTGTGGGAAGTTTTTGAAGTGGTGTTCCGTGTCAAATGTCAGAGAAGTTAATTCAGATATTGAAAAGATGGTGACTGAGGCCATGATATCCATAAAGAATTACTATGGTTTAGAGAATCTAGGCAGTATATCTGATGTCAGGTCCAGTGTACGATTAAATGAAATGCGCTGTAAGAGTTCAAAACTCTAAGATGACCATTGTCACCAACAGTTAATTGAATAATTTCGATAACATGTCAAGAAAAACTAAATATTCTTAGCAATGCATAAGGAAACATTCTTAAGATGCAGCTCAATCAAACCTGGATCTGCTGAAAGAATTAATTTTTTTTTAATGTTGAGACCAATTGTGATAATATTTTGCCAATAGCGTCTGTATACTCTATCTGTTATCCTGTTGATTTGTTGCAGTCGCACATGAAATCTGAGTTGTGTAACAAACAGATGTGACAAATTCTGTGCTCATATTTCTTTAACTCTGTAAATGTTTTGGAGTAGAGAATTGTCAGAGTACGATGCAAAGGAGGCATTTTGATCAACCATGTAAAAAGGGTTCTTTGTTGTTAGAAGTAGTTGCACACAGGTATTACAATTGCATGTTGATGAAACAACAAGGCAATAAAAAAGGAGGTGATCTCCAACAAAACTAGGTTGCAGCACCAATATCAACACATCAAAACACCTCAAGTAAAAACACAGAGAAGACACACACAGCAACAGAAACCAGAGAATCTAGAGCAGAAAAAGGGTAATAAGAGAGTGCAAATCTAATACTATCAATATGCAATCATTTTGATACGAAAATTGTTGTTCTAGAATCTCTTTAAACCGATTATATTTTTAGAATTTAAAACCTTTTTTTCAACAAGAAACAAAAAAACCCAACAAAACAAAACAAAACAAAACAAGAAGATTCCATTTGCTTGAGTGGAATTCTGAATTTAAATCAATGAAATATTTTTTCTTGTCGTTGTTCTACCTACAGCATGAACAAAAGCATTGCAATATCCCAATTTTCAGCGATTTTTTCATTCAAAATGCATTCTTTTCCCCATTTTCGTACATGCAAATTGCTAATCTGATATTTAAAATGAAAAGCAATACATTCATTGTGCGTTTGGTACCAAAATTGTTATTTTATCTACAGTATGAAAAAAGATATGACATTTTCCCAATTTTCAATGGTTTTTCATCGAAAATCCATGATTTTCCCCATTTTATGGACGAGTAAATTGATAAACTGAGCTTGAGACTTAAAGGCAATGGCATTGCTGTTCTTAAGATACCAAATCTGTTGTTCTAGCTAAAACATGGACAAAGTAATCGCGTTTTTCCAATTTTCAACGGTTTTTCTTTGAAAAATCAAACTGTTTCCCAAAATTTCGAAATGCCCAAGGATGCCAGAGTGGCATCCGCCGGATTATCAAAGTAGAGGGTATTAACATCACTTTCATGCAAAAACATTTTGTGTGTAACATTTTTTGGGGTTCCCCCCAAAATAGCCATTTGGCAACTAGACTATATGAATTTACTACACTATACGCGCATTTTCATTATGTCTCGTCAGTGATTCTCAAGAAATTCGGCCTTTATAGAAAAATAATGAAAATATTACTACTACCATGTTTCTCACTGATTAGAGCAGAGCACATACGAATAAAAGCATGCAGAAGTAAACTTAAGTCGAACTTTCCATTTCCAAGGAATTGATGCCCTTACTGAGCAACATTATGAACCACAAAAATACCTCCTAATTTAAAAACAAGGAGTCGTCCTGCATTTCCTATAGTTTATAATACAACACCCGATGCATGCAGCCAAAATTCATAACTTCAATAAAATGTCGCAGTATTTAAACTTACAAAACCCCCTGAAGACCTTTTAGCCAATGTACATTCTCGACATATGAGTTCAAATATGAACATTGCAACCATGTTGTCACAGGTGATTTCAGCATTGTAAGAAACAAAGCAAATTAGATACTTGTTGAGTAAAGACCCTAGATACAAGTATTCACATTCATTCACATAGCATATGAATTTGGATATCATATTCAAATCTCGTGAAGAGTATGCTCGGAGATGGGCAAAAAGAAAGGAGGTCGAACTTGACACTCTCTCTGAGTGGATAAAAAGTATTGGAAGGTTACTCTGCATATTTCATCGACTTAAATCGTATGTAAAAACCAGATTCGATTACATGTTTCGTGACCCTTGTCTTGCCGATGAACTCTCTTACCTTCAAGGTGATAATGTCATAGTTCCAGCAGACAAAGCATCTAACAACTGGTTTTCATGTGCAAATCATATTATGTGAACTGTCTTGAAGAGGAAATAGAGCTCAATTCGTCACCTGGAAGTCAAACATACAACTTTTAAATTACATAACGCAGTTCTCCATCACAGAAGTTCTAGACAACCCAAAATCTCTTCTTCATTTATTTGGCATCTCTAGAAATGAATCCTTTCTGATACTGGATTTATAAGATATACTAGAATCCATACAAACAGCGATTCATAGATGGTTCACCCAGGTTTTTCTCTAGTTTGCTTCCGCAATTTCTCGCTCACATAAAAGACAGTCTTCAGAAGTATTCTGCAATAGCATAGTCTAGAAGTGGAGTCAATGAAATGTGAATTCTCAAAAACTTAAAAGAACTCTTAAACCATCTCAATTCTCCGACTTTCAACCACATCACAAGCATTAAATTTGTCTAGTTTTCCACTCTGTCCTCCACCATGCCTCATTAAAAACATAAAACTAGTTTGGCTTCCATTATAAAAAAAAAACTCTTTCGTCTACAAAAGTTGCAATCGCAGATTCAAAATCCTCATTTTAGGCACTTATAAACAAGGACCACTCTGATTCAGAACGCAAGTACACTGAAGGCGACATCATCAAGATGCTGGAAATTTTGATAGACAATATATTCGTCGTTGTTGAAGGACAACTATCCCAACAAACTGTTGGAATTCCTGTGGGCGCAAACTGTGCTCCTCAACTAGCTGACTTATTTTTTTTTTATTCATTCGAGACAGAATTCATACAGTCTAATGTTTTCAAACAGCAAAACAGAAGCTAGTATAGCAGTTCGATCGGACATTCAGATACATTGATGACTTACTATCCATCAATAATCCAAACATATAGGATAACCTTGGTACCACCCATTCAAGTGAACTGGAAATCATAGAAAGAAAACTGAGGGCAGGACTTAAGCTTCCTTCTTAGACACACTACCCTTGATCAGAGACATTTGTCATTTGAGCACATATCTTTATGACAAGTGTGACTATTTTGATTTCACCATCACAAACTTCCCCTTCAAGTGCAGCAACATTCCCTTTTCGCCTGCCAGTGGCGTATTCAATTCACAATTAATATCCTATGCATTGGCATGTTCTAAGTACGAAAACTTTATGTTGAAAGCAAAGAGGATCGCCTGTAAGCTGCTTTCTCAAGGTTTTTCAGGGGAACGACTTAAGGTTCATAGTTACACCCTATACAAAAATACCTCCAAAAAACTATTAAACATCACAGGTTAAGTTTTATTGATTTTATTGGTAGGGAACAATGTAATGTATAGAATTTTAATGAAAAGAGTATATGTCAACGAGCTTCCAATGGATTTATGACCTTCCAAAGAAGTACATGTCCATTTTCTCTTGAATTTTCCCCAAATTTGCATCATATCACCAATAGACCCCTGTTATTTTAAACCTGATGCATGAATGTATATGGTCATTCTTTTAATAACGAAAGAAGGTCTAAAACAAATAAAGAATAGAAAAATACATCAATGCTGGTACGTCAAATTCTATGAAATAGTGAATATTATACCATTTTAGGCTCTATTCTTGACGTCATTATTTTTAGAGTCCAACCAGTAAATGACGGGTTTAAGTACTTTGTTAACATGCCAATGAGCGGAAAAATCGCTATCTTAATATAAGTTAACATATCTTTCAAAAATAAAAATAAATGTAGCAATCATCGTACAAAATTTAAAGTTGGATACAAAATTATGACCTTACCCCCCTCCTGATTTTGTTACAAAATGCTGGCAAGATATCCCCTCCGTGCTCTATTTGGATTTATATCTCCTGAACCGTTCACCTAAATTACTCAATTTTTCATCCATATATCAATTGGAAATAGAAGAGATCAAAAAGTGAATTTTGTAACCCATTTCATAATATTTAACCATTATATCAGTAATATTAACGCCTGCAACAGTTTAAAGAAAATGACGTCACGTGATGCATTTGGCCATTTAAACATCAAATCAATTTGATAAAGAAAAAGAACGTTCCCGAACGAAATGGGGCGACGAAAGCAAGATGTTTATCTTATGAATAGAATTATAAATGAATAGAATGTATTCTGACAAATGAATGCGCAAAGAAAATTACTAATAGTTGTATGTAAGTTCAATCACACGTTATTGCGAACCCGTCGGGGTGAGCATATTGGAAAAGTCCAAATTGCTGTAATTCGCATGTCCAGACTCCATGTGCGTGGCATGCTGGGAAAACTGTGTCTCGAGAATGTTTGTAAAATGAGTCTCGAGAATGTTCGCGGAGTGTTTACTTCCTCGGCGCTACTTTGCATGCGTACACTACACACACCTGTTCTATATTTAGCGCTGTTCTATATTTAGCGCTGTACGAATAACAAGAATTGACAATTGTTCAAAGTGGTTTGCAGTGGCGGATTTAAGGGGGCTTTGGGGCTTACATGTACGATAAATGCACAAGTTTGCTGTGTATTGCACACCCATAACAAAACACAAATTTAAAAGACACTTATTCTCTATTTGAGCTGAATCAGGAAGTGGGACACACGTGATCTGATGTTCGAGGAATTTTTCATGCCCTATTTTGTCAGGAAACCCCCTCCCTAAGACTTTGTTTATTTTCCAGTTAGTTGTTTATTTTTTTTCAAAACCATAGGCTGGATCTCCCCGAATATTGGCTGAACACTTGGATGTTTTCCTGAGAGAAATTTGAATTTATATTGACATTAAAGGAAAAAAAGGAATTAGCTACATGTAGCATTAAAAAATGTCAAAATTGATATGATAACAGGTTTTACTTTTTTCAGTAAATCATCGTTTGCTGACAATAGTTCTTTTGCTTGAATCGCTTCTAAATTCAGTTCAGATATGGTCCAGAATTAAGCCACCAATTTGCTTCATGTTTTCAAAATTTCTCGGGGGAGCCCCCTTCCCCCCCCCCCGAATCCCCATAAATGTGAGGGGGAAATCCCCCATACCCTCCCCCTACTCGGGCCTCGCCAGTCATCCATTCAAAATAATGTATGGGCGGTTAACGACCCCAGTCCCCCTGTCTAGATTGATTTGAGTACACATAATTTCTACTCTGGCTACGCGTGTGAATACAACTGCTATGGGTTCGCACCCTAAGCTTTTTCGAAGGCTAAGCTGTATACAATATAGGCTTAGTACATGTATGTTGCTATCCATCGGTTAAAACCGGGAAGGGCTAAAATCGGTTGTGACAGAATATCGTTTTGAAATGATGTTTTTTAAATTCCTATATTTATGAAAAATCTTTTCTATTTCCGCATGACATCTGTTTTCTTCTAAGAAAGGGTAAACAAAAGCATGAACAACGTTGTTTTGAACCAGGACGTCGCCTTATAATTGCTCGGCGTTGTGAAACCTATTTGTCATATATAAGAATCTGGGCTTCAAAACAGAAAACATTTAAAAGGATTTTTTTTATTTTGAACCAAAAAAAAAAAACCCTAAACAAATAATCCATATAGACAATGTAAATTGCAATTAACTGACTTATATCAGTAAAACAATGCTGCAACTGAGTTATATCTTCGATTCATATTATAAACGTTCCATTCCCCCTCCCCTTTTTTTAACTGATCTACTTGCACATTTATTTCATTATAGTCATTAGATGAAAAATTCTTTCCTGACTGCAAAATAATTTTAGTGTGCAATGTAAGACGATGAAAACAGTATTCCTTGCATTTACGGATTTATGGAGATCATATAATGTAGGTAAGTTGGCATACGTCTTTTTTCATCAAGCATGCTTGGATATTCAGCATTGTGGCATCCAACGTGGGTCAAGGTCATCCTCAAGGTCAGTGTGACTTGCTCAGGATCAAATATGCTTTAGATAATTTTGAAATATGTATGCACTTTCCATTCCTACATTAAACGTATACCAGTAATAATAATTCACTGCCGGGGAGAGGGTTTAGGCAATAATCTTGAAATCATTGCTTTATAACAGGTCCATGAATATTCGCATTGTAAGAAAAGGAGAAAATCAAATAATGTAAAAAGGGGAACTTTTTCAAGAGGAGGATTCACTTTGAGAAGATTTAACTTATAGTACTATGTCATTTGTCATGAAAACTCTTCTGTTCGATAAATTCAAAATAAAATGATTACGGTTATAATAAATGGCGAATCTTTCACATAGCGGAGAGAAATTGCGACGTAACAGCAATACCCCCCTTGCCCTTATCGTGATGCTTGCTGTTCTAAATATCATTACTCCTAGATATATAGACATTTTGCGAGAAATATCCATACATTTGTTTTACCCAAATCCCGCATGTAAAATAAGGAGTCGTTTCCTAATCAAATGTACAAGTTTGTGATATGTAGCTAATTTAAACCCCGCGTGTAAAAAAAGCATCACACACATTTTAACTAGATTTGGCTTATTTTAACTCCGCGTATAAATCAAACGGTTTTTTAAAAATAAAACGAGCATAAAATTATTCTTTCGTGATTTTCTCGTAGAGATGACGGCGAGCGGCAGAATGCGCTGTCAGCCTTTTCTCTGAATGAATATACCCACCAAAGAATTGTTTTACATCAATTTTTAATCAAGATTCAAAGGAAAACGATAGAAGTCCTAATCTAATCAAAATACAGCAGTTTTATTTAGCACAATCCCTAAAATACTAGTTCATGTTTCAGGACGTAGGTGAGTCAGCGTCAAATAATAAGAGTGCCGATGCAATTTTGGCGCGTTTTCGTGACGTCATAGATAGCGTGACGTCGATTTTGGCGACGAGAGAGACTCCGATGCGATTTGTTGTTCGGATGTTGTATCCTTGAACCTTAAGATGTCACTGAGGAAGTACTATTGGCGCTTCAAAGAACTTATTGCACATTTAGACATTTGCCTATCAAGGATAATTAAGGACATTCTTCCTTTCCAATTGACCGTTTTTAAAGCCTATTTGGACATTACCGGATTTGACAAGTTTCTATAAGGCATTCGCGGCGGGTGTGGCTTGCAGTAAGACGACGTTCACTCCTCCCGAGAACCTGACTCCTTAACTACGATTGGTTCTAAATCAAGCTATTCTATTAATATAATTTCAATAAAGAAATATTGACTTCTTCTTTGTATGAAACGACTATATATTAAAGTATTTTCAATATACATTCGGCACATGTACCAACACAATACGTTTCATCTTACCACTTTGCCTATTTCAGGAAGATATACATGTTACAGATCGCCATGGTAAAAAATTGGAGCGTTCATTCATTTTCTCGACCTGCTTGAAATACTTCATACAAAAAGCAGAGCATTTGCTATCGATAACTGGAATGCAAGGATCATTGATGCAGATATCAACTTTTGTTCTTATCATTCCGAATGGTTTACCAGACTTCGCTTGGAGATTTGTGACCGATACTGCCTGTCAGGTCATTAATATTAATTTTTAAATTGATCATTTTTAGCTCACCTAAGCGAACCTCAATTGAACTATTGTCATAGCGTGCCTTCCGGCGTCCAACCGTCCGTCCGCCATAAAGTTTTTAACTTCAAATTCTTCTCCAGCACTATTGGGATTTTGTTGAAAATTTTATGACCGGACCCGTCAATAGATGGCGCCACAACATACGAAAGTAGGTCACGAAGATTCCATCCTTTGACCTTCTTCAGGACCGAAGCACATATCGACAGAGGCAAAGCATAAGGTTGATCTAGAAGGATGTCTTTGGCTGATCTAGAAGGATGTTTCAAGAATTGTTGTTGTCTTTTATACTGCTCAGAAATTAAATTCTTGACTCGTTTTAACGACTTTATGGACTTTGTAAGAATTTCTATTTTTTAACTGTACGTTTCTTTGAATAATCCATAAATATGTGATTTTATACACCCATTTACCACATATTTGTCATACTCTAAGGCACTCAATTCTTATATATTGATCTCCGTTGAATTTTTTCCTGATATTTCATGAATTGTATTCTTATATAAAAAGGGGGTATTTTCTTACATATTGGACTTCTCCTCCAGAACAGCTGAAGGGATTTTCATGAAACTTAGTAGGAATGAAGCACTCCTGTCCCCTACAAGTGTTGTTGTTTTTTGTCAGAATAATTTAATAAATGTATGAAGTTATGCACTCATGTACTTCATATTTGTCATAATCAAGGTACTTAATCTTTTGATATCAATAACATGATTAATTTTAGCGCCAATATGTATATGATTCCGGATGTAGCATTTATCCGTTATGGGTTTTGTTCGTTGTTCATATGTTTGATTATTCCTTCAGTAAAAGTTTGGACAGTTGCTTGCTTTGTGATCAATATATCTACCTTAATACTGGCGTGGTGGCAGCAGGATCTCGTCCTACGTCTGTCGTTGATTACAATTATCAACCGCAAGCTGGTAAACCTAGATACGAAACAAAGTTCGAGTCACAGCGTCAGATAATCTGACCCAGGTCGCAAGTAACACGTGTGATGACAACCTATTGCACATAGTCTAATTCTTTAATTATCCTCGTACAGCCAAACGTACGAAATACTAACTAACCATCATGGCTAACACACATAGAGCACCGAAACAGTGGTGTTTATCAAAGACTGAAACAATTAATTCGTTTGAAAACTGGAGGCAAAACATTGTGTACACACTGTCCCTAGACCAAAATTTCACACAATTCCTAACAGAGGGAACCCAGTGGGGTAAGAGGACAAGGGCAGATCCAAATCGTGGTTTCGCAAATGATGGTGAAGGCATACCAGAGGCCCAGCGACAAACCGCAGCTCAAAAGGTTCAAAGGCTTGAATTAATGCTGGGACAGATTGCGAATTACTGCCCGATCATTTCACGCTCGACCATAGTCAAGAACTCTACGTCTATGGAAAATATATGGAAAACAATAAGGTTACATTCTGGTTTTCAGACCACTGGCGCCCACTTCCTTGATTTTGCCGCTATTAAATTAGAGCCTAGTGAAAGACCAGAGGACTTGTTTCAGCGAATAATGGCGTTTATTGAAGACAATATGCTAAAACAAGGTGCCAATATAACACATCACGGTGAAAACATTCTTGAGGATGAGGAGCTCTCTCCCTCACTTGAAAATATGGCTGTCCTAACATGGCTGCGTCTCATTAATCCAGAATTACCTCAACTAGTTAAGCAACGATACGGCACCGAGCTTAGATCTCGTACACTTGCCTCCATCAAGCCTGAAATATCGCAGGCCATGTCTTCTCTACTCGACGAACTCCGATCATGCGAGGAGGCAAAGGCAATGCGCACCGCTATTACTTACATGCCTAAGAACAGCAATATATCTGCTTCTCGTCCAGATAAGTCGTGTCCGTTATGCAATGCAGCCAAGAGACCAGATCAGCATTTTTTAAGTAAATGTTTATACTTACCTGATCAAGACAAAATGTACTTAGCAAAAGCTCGTAAGATTATGGCCGTGCACGGATGAAAGCGATTACGAGGATCAAACTACAGCAGATCAGAGTGTCGAACCATTGACATGTAATTCTGCTATAAACAGAGTACAGATTCGACAATCACCTTATTAAGATGTTTTCTCTCGTCATCATACCGTTCGTTTGATCGGGGTATGTCCCAACTTGGTCAATTCGTCCCAATTCAAATTCGTCCAACTTTTTTGTACCAATTCGTCCCAACTTCGTCAATTCGTCCCAACTTTTTTCAATCTTCCCAATAGGTCTCTGTTTTATCATTTACAATAACACATGATCGCCGTCCTTTGATAGAATTTGGTGAACTTTTGCATATAAATACAAAACTAGAAGCTCTCCTGGTTGTTTAGTAAAATACATAATATTAACTAAATGACACAACTATTTTCTACGACCTAAGCGTATGAGGCTATAAAAGTATATCAGATGCGCAAGTCTGAACATAATGCATAAAGCTTTTTATCAGTCATGCTTTCTAAGTTAAAGTGTTCAGAAGATCACATAGAGTTGTATACTAGAAAATGACCACATCCAATTTCCAAGAACCTGGAGGTCAGGGGCTAAAACTAATTATCAAGTGGATAATCAAACCACATACCCTTTACATATTTATTATGCAAAAAGAATCTACATGTATACTCTATCAATTATGCACTCTGAGAATTGGTTTTCACAAAAAGGCAAAATATACATTATATATATAGAAGAAAAAGACCACACCCATTTTCCAAGACCCTTGGAGTCTGAATCTCACACATGTACACAACAAGACCATAGACCCATCATGTTGCAAAAAGAATTGAGAAATGGTGTCCACAAGATTACATTGAGTTATATATGAAGAAGAAAAAGACCACACCCAATGTCAAAGACCCTGGGATAAGGGGCTCAGATGAAAAGATTCAGGTGCACAACTAGATCATAGACCTTGAACATTGCAAAAAGAATTAACTTTCTATCATTTACAAGACGCTAGGATTACAAATTAAGAGTACTGTTCAGTCCGCTCACCAAGCTGACGGCTCCTCCCCGTTACATGTGATTGGCGAGACTAATACTATATTCACTCATGAAAACCACACCTTGGTTTTTGAAGGCTTAGTCGTTGAGAATATAGACAGTGATTATTTGGCTGGCATACTGTTTATGGAGAGAAATGACATTTCCATAAGACCTCAAAACAACAGATTATAATAGGTGAAGAATATACTAACACTTACGGTCTTAATTCTGTAGCCTCTCATGTAGCCGTAGCAAGACGTGCCCAGGTTCTCAGAACATCCGTGTCCGAAACAACCACCATTGGGCCTGGTGAGTTTTTAGAGCTTAAAGTCCCAGAGGACTTCTCCGTATCAGATTATGACATCATATCACTTGAGCAGACTGATAGAAGTCAAAATCACACATGGCCAGCTCCCACATTGCTAAACAGCATTGCTGGACGTATACGTATACCCAATCTCTCATCGGAACCGCAAACAATCAAACGTAATGCCCATATTGGAACACTTAGGGCAACATTTGTACCAGACAATGTGAATAACACTGCCAGAGTATCCGAATTTAGTGAGAAACTCCCGAATACGAAGTTTTCGCAAAATGTGCGCGTTGATCCCGACAATGTTCTTTCCAAGGACATGTAATCCAAATTTTATGATCTCTTACACGAACATGGTGGTGTGTTTAACCCGAAATTTAAGGGGTACAACGGAGCTGCTGGACCGTTTAAGTCAAGAGTGAACATGGGCCCCGTTCAGCCTCCTCAACGGAGAGGTCGAATATCACAGTACTAAAAAAATAACCTTGATATGCTCATTTGACAAGTTTGATGAGCTTGAGGCAATGGGAGTGTTCCGTAAGCCCGAGGACATTAATGTAAATGTAGAGTATGTGAACCCATCGTTTTTGGTAAAAAAAACCCCGACTGGTGACTTCCGCCTTGTCACTGCCTTCGCAGACGTTGGTAGATATACAAAGCCACAACCTTCTTTAATGCCGGATGTGGACTCAACTTTTGGAAAATAGCCCAGTGGAAGTACATAGCTATTTCTGATCTTACAAAATCATTCTATCAGATTCCTTTGTCAAATGACTCGATGAAGTATTGTGGTGTTGTCACCCCTTTCAGGGGTGTCCGTTTGTACGTACGATCGGCTATGGGCATGCCTGGTTCGAAGGTAGCATTAGAGGAGCTCACATGTCGCGTACTGGGTGACCTTGTTCAAGAGACATTGTGGCTAAGGTTGCTGATGATTTGTACTGTGGAGGCAGCACACCAGAAGAGCTGCTACGGAACTTGGATAGGGTTCTAAAAGCCGCTGTGATCTTAATCTATCAGCATCAAACACAGTAATCGCCCCGAAAGAAGCTACAATATTAGGATGGGTATGGCGCCAAGGAACAATGCGTGCAAGCAAACACCGAATTTCAACTCTTTCGTCTTGTCAGATACCCACAACCGTAGCTGGACTGCGTTCATTTATTGTTGCATATAAAGTTCTCAGCAGAGTAGTACCAGATTGCTCACATTTCCTCGCACCTCTCGATGATATGACTGCTGGTCATGACTCCAAGGAAAAGCTCGTAAGGACTGATGAGCTGTCCGCTTCATTTTGACAAGCACAACTGGCGCTAAATTCACACAAGGCTATAACGCTCCCTCGTCCAGATGATCGATTATGGATTGTTACAGATGGTGCCTTAAGGCGGAGTGGCATTGGAGCCACTTTACATATCAACAGGAATGGCACTATTATGTTAGCGGGATTTTTTAGTGCGAAGTTACGGTAGAACCAAAACATGTGGCTACCATGTGAAATTGAGGCTCTTTCAATAGCGGCCTCTATCAAGCACTTTAGCCCGTACATAATCCAAGCCTCTTCAAATGCTGCAGTATTAACAGACAGCAAACCGTGTGTCCAGGCATTTGAAAAGCTTTGTCGTGGGGAATTTTCCGCAAGTCCGCGCGTAACAACTTTCTTATCGACTGCTAGTCGGTATTGCGTCTCAATTCGCCATGTTGCAGGACAATCCATATTACCATCAGACTTCGCAAGCCGTAATGCACCCGAATGCACTCATCCAACTTGTCAAATATGCACATTCGTAAGCACTACCGAAAACTCCGTTGTTCAACAAATATCAGTTGAAGATATTCTACACGAGTCCGTAAGACTTCCATTCACTACTAGGTCTGCCTGGAATGCTATCCAGACAGAATGCTGAGACCTTCGACGTACTGCCGCACACCTTAAGCAAGGGACTCGCCTTCCAAAAAAAAAAACTCACCGATGTGAAGGATGTGAAACGGTATCTTCAGGTTGCATCAATAGCAAAGGATGGTATCCTCATTGTGAAACGCGATATCCCATTTATGCCATCGCGGGAGCTCATTGTTGTACCAAGAAATGTGCTAGAAGGCCTTCTAACCTCTTTACACATCAAGCTCAGTCATCCATCTACTCACCAACTAAAGTCTGTTGTCAGCAGATAATTCTATGCCGTAGACATGGACAAGGCAATAGAGACAGTTACTGCTGGATGTCATACATGTGCATCGTTGCTTAAGTCACCGCACGTTTTACAACCGCAGAGCTCATCTGATCCTCCCGCGGGAGTTGGATATCACTTTGCAGCAGATGTAATGCGCAGGGATCGCCAACTCATACTAGTTGTCAGGGAATACGTTACGTCATTCATTGCTAGTACGTTGATCGAATCAGAACGTCATGACTCACTCCGAGAAGGTCTTTTCATATTGTGCATTGAAATGAGACCTCTGGATGGCCCCTTTACCGTTATCAGAACCGACCCTGCGCCAGGATTTACTGCATTAATCGACGATCAGCTCATGAAACAACAACGCCTCGTGATTGAAATTGGCAAAATTAAAAGCAAAAACAAAATCCCAGTAGCAGAACGGGCAATACAGGAGTTAGAGGAGATATTGCGCAGCGACCCCTCAAGCCGCTCCGTTACTGCCCTCGAACTCGCACTCGCAACTGCTTGCTTGAACTCTTGTATAAGAGGTCGTGGATTATCGTCTAGGGAAATGTTCACCCAAAGGGACCAATTTTCTCAGAAACAGCTACCCTTAGAAGATCGACAACTTATCTTGCAGCAGCATGACGCGAAATTGATAAATCACTCTTATAGCGAGAAATCAAAAAACCCTTCTGGCCGTGTCGCGATACCACCAAATACTTCCGTTGGTGACCTTGTGTACCTGGAATGTGATCGCAATAAGTTAAAAGGGAGGGACCAATATCTCGTTGTTGCGTGTGATGGACCTTGGAGGGACATTCGAAAATTTACTGGGTCCCAATTACGTCGCACCTCATATCGAGTGAAGGACTCTGAGTGTTACATTGACACTTCCGCCACCTCCACATTCTCTGCCTTCGATCCCGTCTGTCATTGGGAATCCTCTTTCGGAAAGTGAGTGTACGTTCAATGATCATCATCCCGATCAGAGTGAGGAAACTAGACAATCCACTCGAAACCGTAAACCACCCAGATGGTTGAATGACTATGTGTTAGATTATTAAGTGACCTTAAGTTTAGTTCATTATCCTCACAAAGTTTATATAACTCATTGTTGTTACCTTTAAGTGTTGCATTTTTGGTGTTTTTTATTATTAATGTGGTAAAAATGGGCAGAATAATCCCATTATAAACACCGGAGGGCAGTCTACCCTGTGAAGGTGGCATGTATGTATGCAATCTTTTCATGTTAATTATCATTCATAATTTAGTCAAAGAGATTGATTTAAAGTTTTCTTTTGAAACATAATCCTCATTATATTGTAAAAGGGCAGAATAAACCCTTCCACTTGAGGGCAGTCTACCCAGTGATAGTGGCTAGATCATGTATAAAAGAAAGAAAAAGTGGTAGCGCCAATATGTATATGATTCCGGATGTAGCATTTATCCGTTATGGGTTTTGTTCGTTGTTCATATGTTTGATTATTCCTTCAGTAAAAGTTTGGACAGTTGCTTGCTTTGTGATCAATATATCTACCTTAATACTGGCGTAGTTTTTGGAATTTTTTTTATAATTCTTAAAAATTTATATAATAGTTATGTTTATTATACATATGAACACAATGTTTGTGGGTTCAAGTCTCGGTGTAAAGACAAATAATGATCCACTAGAATAATGACTGGGAATCATTATCCGTCGTATACCAGCACCGACATCCGAACGAAAAGGTTTTTGTTCCCATTTATTGCATATTTGTATATTAATTGAGTTTTTTTATTCTTTGATATATATTTCATACTCAAATTATTGTTGATAAATTCTGTTAATCTAGTTGTAAATCATAAATATTTATGTTTTCTCTGCACATGAACCCAAGGGTGGTAGAGTAACACTACCAAGTGTACATGATTATCAGGTGAGCAGTTGTGCCCCCATTGGGTCTTTTGTTTCTCTAGCCCTTTACTCTTGTTTTTAAAAAAAATCTGGGACTTCAAGAAAATACAAAAAGGAGGCCATTGTAATTTTAAATAGATTAATGTTCGCGGCGGGTTTCTTGTAGGAGAAGTGCTTAGAAAAACAAGCCACACACAAACATGATTTTGTTTAGTAAAAAAGAACAATCAGTAAATGATCGAGGGTTAAGTAACCGAAACATGCATGTCTAGTCCATGCTGAGGATTTATCTGTTCTTAAATGATGCTATTGGATTTGAAGACGTTTAACATTTCTACTAAGAACTTCAGAATTATCCATCTCACTAAAAGAAAGATATTTTTCTTATATGTTTTGAGTTTGCCTTTCCAAATACCTTCATGGTGATAATGTGTATGGGTGTTTTTATGCCAAGCTTGAGTGCAGCTTTTAGGAAAATTGTTATGGCCTAATAATGATAATAAATCATAGAGTCTTTTTTTTTAATGTTTCAAGTCAAAAGGTCCTATCTTTGCATGAATTTATTTGAAAAGAATACATTGTGAACGTAAGAAACATTATCTACATTTAAAAAAGACTAATTCAAGTTTTATAACTTGCTAAAATTCTTCTTTGTTATAAAAAGGGAGTTAGCAGTGAATTATTGGAAAACGACGTGCCCAACTCTTCTAGATTGATGAAATATTTCTTTGATTATCAATTGAGTGCACGTAATCAATATTTCTGTGAATTGAACTGCTAAGTGTTTCTTTCGAATAGAGAGCAATGACTGAACTTCCTCTGCTAAATATGAGTTTAGAAAAATATCAGAAACAAATGGAGCACGGTTGGTTCCCATTGAAATCCCACGAGACCATTCCTCCAAACACTACAATATTTTACCAGGGAATAGTTCAATATTTTAATTACCTTTTCGTCAGTGTATCTATTATGAAAATGAGAATTTACCATAGAAAATAAGTTTTTATTATAATTAACAACAATGCTAATGCTAATTACCTTGATAAATGATGTACTTTTCTATCAGGCTGGTATAAGGGAGAAATCCTTGCATATTGTGACGGAGTCAGAAGCAATTGCAACATACAATGCTTTGGAAGGATCACCAAGTACATCGCGCATGGAGCCAGACGAATTGTACATAGTGTCCCATTTCAAAGGTAAAATTTGCTTATTTTAAATTTTTCTGAACAAACTGTGTCATTGTCTCCGTCTGTTTATCCCATTTTCTTTTCGCGTGAGAAAGTTCTGGTTTGCAAGCCTTTCAACTGTGGTTTTTTTTTGGAGTTTCATTCACTGATTGTTTAGATAGCACTTGATCATCCCTTCGCGCACATTGTCGGAAGATATTTAAGGTTGTAATCATTGACAAATTTACATGATTTGACTTTTTCTGTACAGTTAAAATGACGGTTGTTGTTTACAAGCAGGATATGCTTACTCTTCCGGGTACCTCATTCTCCAGTCTAGCTTTAAGGGGGTTCAGAACAGCCAGACTGAAAAAAAGATCATTTAATTTAATTTTCGTAAAAATTATGAATGTTAATGATTGGAACATACTTTTTCTTTATGCAAAGTTTCATGATTTTTTACCGTAAGTGTTGAAGATACGAACGTACATATATACCCCTTGAAAGCCCCCAAATGGGCCGTAAATGTTATGTTTAAATTAACACGCGTTAGGGAATAAAAAAACGGTCGCAAATCTCCTGTAAAGGCCGAATGTACTCGATATGTGCATGGGCATGGCTTTAAACATATAGTGAGAACAGTATGGAATAGTATATTTTATTTAAAGATTATTTAAAAGAACGTTTGTGTGATTTCTGTGGGAATTCCAGGATATAAATCAAATATTTCCTTCATCGCCTGCTTATAGCGTGCACATATCTCAGTTGATACGCTATGCCAGAGCAAGTACCAAAAATACGAATTTTGTTCTGAGAGCTAGGCGTCTTTCAGATAAGCTTCTCGGTCAGGGATATGTTTGGGACCGACTAACATCGTCACTGAGGAAGTTCTACGGTCGATATGGGGAACTCGTCATACACTATGATGTTCCACTCTCCAGAATGGTGTATGATATTCTGTCATAGACCATTTGAACCATCCTACCAAAGATTGTACTCGATGTCTTCCGAAATTGAAGTTACCGGATGTGACGGTGTTGCATGCAAGCAGGAGATGTTTTCCCCTCCGGGACACCTGGTCTCACTCCCATATCGGGAGTTCGCTTCTTTTCATGTGGTGGAGTTTTTGTTTGTTTGCTGTTGAGATTATCGTCAGGATCTTCTTTAACTCATTTGTGTCACACTTATGCCCTTTGCCGTGTGGAGCTCGTAAAAAAGTTCCCCGCGAGGGGTTTGACAGTAAGTGTTTTGAATATACTTCCCTGACATTGTCGCCATGGCACTTTCTATATAAACATAACGTCAGATAGTGCATGATTTTTATATATTTTCATTTCCATGCTTCATTAACATCGACGGCGGGTGCGGCTAGCCAACAGGGGATGCTTACTCCTCCCGGGCACCTGGTCCCACCTCTAGCTTGCTAGGGGTCCGTCGATGTTTAATTTTGTGCTCTATTGTGAGTGCTGTTGAGATTATCGTCAGGATCTTCTTTAACTCATTTGTGTCACACTTATGCCCTTTGCCGTGTGGAGCTCGTAAAAAAGTTCCCCGCGAGGGGTTTGACAGTAAGTGTTTTGAATATACTTCCCTGACATTGTCGCCATGGCACTTTCTATATAGACATAACGTCAGATAGTGCATGATTTTTATATATTTTCATTTCCATGCTTCATTAACATCGACGGCGGGTGCGGCTAGCCAACAGGGGATGCTTACTCCTCCCGGGCACCTGGTCCCACCTCTAGCTTGCTAGGGGTCCGTCGATGTTTAATTTTGTGCTCTATTGTGAGTGCTGTTGAGATTATCGTCAGGATCTTCTTTAACTCATTTGCTTTGGTTCCTGTTCTATCCTGATTTTGTATGCCTTCGGTTTCTGATTTTCTGAATTATCGATTTTGTGCTGTATACAGGGATATGGTCATTATCCATATTTGTCAATTTAATTACCACAGCTATTACAACAGCGATTACTGAAGCGTTGAGCAATAGGAAAAGTACTGTAAAGTAAAATACTGTAAATACAACAGTTACTGCTTAGTCTTATACGATATAACGATAAGTCTTATATTTCATAATGATATTTACTATAAACTTCCTAGTATTCTCTGAACCTCAGCAGGTATTGTCCAATGAACAAATGTGAATTGAAGATTCGGTAACTTTGACCTGGAATGAGAACCAAAAAAAAAAAATCAGATTTCGTTCTTTCTTAAATTTACGTTTTACAAAATGTAGTCTAGACCATCCTATTCGGGATTAACACTCCACTGTAAAAATCTTGGTTCCAAGTAAAACATGCGAGGCAAATTGACTGAATAATTACCAACTGTCTCTTATCCTGCGTTTAATAAACTCTTAGGTGGTTCCGTTTGTTGCAAAATCTTGTAAACCATGATTGTCTTCTTTGTAACAAGATTGCTCTTGTCCATGCTTCATACATATGTGTGTTCGATGACAAAGTCCTCGTTGAATTTGATTTTTATGTTACTCAGAGGGAGGGGAACGAAAGGCTTCTCAGAATTTACTCCAGGAATGTTTCGACTGAATAAGAAAGTGTACCAACTCTATACGTTCTTGAAGAAAATTCAAACCAATTCTTATGCACAAGAAACGTGTTTCGGATATTAAACACTTAAAAACGGTGCTTCTATCCAAAGTGACTTTTAGACAAAGCCAAAATTCATTTTAGTGGCACCCTCTGGTTATATTTTTGAAATTAAATTTGTGCAATTTGCAGAGAACGTGCGGCTCCTAATTTCATGTAGGTTCGATTCAGTAGCATATCTTGATAAAAAATTTTGTTCAAATTAGCATTGGAGGGATAGTGCTAAGATGTTAAGATGTTAACCTCCTAAAATTCGATAATTTTAATGAAATGACACGTTTCCGGAAATAGCAAAATAATATTTAACTAGCTTCTCAATATTTGCTTCTAGATGGGATGTCCTGTTTGTCAATTAACACTCACATCGGAGGAGGTGTGGCAGACCAGGTGAAATGGAGAGAAGATCTTGTGGGATTAGATTCTGTATGGGCTGCTTTCGAAAGCTTGATGAAAAAAATAGTTCAAGACCAATGGGAAAATATCAAAAAGGACGAAATTTACACTGACGTCCGGAGTCAGTTCACTGATCGAACACTAAAATTCAAGGGTGATAAAGATGTGCTGATTAGAATGCCCTTATCTGATATGATTGATGAATCCAGAGTTCAGCAATATAGCCGCAAGAAATCTGAAGTTGAATTCAGAACGACTGGTCTCTTTTTACCATCCAACTTGTTCAAGTCATTATTCGAGGGACTTGAAACTTCCTTAGAGGCGAATCTTCGTTTTCTGATTAAACGCTTTACCATTAACAATAAAAGTAGACTTTTCCTATCCGGAGACGTTCCCTTTTTGATTGTTCGTCTGTTGAAGCATGATTTTCCCTCGATGCATATCTGTCAGCCGGAAGAACCAGAAACTATTTGCCTGAAAGGCGCAATTTACCATTGTCATAACAGAGCTGTAAGTACTTGACTGAAGAGTATTTGTCATAGCTAAGTAGTGTCCAAAAGTATATGTACACTTATGATACTATCTTAGAATCATGTACTGTAAACGTGAAAATTTTCGCTTGAGGGTAATTTTCGCGTTTATTGCGAATATTTCCCCCACGCGAGAAGTCTTGATGTTATAGTCGCGAAAATTTCCCGTCGCGAAAATAATCACGTTTACAATACCATTCAGGAGATTTAATATGAATCAAGGCAAAGCCTTTTTGTGCGAGCGGAGAGAAAATAATATGATTATATATTAAATAATTTTATCCTATCTTACAAAACTTTCTGTTTGATGATTGCCAAAAAAATAAGGCAGTATAAGGCGAATGGAAACAGTTACACAGAGGCATTTGTAAAATTGGTCTAGACCAGCAGATGAACATTTTAAGGGAGGGGGGCGGCTTAAAATATGGTTCTTTGTACGTTCCTGTTTTGGCCCAGACCGGCAAATATTAGATTAGGTTGAGGGGGGGGGGGGGGTTCAGTCAAATTTACAGAAAAATACGAGCAAACACAAAAGGTGTATGATTTTGAAACCTTATATCAACGATCTAGTTTAAAGAGCTCAGCTAGAACTGGTCAGTCCAAGAATTTATAAACAGACCTGGTTATATTTCCTACATGTGATTTTTTTTATTTCAAGCCATTTTAATTTTGTAATAAAACGGTTAAATGAAAATAAATAACTCATTGCATATCGCCCAAAAGAGAAAAAAACCATCTCGTCAATGTCAGATACAATCGTCCAAAGCCTGTTTCATAACATGTCAATAAAGAAAACCACTTAATATCGGACATCAAAATTATAATTTTGGAGAAATGTTCGGATGCCTCAAAATATTATCGTAAAATCCGAGAAGTGTTCTGGATTGAGAAACTTTATAACGTGAAGCCATCCCGATTGAACACAAAATCGCCCATGGGAATACTTTGGCCGGATTATTGACCTTTTTAGATGCGTTTACGTCAAGCAAAATACGTCCATTAAAGGAAAATCTTACAACGTCAAAGTGACATTAATAATTTGGCGCTATGACGTCAATGACGTCATAGAAGCACAGTAAACAAAATACTCAAACGGAGATGTCGGCTTTCCTAAAAAGATTCCGCGGTTAAGCCAAGTTGTCGATGCTATTTCGTAATCTGCTTTACGAAAAATTATGTCAATAAATTTAACTTGTCAACAAAAATTTAGTATAACATATACGTATACTCGGAGTCGAAAAAAAAATTAAATGGCAATATTCAGCATCTCCGCAGTAACTCTGTCTGCGAGGGGACGAAATTTTTTTAAAGCATAGTAGTACATTCTCATTCTTTGATTCAGCCTATTTTCTCAATAAGGTAAGTGTATACGCGTTACCATAAGGGCGAGCTTCGCTCGCTATAAGTTCAAAATCCAAATTGAATTGATATATATTTTCAAATTACACTGTTTAAAAAAAAACCATTAAGAATCACATATCAATCTGTTACAAAAGAAGTTTTGTATACGACAATTGTTGCTTAAATTTTTTTAAAGAAAAGTGGAAGCAAGACACTTTTAAACGTATTAATTTTCTTCATTTCAGAATGGACACAGGAAAGGTAATTTATCAATAAATTATGAAGGTGTAACGGTATTTCTATAGCATTAAGGTCAGGGTGGCGACTTTTACTAGAAATGAGATAGAAGAAACATGGACATGTCAACATGTAGAGGAACATTTCCTCGAACTATTCAGACCATGAAATCAAAATTTGCCCGTCATGTTTTTTTTTTATTTAAACAAACGTCTATTTTTGGCCTATTTTAACATTTTCATCTTTTTGAATAAACCACATCATAACTTCACATACCTCTGCAATGCATGAATTATTTTTAAAATCATATATGTCCTTATTTGTCTGGATTCGTATAGCTTGTGTATGCATTAAAGGCTATTTTGAGAAAATAGACATTTCTTAGGAGAGTATTTCCTTAGAAATACGATTTTGCTGGTTGCTATGACAACAACTCGTAATTTTAATTAATAGCTAGAAGGTCTACAGTTGCAATTTTTTTTCTACGTATAGAGCTATGGTATTGCTTTATTCGAAAGCAGTCAAACCAATATGTACCCGAATTAGCTTTTGAGCAATATGACTCTTTCTGTAAAGATTGTGTTGTGAGTGCTGTTGAGATTGTTGTCAGGAAATTTTTTAACTCATTTCTATAAGTAACACAATAATTCATGAAAAAAATCTACTTTTTTACCGCAAAAACATAGAGTTTAAGTCGAAGTTCGAACTTCCAAGTATCTTTCTTTTCACTTGTATGATCAGTAGTATATATTCTGATGTAGCGAAAATGACAATTTTGTCCCTATTTGCGCAATTCTTCATTGAAAAATATGCATTTTCCCCAAAATACCCATTCAGCAATAAAATAAAGCCTACGCTCACGCAGCAAGATACGCCCGTTGGGATTTTTTTCACAACACCAAAATATCTAAGTCCCATAACTCCATAAGGACAAATTGGATGAACCTAGCTTAAAATCGAAAGGCGGCTTCCTCTTCAAAGTCTGATCAAAATGTACAAATATCATGAAAATCTGTTGACACATATTCAAGTTATTGCGTTCCATGCACCTATATTTTGCCCTTAGCTTAACATGTATGTTGCATATAACCCCCCCCCCCCCCCATTACACATAATTTCTGGATTATGTGACAAAAAATTCAAGAACCCCTTATATATGTGAAAGAACATCCTTTCTACTTGAAGTATACAAACTTTCAAAACATTCAACCAGAAATAGATTTTTAAATAATTTTAAACTATTTTAGTATATTTTCACTGTATTTTAAAATGTCTAAGTCCCATAACTCTGTAACGACATATCGAATGAACCTGAAAATCGAAAGGCGGCTTCCTCTCCACAGTCCAATCAAAATGTATGAATATCATGAAAATCCGTTGACGCATATTCAAGTTATTGCGTTCCATGCGCCTATATTTTGCCCATAGCTTAACATGTATGTGCATATAACCCCCCCCCCTTCCTATTACACACAATATCTCGCTTATGCGACAAAAAAATTAAAAACCCGTTACATATGTCAAAGAGTATCCTTTCTACCTTAAGTATACAAAATTTCAAAATATTTCGACCAGAAATAGATTTTTAAATAATTTTTAACTATTTTAGTATATTTTCACTGTATTTTAAAATGTCTAAGTCCCATAACTCTGTAACGACATATCGAATGAACCTGAAAATCGAAAGGCGGCTTCCTCTCCACAGTCCAATCAAAATGTATGAATATCATGAAAATCCGTTGACGCATATTCAAGTTATTGCGTTCCATGCGCCTATATTTTGCCCTTAGCTTAACATGTATGTGCATATAACCCACCCCTCCCCCCTTCCTATTACACACAATATCTCGGTTATGCGACAAAAAAATTAAAAACCCGTTACATATGTCAAAGAACATCCTTCCTACATGAAGTATACAAAATTTCAAAACATTTCGACCAGAAATAGATTTTTAAATAATTTTTAACTATTTTAGTATATTTTCACTGTATTTTAAAAATCTAAGTCCCATAACTCTGTAACGACATATCAAATAAACCTGAAAATCGAAAGGCAGCTTCCTCTCCACAGTCCAATCATAATGTATGAATATCATGAAAATCCGTTGACGCATATTCAAGTTATCACGTTCCATGCGCCTATATTTTGCCCTTAGCTTAAAATGTATGTGCATATAACCCACCCCCCCTTCCCATTACACACAATATCTCGGTTATGTGACAAAAAAATTAAAAACCCGTTACATATGTCAAAGAACATCCTTTCTACTTGAAGTATACCAAATTTCAAAACATTTCGACCAGAAATAGATTTTTAAATAATTTTTAAATATTTTAGTATATTTTCACTGTATTTTAAAAATCTAAGTCCCATAACTCTGTAACGACAAATCGGATGAACCTGAAAATCAAAAGGCGGCTTCCTCTCCACAGTCTGATCACTATGTATAAATTTCATAAAAATCCGTTGACGCGTATTCAAGTTATTGCGTTCCATAGGCGGACGGACAGACGGACAGACGGACGGACGGACGGACGGACAGACGGACGGACTTCGCCATACCATAATACGTCCCGTCAAATGACGGGCGTATAAAAAATGAAGGAGTATTATTTTTTTTCTGAAATAATGTAACAAACTGAGCTTATACTATTTACCTTTATGTCGGTTTCAAATATTACGTGATATGAAGATACAGTTATCTCTCTGAAGTCGCAATTCTACTCTTATATGTGAGGTATTTCACAGAAGAAAAAAAAAACGAAATAAACTTCATCCTATAAGAGTTTCTACACTTTATGTTTCCAGATGTCAAACAAAATCTATTTGCATAGAAATAAAGCAAATATTCATAACTGAAGCTTAATGCAATTATTTTAGGAAATTCTCTAGCGAGAAAGAAACGTCAAGTTTGATATGTAATTATATCGAAAATCATAATGCAACGGTAGAGACCGGTTTTCTTATGTAGCCTTTAGGTCCAAAATGGTTATTCAGACATACAGTCTTCATTCAAAATATTGTTCTTTGTCTTATAAACAAAATAATTTAGGAAGGATCGTTGTAATGAAATTCTGATAACGAGATTTGATTATCTAACTAGATCAGAAAATGAAACTGATGGAACAAGTAAGAAATATCATTATTATTTGACTTCAACTCACCTTATTTATCATTACGAGTGATAGGATTACTTCTGTTCCAATCAGAAAGTATGTTAGACTTCTTGAACGCCAAAACATGGTATGGTTTAAAGTTACTCTAGGTCTCGTTAAGATCAAACAATGAATCATCTATTTTTGTCAAAATATTAACGCTAACGAGTCTATCATGCTTAGAAATTAGATCTAGCTGGTTACAATAGTCATATATGTACCCACTACCCATTACTATATTACCTACTTTTTCCGTAGAAGATCGATTGCGAATACGTGTAAGCACTTATTTGCATAAGGCTAATGCTGTGACAAAACAAAATTACATGGCGGACGGATATCACGTGGGACGAAAAGGAATGACAATCGGTGATATCAAAATCTGAAGAGAGAAATGTAATGAACGATAAAAGAAAAGAAATAGTATTGGTTTGGTATTAAAAGATATAGAGACCTAACCTAGTGGACGACCGTGAAATTAAAACTCAAGTCGGAGGAGAAATTAGCTAAAGCGAGCTGCAGTGTACATGTACGTACATGTTAAGTTCTCGTTTATTTTTATCTATGAGAAGTATATATCACCGTGGGGTATCACGTGATGCGCAAATGATATGTTCCACGGGAATGCCCTTTAATTGAACCAAGTTAATACTGTCTAAATCTACTTTATATGAATTTATTTTAGGCCTATCATATGGTCATTATTATCAATTATATTATGGTAATTTATTCTGGTCAAGAATACACGTATATTTGGAGAACACGTAAACAGAAAATTTTGTATCTGTCCGTGCACCATATCATAACATGTGGCGAGCATTGAAAAATATCTGTTTAAGTGTTTTTCGAGATCAATCAACCGAGAATCAGGACCCAGTCTTCTCTGATGATATTTCAACAAGGTCCATCATGGAGTCTGGTCGTCACGGTGGACCAATGTGCAACGTTGGAAAAGACACTGGTACAAAACTGTAGATTGGTTCAGTTCTTTTGATGACTTTAGGAATATATTTGGTTCAAGTTTTATATGCCTGTGATCCTTCTGATTTTGTTTATTAAGCCACCGTAAAAAGAAGGCAATGAAATTCCCAATGATACATACTCTGATGCAGGAGTTGTCCCAATTTTGAAAGGAGTTCAGAATAGTTATTGTAAAATTTCCAAAAAGATTTAACAAGTTTGTGATATCTAAATCCTTGACTGATTAGTTTCTTAGTAATTTGCTTATTTTTATCATGGAAGTCCGAAACAAGTGAGCAAGCTCTAGCGAATCTGATGAGTTGAGAGATGCCGTATGATGGCAATCTTGGAACATCGCCGTCAAGCCAAGGAAAATTAACTATGTTGAAGTCAAAGTTTTCTCTTTTATCGTATTACTTTGTCTGAATTTCTCTATTATTGATTTTGAAATCAAGATCCAAAAATGGCTATATCATCTTTGTGTGTTTTATTCAAAGTTAATTCAGTTGGATAAATTTGATTTTTGTAATGGGCAAAATGTGGGTTTTAAATATTCAAAATATCATCAAGATACCTAGAGGTGCCGCTGAAACATTTCAAGTCGTCAAATTTCTTGAGTTTTTGCAGATACTGCATGAGTTCTTTTTCGTAAGCGTATAAAACAGATCTGCGACCAGGAGCGCACAGTTCGTATTGAATTTATTCTAAACAAGGCAAACGTTTCAAATACAGAAACACAATTTTTGGACCTAAATATCAAAATTATTAACGGAGATATCCATACAAGTGTGTATGACAAAAGAGATGATTTTGGATTTAACATAGTAAATTTCCCCTGGCTTGACGGTGATGTTCCTAGATTACCGTCCTATGGTATATATATTTCACAGCTCATCCGGTATGCTAGAGCATGTACTGATGTTTTGGATTTTCAAAGTAGAAATTTACAAATTACCAAGAAACTTTTAGGACAAGGTTTTCGCTTTCACAAACTAATAAAGACTTTCTGGCAATTTTACAAAAATTATTGTCAACTTCTTCTGAAATTCGGACCAATACAGGCAACAGAGTATATTACTTTGGGTCTTTCACAACCTGCATTTCATGGTGACATTATTAAGAAGATAAGAAGGATCAAAGATAGACAACATCACTATCGAAAATGCGTCAGAATCATCAAACACCTTTTATACCGAGGATATGATCCTAATGTCACCAGACGGACACTAGGCTTGATACTTGACCAATCTACAGTCTTGTACAAGCGCATTCTTAAAACTTGCACTCTGACTGACTGTGACGACGGGACTCCATGACGGGCCCTGTCCAAACCTCTTAAGAGAAGACTGGGCCCCGACCACCTGTCCTCTCTGAATGTCATTCGGACTCCTCGGGTGATAACATACATGAGATCGCGGCGGCAGAGCACGGATTGTATTACGTACGCCCTCTTTTTATATCCATTTAGATATTCATCTGTGTTGTTTGGGCCCCTTCGTTTTACGGTCTTGTTTGTGTGTGGTCATCTGACAGTGAGGAGGTTGTTTTACACCACAATTGTACGTTCTTCGAGACCTCTTGGTAATTGGAAAAGTGGGAGGGTTGTGCGCACGTAATCCAGAATAACCACACCTTCTGCTATTTCCGTGGCAGATGGCCGTCCTAAGTCGGCACCGGTTGCCCATTGGCCTCGTTGGTTTATGTGTAGTCCTTTGTGTTTGATGTTTCTGTGTTGTGCGTTGACGTTCCTTGTCCCTTATGTGTCTCTTTCCTTGCTTGTCTGCTTTGTGTTTTTGCATTGGGTGTTTGGGGGTTTTGCTGTGGGTGCTGCAACCGGGTGTTTTTGGAGATCCCCTCCTTTGTTTCCAATAACTTGCCTTTATAGAGTGTCACCAAATCTTACAAAAATGTTGTCCAAAAGAAAGGACAAGGCCTTGCACATCTCGGATCGAGTCCATCATTTGTACGATTTGTATTCTACTGAAGAAAAGAATCCTTTTGTGACAGAAGTACATATAAATGTCTTACCCTCTCGATCAAAACACCATTTATTAAGTTTTGATAGTCGATCTTTTATCTTCTCATGAGGGAGGGTAGTGTACATGTTAGAGAAGTCGTAGGATGAGATAGAATCGGCTTTAAAATTAAAAGATTTGAATTTGTCGATCACATCACCAGAATTGCTTTTTGACCAAAAATAGTTGATGTCGCTATTATTGAATGCAGTTTCACAATATTTTGATACATGATCTTTAGTTGCTGTTAACGCTGATGTCAAATTCTTAAATAAGACTGTAGTAGTACAATTGCTCGAGATTGCAATAAATCGAAATGTGTAAGGGGATTTGTGAAGTTAAGGAAGACAGTAAATAGTTGTTATGTTTAACGTCTTCAAATTCATTAGCATCGTTTTAGAGCAGATAAATGTACAGCAGGGACCAGACATGCACGTTTCGGGTAATAAACCCTCGTTAGTGATCCTCAATCTGAACAATGTAATATGACCAAAATCTGTGAATTTCTTGTCCTAAATATACCGAAAGACGTAGCAAAATGGCTGGGATATGACACTACAGGACCCAGGTTTTAGAAATTTGAGAAAATTTTGTATACATACATTTTTTTTAATGCGTTTGAAGTAATGACCAACCGAAATTGATCGAACTTGGCTACTTGTGCCCTCGGGGCCTCTTGGTCCACCAGCAGTGACACTCACCAAGTGGTACAATTGTTTAACGTCTTCAAATTCATGTCTGATTTCGAAATAGACAGTTGAAATGAAGAAATTTCACGCAGGTGCTTTTGCAAAATGTAATGGATAGTTTCATTGCTTTTGATATAAGTGTAAGTGGTAGAAAGTTCCGAAAGTAATACTGATATGTAATAGCACTTTCAAATAGAGAATAAGTGTCTTAATCTGTGTTTTGTTACGGGTATGCAACACACAGCAAGTGCATTTATCGTACATGTAATGCGCGTTAGCGCATTTCATGCGATAAATGCACTTGATGTGTGTTGCATACCCGTAACAAAACACAAATTATGAATTTATTCTATATATATGCACCATAGTTGTCTTTTTCATTCTTTTTTCCTGAAATTGCTTTTTTCTTGGTAAAAGGGTGACGTCAAAATTCATCTCGCCGATGGTTTGCAGGTTAGAACAGCCATCGCGGCATGTTAATTTCTTTAGATCTTATGCATTGTGGAGTCACGAGTGTTAATACAGCATGTTCCTTTCAATAGTAACATCCCAGGGACTTACATTGGCTGTGCATATATATGATAGTGTTGTTGTTTGCTGCATTGTCTGTCGGAGCAAAGACATACTTACTGTGCAAATATTGAAGTTAAGATTTAAAGAATTTAGCCGATCTTAAGGGCGTTTCCGAATAAAGCTGTGGATTTTTTTTTCAAATTGTCAATTCGGATATCTACAATGTCTAAAATAAGGTTTTTTCCAGTCATTCAGAGAGAGTGGTTCAACTCCTTCTAACTTACACCATTTACATATGTAAACTTCCAACGCTTCATGTTGCACTTTCCGACATTTAATGAAATCTATCTTGGAAGGAATTCTATACTTTGGTCCTTTTTTAGAAGGCTACGAAGCCTCAAGTCTTGAATGAATCATTACATATTTTACAGTTTTGCAGTATATTGTAAGAATCCGATTTTAATCAATAATCAATCGGAAGACTTATCAGATAAATCGATTACTCCAATCGATTTCCAACACTAGAAAGGGAAAAAAGAGATATAACGGAACATTGAGATTACAATAGGAAATGTTTTAAAACCCGTAAGGCGTCAGTGAGGAAATTACAAAATGTTACCAGCTCCTTTACAAGGTCCTCCGTAGGCCTTTAAAAATGCGTACCACGACGACATTTTGTAAGTCTATATGTTTTTTTTTTTGTCTATTTATAATGTGCATTAGCTCACATTGACGAAGTTGAGTGAGCTTATGTTAAATGTCTTCAATTTCAATAGCATCATTTAAGAACAGATCAATTTGCAGCATGGATCAGACATCCTTAATGTCAGTGATCCTCAATATGCTGTACCACCGCGCTTCTCCGTCCGTAATCGTGTCGAGTTAAGAACTTTTGGATAGCTCAGTATTATGTTACAGTAACTAAACTTGAACAAGTGATTCACCTTGGAATGCTAAGGTGAACCCATGCATCGAATTTCGCTTTGGTGACATTGCTAAAGCTGAGGTCCTACATTAAAACTGCACTTAGGCAGTAAATTTTTTTGGGACGGAAATTGTTAGATACAGACTCTAACAATCTCCGTCCCATGCCATAGAAACAAACTATAACGACCTTTTACACCTGCTGACGTATGCATACTAATAAAGGTACGACCCAAATGCAATGTACATCGCTTTAGTGCATGGTTCGCACCTTTACACAATAGATAATTGCTGGTCAGAAATGACTTGGTGCGTACCAAGTAAGATTGCTTCATTACGCTATTTTGATAGTAAAGGGAGCTCTCATTTTATTTCTAAGGGAGAGGGAAGAAAATACATGGAAAAAAAAAAAACTCCGGATGGACCTTTCTTAAATATAAATTTTACCCAAACAACCGAAAAAGAAAGATTATCATGCAGTCGTCATATGACTGAATAAGGACGAACAAAAAGTGAGTTCGGGATGCGTCCCCACCCCAATTAAATCAAATGATGGCTCCTGCAGCAGCGAAGGTTCAATCATAAGAAAAATCTGGTAACTTTAGGCTCTACGTGGAATCCAACATCCTGAAATGTTTACCATAATACATCAACGAATGAATGGCAGAAAAAATCCAAACAAACAAAACAAAACAATCAACAACAACAACAACAAAAAAAAAAACAAAAATAAAAAAAAACAAAATGATACAACAGGATAGAATAGGTAATGAATCAATATATACGTTTAAATATATCTATTTTTTCATATTTCCAAATTTCGAATACATATCACTGTTAAACGTCTTCAAATCAAATAAATTTGATTTTTTATACATTCGTCATTCCAGTACACGGAACAGTATTCCATTACAGCAAACACCCCATTTCCGCCATTTCTTTGTGTAACGTTTTACTGAAACATTGCTTGAGTCATCGGGGGGGGGGGGGGGGGGTTCCAGTTTATGGTTAAAAACGACAAAATTTCAGTTTTGAAAGTTATTGAACAATTGGCGACAACAGTCTTGACAATAGAAAAAAATGTCGTAATACCTCATTGACAATTTTCATCTTTATTTACATCCATACTGGTACGAACTCTGATACTAATAGATGAGGGAGATATTCAAACACACAAATTTGGAGGTTTCACTTATGATTTTTATCGAGCTACACGTGATTTTGTCAATTGATCCATACTTTAAGCTTGTCTACATTCTATATTTCTATCTTTCTATGACTAGAAATGATTTTGTTTGACGCAGATGATGGACAGGTATTGAAATATAACGATTTGTTCAGTGAAAATCATAGAATTGCTTCTTACTTTGAAGTAAAAGTTTGGCGACATGAATATTTAATAATATTCCTTTATTTCTGGAATGACTGATTTGAATTTTCTTTTAAAGGGAGCAGGTAGGAAGAACTTGAAAAAAAAAAACCCACTACAACTGGAGGTTTAATTAGAATTTCTGACCCACGGCTCCACGCCGCTGGAAAAACTAAAGATCAAGCAACAGTCATTTGATTGAATTCAGATTAAATAAAGCCTGTGTTTGTGAAACACGAATGCCCCCGGTGGCATCTTTGTTAGTATGAACACTATTTTCTGTTAAGTACATGTATGTGAGGTCACTGGGTTAAAAGGTCAAAGGTCAAGGTCACGAGGTCAAAAATTTTGGTATCAGTGGAAAGGTCTTGTCACAAGGAATACACATATGAAATATGAAAGCCCTATCACTCACCATTCAAAAGTTATGCCAAATGTTAAAGTTTTTGAAAAGTAGGTCAAAGGTCAAGGTCAAGGTCACGAGGTCAAAAATTTTGGTATCAATGGAAAGGTCTTGTCACAAGGAATACACATGTGAAATATGAAAGCCCTATCACTTCCCATTCAAAAGTTATGCCCAATGTTAAAGTTTTTGAAAAGTAGGTCAAAGGTCAAGGTCAGGAGGTCAAAAATTTTGGTATCAATGGAAAGATCTTGTCACAAGGAATACACATATGAAATATGAAAGCCCTAAACACTTCCCATTCAAAAGTTATGCCCAATGTTAAAGTTTTTGAAAAGAAGGGTCAAAGGTCAAGGTCAAGTTTACGAGGTCAAAAACTTTGGTAGCAATAGACAGGTCTTGTCACAAGGAATACACATGTGAAATATGAAAGCCCTATCACTTCCCATTCAAAAGTTATGCCCAATGTTAAAGTTTTTGAAAAGTAGGTCAAAGGTCAAGGTCAAGGTCACGAGGTCAAAAATTTTGGTATCAATGGAAAGGTCTTGTCACAAGGAATACACATGTGAAATATGAAAGCCGTATCACTTCCCATTCAAAAGTTATGCCCAATGTTAAAGTTTTTGAACTGTAGGTCAAAGGTCAAGGTCAAGGTCAGGAGGTCAAAAATGTTGGTATCAATGGAAAGGTCTTGTCACAAGGAATACACAAATGAAATATGAAAGCCCTATCACTCCCCATTCAAAAGTTATGCCCAATGTTAAAGTTTTTGAAAAATAGGTCAAAGGTCAAGGTCAAGGTCATGAGGTCAAAAATTTTGGTATCAATGGAAAGGTCTTGTCACAAGGAATACACATGTGAAATATGAAAGCCCTATCACTCCCCATTCAAAAGTTATGCCCAATGTTAAAGTTTTTGAAAAGTAGGTCAAAGGTCAAGGTCAAGGTCACGAGGTCAAAAATTTTGGTATCAATGGAAAGGTCTTGTCACAAGGAATACACATGTGAAATATGAAAGCCGTATCACTTCCCATTCAAAAGTTATGTCCAATGTTAAAGTTTTTCGGACAAACAGACAGACAAACAGACAAACAGACAAACAGATAAACAGACAAACAGACGGACAGGCCAAAAACTATATGCCCCCGAATCTTTGATTCCGGGGGCATAAAAATATGCCCCCCCCCCAACATAAAAGTGGTCGCTCCCTAAAAATTACTGAGTATACTTTGTATACAAGTATTATCTTTTACAAAAAGCTGGCCGTCAGTTAGCTGACTTTAAAAGTTGTAAATTCTAGTAAGAAAAAAAAAATCGGAGAACACGATACCAGTCGCACATTTCCGGGCTTTTGCGTTGCGGTTTTTTTTAGTGTGTCAGAAATCGTCTAAACGAGAGAATTTAAGGGACTACTTTTTTTGATAAGCTAGTTAATTTACGAACGAAAAAAAAAGTACTTCGAAATTTCTGTTATTTTTCGAGATCATTTTAAAGATCTGTTTACTCGTAGGTGGTTCCAAACAAAAGATCGGGGGGGGGGGGGGGGGGGTTCAGCATAAGGTTTTTAAATAAATCGTAAAAACGGGATAAAATAAGAATTTCTTTTCAGTTTTCCAGGAATGGTCCTAGACTGCCTAACATCCTTTCTTGTAAATTCAAGAATATCAACACATGCATCACGAATTATTACTGTTCTTTCGAAATTTTGGAAGATAATCACATCACGAGTCCTTTAACAATTTTTGAAAACTCCCTTTTTCCAAGTTTTAAGTCCTTTTTTTACTTTTTGATAGGTAAATAATTCCGATTAACTGATAAATGGTCAATGATTCATTTAAATATCCACTCAACTTGTTTTCATTTTCCATAGAGAAATATTGCCCGAGGCATACTATTTTGATAGATTTAGGGGCTGTATCAGAAAATCCTAATATCTGTCCGATCGAACCATGCACTAAGTCGGTTGGTACACTCTTTTCTCGTCCCCTCGACATGCTCCCTCGCTTCGCTCGGGACCATATCTCGGGGTACTTGAAAATCGTGTACCAACCTTTACCTAGTCCCGGTATATAAGATGAGCTTCAAACTCGCCCACCGTGACATTCAGTGACTAGAAGTCTGGGAGTAAATAACGCCTGAAAAGAGAAATGAATTCATCTGATTAAGGGGTATGGACAAAAGTTTATCGGCCATATTGGATTTGACGTAAAGCATACTTGAAAATCTGTCGTTCTGCAGAATTAATAGCCATTCTCTGTAAGGACCAAAATCGTTCGGCACGGCATGTCATGGATTTTGATGATTTTCGGTATAATGGGTATATATTAAGTACTGACCATGAAAATAACACTTTTCAGCCAATGTGACCTCTGGTTGCCATGGTAACGAGGTAATTCTATTTATAGCACTTTTGGGACCATGAAATAAGCCAGCTCCGGAGAGTTCGTTGACATGGATACCACTGTAACAGCTTGTTCATCTTTATATAATCTATTCTTCCTTACTTCCATTCTTACTTAGTACGCTTAGATATGTGATATTTATTACAGGAACCGTATTGTATTATGCTAAAATAAGTCAAAATGAAGCGAAAAATAGAGGTGAAAATAAGGGCCAATTTAGTGTGTTTTTGACCATTTTCAATCTTAAATATCACAAAAGGCACCAATAGGAGACTAGTGATTTTCATCAATGGACATGTATGTTTATTGACAAATAAAATGAACGAAAAATTGGAGTGGGTATTTAAGAGTTTTACCTAAATTCTGTCGTCAAAGACCGTTGCCATGGCAACATTAGACCTTTTTGCTTGTTTCATATTATCTTTGAAATTGATTTTATTCCTCTTTAGAGCTACATAAGATTGTCAAAATGTATGCATGTATAGATATGACTTATATCTTTTACATAAGAACAATTAAAATGTTCAAGGTCATTGGCTTGATTTTCAAGGTCATTTATACTTTGAGACTCAAATTTTGCATAAAATATTGATTTTTTAATCTTTTTGTTACCGATTTTAGTGATTTTTTTATTTAAATATTTTCATAGGTCATATTATATTATGAAAGCACATGAATATAAGAAAGACAAATCTAAGAATTTATTGAATTGTCGCAATTCAATAGGAAAATATTTTTCCGTAAAAAAACAAGAAAAATACAGATTTCGTCCCTTTTATATCAAAATACTCACCAAGAATTTAGATATTCGAAGATGTGAAGAAACGTAATCAATAGTTCTAAGAAATAAGTGATACATTTATCATTTTATGGCAAATAACTGTTAAGTTCAATATTTCAAGGTTTCTAAAATATTGACACCTTCATTTTATGAAAAATCAGGATTTTTCGTCAAATCTGGTCACTTAAAGTTTAATGACCTTGAAAATTCAGTGGGTGACCTTGAAATATTTTCAAGGTCATTTTTATGTCAAAGCGCCTCTGATAGATGTATACATGACCTTCTGTTCCAATATTATGCGTAGATAGTTTGATAGAGGTTGTGTTTAAATTTATCGTATTAAAACCTTTCAGCCGATTGTTGCCATAGCAACTATATTTGATGCTGCTTTGCATATAAAAGGACAAATTAGCCCAATTAATTTTTTATATTCATGAAGAGTTCAAAGATGATACTAATTGGATAACTAGAATTTGGACTTCAAAAATTGGTGCTTTTATGAAATTTTCAACCTTGTAAAACAGTAAAAACATGCAAAAAAGGGTCTTTTAGTGCCCAAAACAAAGCCTTTTGATACCCTATTTTGGCCCAATTTTTCATCTTGAAAACATAAGGCATCAGAGATGAATGTAAAAAACTTAACAAATATGCATAATAATAAGGATTAAAAGAAAATAATCAAAGCAATCTAAGATTTAAAATGTACCTGTTTCCATGGTAACGAAGCCTACAAATATGCCTTGTCCTATAGATTTTCCCGATTTTTGAAAATTCAGACACGGTTACCATGGCAACGAAAACCTTTTTGAAAAAACTTGGGTTGATTTACATACTAGTACTTCATATTGAACTTCCATGCCAAAAATCTCAAAAATCCATGACATGCCGTGCCAACATGTTTTGAAATTCTTTGGTTCTTACAGAGAATTGCTGTTAAGACTCCAATCTTAACCATTTTAATACTAACTTTTCTTTACCTCAACATCGTCATTTTCCCATCATTTTAAACAAAAACTGCATCAATATTTTTACATGACAACTATTTGAACTTAGTGCACCGAACTGCGCAGCTACAGGTTTGCAGGATTCATGATTAATACTATAACCTACCTTAAACGTTGCTATCATCATATGTCTACAAACATTTGTCCTCCAATTTTGATCATATTTTCTCAAAATACCGGGTATCTTCATTTTACACGCAAGGGGCCGGTAGCCATATCAACATAGAAATGAGTCCAGGGGTGGATCCCCGGAATGTTGCACATTTGTAATTTGTCACCTATAATTCACATGACTATCCCACTTTTCTAATATATATCATGTAAATGATTAATAATTGAATCGCAAACAGTCGAAATTCTAGTGAATTACCCCAGGAACTTTAAAATCGTTTATTTTTTCAACCTATGTTGGGGCGGATCGGCACGTGAAAATGGCTACCTGTAAAAACTCGTGTTCGAAAAGACACCGTGTTGTATTAACAAGAGATTTATATGATAATGAGACCTTGTACTCAAAATCGAAGGACAAATGGTTGTAGATTTAGTATCAATGTAATGTTTAAGGTAAGTTATAGTATTATTCATAAATTCTTCTGAGGTGCAGCTGTGCAGTTCGGTGCATGAATTAAAAAAGTGTCTAATGTTAAAATCTTAATGTAATTTTCCGTAGAAAATATGGAAAATGTAGCTAATGGGGTTGAGAATACTTGGGATTAAAATAGTTGAAGTTGGAGCCATGACTCGGTGTAAGGAAAGATTTTCAATAACACACTACATAAAATCCAATATGGCGAATAACGGTTTGTCCATACCCCTTAAATAATGAATAATCGATTAGGAGAAATGAAAAACAATCCTAAATTGATCAGTTCAAATAGAATTGCAAAAAAATAATTTGGATAATGTATATTTACAAATTCCATTCACTCCCCGCCCAACCCTATCCCACTCCCCTAAAAAAATTGGATAAGATAAAACGAGTAATGAAGTCTTCTGATAGAATTGTGAAGAAGTATATCTATTTTGTTTAAATATAGATGCACATTCACCGCGTCAAGCCTTCATCATGAACACCCCCCCCCCCTCCCCCGTTGCATTCGAATATCCTTAATCTTTTTTACATCGATCGGTGAGCGGTGAGAGTTTTGCATGTTTTTTCTCGTTAATTCAAAGTTTAAAAAAAAAACTACTAACAACAACACCAAACTATAGCATACAATGATAGATGTTAGTTCGAATTCATTTGCGGAAATGAGAAGGGGAGGATCACTTTAAAAATGTCTTTACTATTTTAATAGTTGTTTGTCTTTGTGGGAGGGGGGAGCTCAAATTTCTCGAGAGCTCACATTTGACTAGCGAATAATGTTTTTTTTTCTCCTTTCAACAATTCAAACAATGCTGGATCCGCCCATATGAAGCCACACTTATGCCGTATGAATAAATACCAAGACATGTGACAGCAAGATATATATTGAAAATTATATTTAATTCTAGAATTGAGTGACTGAAAAAAGTTTTCTGCTGAGTGTATCTCACCTGACACAGTGACATATAAATCAAATAAATTATAATGCATCATCAATCTAACACATGCTCTGTCACTTCCGGTATAAGTTGATCGTTGGGAGTGTTCGATCGTTTTAGGTGTAATTTCATAAGAAAAATAAAAAATGGTCAACAGACATAAAAGAAACATGTACTTCATTATTCTAGTTGAGGTTTTAGTATGAATTTTTTTATCAATTCTTTAATGATTCGGAGATATTTTCCCATTATCATATTCATTATTCACTCACAGTGAAGGAGTTTTACCTTTGTTTCTTTCTTCCTGCATAAGGCACGGTCCATTTGATATTCTGGGGGGGGGGGGGGCTTGGGTTTTTTTCGAAAAAAATAATTTTGCTCTCAATTTTGATGAAAAAAATAAATTTGCTTATGGTGTGACAGAAAAAAATAATCTTGCGCTTACAAATAATCTGAATTTGAAGAATTACCATAAAATTTCGCTAAAATTCTTGAAAATTTTCCGGCTCGCTTCGCACGCCGCAGTTCTCAAATTATATACAAATTTTTGGCTCGCTTAGCTCGCCATAGTTTTCTATCAAAACATTATTTACAAATAGCATCTTTTTAAGTTCAGATATTAAATATATTACTAAATTATCAATATGTATGTATTGCTATTAATACATGTTGCATGTATCCCATAGAGTCATGTTCTTGTTAGCTTAGAAGAAGAACTTCAGTTATTCACCAATTTACAATTCTTAGCAACATTTAAAAAATTGTCTAGGAGACCTTCTCCTCAGACCCTCTTATACATGTTATATACATTTATCTCATATAAAATATTGAGAATTGTATTGTAAAAATCTTTTATCTCTCTGTTTAAAAGTGAATTGAATACTTGCATAAAAATAAACTAATTTATTAATATTTAGAGTTTTGAGTAAAAATATTGATAATTTTTATTGATAAAACACAAACATTCTTAATATGCGCTTCACTTTATTAAAAAAATTTCCTTGCTCCAACTTTGCCAGAAAAAAATAATTTTGCCCCGGTCCGGGGCGAAAAAAAAATAATCTTGCTCCGACAAAAAACCCAAGCCCCCCCCCCCCCCCTGAATATCAAATGGACCATGCCTAATTGAGGATTAAAAGTTTTGGATAATAGAAATATCGCACCGACATGTACTTACAAAAAGCTGAGTTCTTTATGAAATGTATGCTCTCTCTCTCTCTCTCTCTCTCTCTCTCTCTCTCTCTCTCTCTCTCTCTCTCTCTCTCTCTCATATTTTCCGTATCCCTTTTTTTTCGGTCGGTCAATACACTGTTGCTCCATTATCAATGGTGACAATATGAATATTACATGTGCAAATAAAAGCTTGACTGTCTTTCCATTATATTACTGACCGTGCAATTAATTTCATCGTTGGTAGAATTTGTGAGCCGGGTTTCCTTTACAAAGGGCAACTTGAAGTATTTTGCATGTATTATTCAGAACCGGGATATTTCATTTTCGAACAACATTATCACCCCCCTCCTTCTCTCGCCAACGAAGAGATTATTTTCAAGGTCAGAGGGAAAAAACGTTCAGTCTCATTTTCGGCCCTGGTTCCAGGTACATGTACTTGTCTTTTTTTTATCCCTCTAAAAGTATCACAGACTTTGTAAATTCTTGCCAAACTGTGATACGCGAATAGGAATCGGGAAACAAACGCGGGTCTAGAGGGATTGGGGGTCCCTGGCCCCGTCCCGTCTAGCTAGAGTTTTCGAATCATAACGTAGCTGCTGTCAAGATTTTTACAAAAAATGGATCTAATGAAATTTTTTAATTATCATAACTCTCGCAAGCTTTTATTAGCTCACCCGAGAGAAGTTCAAGGGAGCTATTGTCATTGCGCATGCGCGGATCCAGCAATTTTGGTTAGAGGGGGTCCAAAATTTTAGGAAGTCTACATATCATGTAGGTACATGTACATATATATCGGTACACATGATGTGGGAGGGGGGCAATTCTGAGGGGGGTATTGTTAGCTTTCCTTTCACGTTTAGATTTATGAAGAACTGGCGAGCGTAGCGAACCTGAAATTTCTTAAGAATTTGTCTTGATTCGAGGACAATTGTATTAGATTACTTAGTATGAACAATTGAAAATATTACAGAAAAAATAGCTTTGTATTTGTAAATGGCGAGCGAAGCGAGCAGAAATTATAGGTTTCGAAGCCCTTTCATGCATTTTTAGATAATGGGTCAAAGCTCGACCCCACCTCCGAAAATCTCGGGGGGGGGGGGGGTCCAGACCCCCGGTCCCCCCTCTGGATCCGCGCATGTTGCGTGTCGTTCGTTGTCTGTCGTATGTCCATCGTAAACTTTTAACATTTTCGACATCTCCTCTGCAACTGCTGCACAGAATCTAAACTTTCAAGAAAACAAGTACCCAAGGTCCACGATCAAGTTTGTGTCTTTTCTGTCGATCAGTCAACAAATATGGTCACCAAGGCCTCTGAGTGGCTGACACAATCTGGAAATATCTTCTGCAACTCCTGCACAGAATTTCATGAATCCCTAACTTAGACTCAGCTCCAAATGTAGTTCAAGGTCACTTTCAAGGTCAAGGTCACATATTTAGTGTCAAACATGAGAGAGGCGAGATACCTGTTCTTGGACAGTGCAGTGCTATTTTTTACTTCTACTGCATAGAGTTTCACCAAACCTTACAGAAAGCTAGTTACCAAAGTACTCTACATACTTGGCGACTTTCAGCCCTTCGTCCGCAACTCGGGTGAGCTCCTTGACCTCCTTGGGCCTCTTGTTACTTGCTTTATCGATTTCAAATAAAGCACCTTTCCTATGCAAGCAATATATATAGATTTCCTTGACTAACATAGATGGTAGAAATGGTGGCATTGTCTACTTTTTTAATCTCAAAATTTTAAACTATGATATAGAATGCAGATCTAGATGATTTCAATAATCAAGGACCACCATTGTTCTCAACTGAAAATAACGTAACTGTCATTATTATTGTCATTGAAAAGTTGTGAGATATCAGGTTGTATTTTATTATTCCTTTTTTAAATTCAAATTTATTCATTTATATATTTATTTATTCATTTTATTTAATTTTATTTTATTATATTTTGGTGGGATGGGGCGGGGGGCTTTCAAAATTCTGTACTGTTAACTTTTGGTCCCCCTCCTGATTCCGCCCATGGGTCATTCCTCGACAACTGCTGAGTCCGAAAAAAAAAGAAGAAAAATATATTTGTGTTCACGAGATTGAGCTACTTTAGAGGTTTTGTTGGTTTGATTTGTTTTAGGGGGGTATTAATGGGGGTTAATTTTTTCTTATGTTTTTTTCTATTTATTTATTGCTATCATGTCTTGTTGCAGTAAATGTGTAGGTTGCAGCTGTAAAGATGAAAAATTAATAAAATAAATCACGAGTCAAGAAACAAATACCCTTTCCGCCTGGAACCAGCAATTGGGTGCATGTAGTTTCGAATGCTATTTAAGATACTAAATACTTACATGTATTTCATAATTATTTCATCAGATCTGGTGTGCTCATGATGCTATCTATGCACATTTAATTTTGTAGTGCCTAATTCTGCAAGAGTATCATGCTCATAGTGACATTGATAAACAAGCGCGGATCCAGAGACGGTGTATCAGGATCCCGCGACTGGACTTGGGCGAAAATGCCTTTTCTCCGTTTTAATAACATTGTTTTTCAAAACAATAAGCTGGACTCCCTACACGAAGGTTATGACCTCCTCAAAAGTCTACATCTGCTTATAAATAAATGAGCATAAAAATACCCCGGCCATCCTGCCCCTGTAACATCCGCGCCTATTTCAAAGAATTTATGTATAATCATCTGTATTTCACATGCATGAAAAAATTAAAGCAAAAAGCAGTCATGTAATATTTGTAATTTGTGAAACAATGATGAGAGGAAATCGTGAATATTTGTCATGCATCTTTGGTTGATTACTTGATTATCTATAAAAAAAATCTTTTTGCCATCTTCCCTAAATTGTTAATATATAAGATAGACGGCTTTATTTTCTGATTTGTTTCAATATAGGTATATACTAAAACATAGATCTTACATACAATGAACATTTTTAGAGGCGAGGTAGGTATGGGCTACCTGTACCTGGTGAGCAGATTCTTATATGTACAATAATAAAAAAATATTATTCTTTTCGCAGTCTTATTTGAACTAAGGGGTTTTCCAAGTCTCTGGAATCGATTATTCATTATTTTATCATTATTGTTCATTTATCATTTCAGGTGTTACTTCTAGTCACTGAATGTCACGGTGGGCGAGTTTGAAGCTTGTCTTATATACCGGGACTAGAGCGATGTACATTGCATTTGGGTCGTACCTTCATTAGTATTAGGAGGTGTAAAAGGTCGTTATAGTTTGTTTCTTTGGCATGGGACGGAGATGTTAGAGTCTGTATCTAACAATTTCCGTCCCAAAAAATTTACTGCCTAAGTGCAGTTTTTAATGTAGGACCTCAGTTTAAGATAGTTTGAGTAGCTCAATATAGGACGTTGTTCAAGCATCACTGATGAGGATTGAATTTGAAACAGTTAAACATTTAATATCCGAAACACATGTCTGGTTCATAATATTTCTTCAATATGTATAGAGTTGGATAATTTTCGTATTATCAATATGTAAACACTTATTTCCCGTCATAGTGTGAAGCAGTTAAAGTTGTTCCAAGTGACTTGATGTTTTGAAGTGTATTAATTACTTCTTTCCAGCTCTGTCGCCTGAAAGAAGCTTTGTTTTGGCACTTAATCAATTTGACGTCATAAATATCTTATTGCTGTTTCTGAAACTTATCATATTATCCAAAAACATCATCGAATTAAATCAAAGGATGTTAATATCTTAGCACCCCCCCCCCCCCAATGCTATTTTGAATATAGATTTATTTTAGTTTAAGGAGGTATTGAACACTTTGACGCCAAATTCAATTTTTCTCAAAATTTCTGAAATTATTCATATGTTGTCTGTCCTTCATCATGCATACTTTAATTTGATTCTATCCACAGGAAAAATTTCTATGAGACTTTGAAATATGCATTTTTCAACGTATCCGTGAATTTCTTGATGACGTCATAATATTAAAAGTGTCATCGCGGTTCTCTTAAAGCTATTGGAAATTAATTTTGATTTAACTTCCAAAATATCCATAAATGTATTGCTCTCACATAAGGAAAAGATTAGATGAATTGTGTTATAAACAAAGGCAGGATACTGGAATAAAAGATGACACAGTCGCTCAAAAAATTGCAATTTCGAGCCAATTGACTTTAGTTGATAGATAATAATTAGGAATCCTGTGGATCAATCCTTGTCAAAAACTAAAAGAATGATCAACAATGTCCAGAGATGATTTCAAGATTAAATGAGAAAAATTAAATTTGGGATAAAAATTTTATAAAGCTTTTTATTTTCCAATTTTTCTTCCAAATTCGTCCATTTTAAATGAAGTGACATCCGCTTCCTTGTTATCTAAATTTGTCAACGAATACTCTAATGTAAAAATTGAATTTTCTATTTTGTACATGTTTTAAAGTTTCAACGCGATACGTTTTGTATTAATGTTTTAATTGCATTTTAAATGCGATAGTTTATAACGCCGTTTTCCTCCGAAAACGTCGAAATGACGTCGTGATTAGCTCATGGATAAAACTCCCAAATCCACAATTTTGAAAATCGCTATAATTTCTTCAAATTACGTCGGAAATTATTCAAACTTCATCAGGATACTCAAATTTGTATATCAATCAGTGTATCAAATGTTTTAAGGAAGTAAGGACTGTACTTTTCCAGGGAAGTGAGAAAACAAATAATATCGCCGCCATCTTGGTGTTGAATCCCTCCTTAAACATATTTTATTTCAATAAAACGAAAAGGGATTGGGCAACAAGTTTTACCAACATTATGTAAAGCCCTCTCAGTGATGCGCATATTAAGAATGTTTGTGTTTTATTTATGTTTTTTACTCAAAACTCTAAATATTAGTATATAAGTTTATTTTTATGCAAGTATTCAATTAACTTTTAAACAGGGAGTTAATAGATTTTTACAATACAATATTCAATATTTTATATAAGGTACATGTATATAACATGTATAAGAGGGTCTGAGGGTCTGAAGTTCTCCTAGACAAAATTTTAAATGTTATTAAGAATTGTAAATTGGTGAATAACTGAAGTTCTCCTTCCAACTTTACAAGAACATAAAAGACTCCATGGGATACGTGCAACATGTATTAACAGCAATACATAAATATTGATAATATATTTAAGCTTTTAAGTAGCCCTTTTTCATTCACACACATGTATAACTTTTTATATCTTCAAATATATGAATTTTGCTATGAGTGAATAATGTTTTGATAGAAAACTATGGCGAGCGAAGTGAGCCAAAAATTTTTGGTACAATTTGAAAACTGCAGCGAGCGAAGGGAGCCGGAAAATTTTCAAGAATTTTACCGAAATTTTATGGTTATTCTTAAAATTCAGATTATTTGTAAGAGCAAGATTATTTTTTTCTGTCACACCATAAGCAAATTAATTGTTTTCATCAAAATTGAGAGCAAAATTATTTTTTTCGAAAAAAAACCTAACCCCCCCCCATCCCAGAATATCAAATGGACTGTGCCTAATAACTAAATTGCTCTAATTATTCTTGAACAGCAAAACTTTTCTCTGCTGCAATCGATATTGGAACTGCCTTCTCTGGGTATGCATACTCTTCAAAAGCAGACAAAACAAAGGTTCATGTTCCGATCTGGAAAAATCCAAGTGGTGGAGTTCCGACGCACAAGGCACCTACTGCTTTACTTCTTAACAATTTCAAATCATTTGTGGCTTTTGGGTACGATGCAGTAGACAAATTTTCAGGCATGCCAGAAAAAGATGACAAAGCAGAAAAAGATGACAAAGCAAAAAAAGATGACATAGCAGAAAAAGGTGATCATTTCTTCTTCCACCGCTTCAAAATGGATTTATACGACCAGGTAAGGTTAATTTTAAAACAAATTCAAAATTAATTATTGTATGAAAATAGAACCTATTTGAAAGAAAGAATGGAAGGGTTGACTGTCTTAGATGACGTAACATTTATCTTTTAAAAAGAGGGGTTTAAAGAGTTATCTAATATCATTCATTGACTAAAAAGCTCGAGAGATTTCACCCTCATCTCAAAGTATGCAACATTTATGAGAGGTTTGCTGATCCTACTATTATTGCTTTGTCATTTTTGTAGATAACAAACTTATTCAACCGAAGCGGCCTTGACCTTAAACCATTGACATTGAAAATGAATAGGGTTTCATTATCTACCTGCTGGGAAAATTAGTGGAATGTTTAATGTTCTAGGATTTAACTTCTCTGCCGTTTCAAGTCAATACATACAAATTCAAAAGCGGACAAACAAACGGCAGCAAAACATCATTGCAAGAGAGGTGTGAGGAGATAATGAAGTAAAAATAACCTTTTTAGTGCGGAGGTCCACCGTGACGACAGGACTCCATGACTTGACTTGTTTAAATCTCGTCAGAGGAGACTGGGTCCTAATTCTCTGTCCCATCTGATAGTTGGTCATACTTCAAGGGTGATTAATCTTGCGTTCGCTTCAGCCAGCAGAGCACATACTGTTATACGCATGCCGTAGAATTTTTTAGACCCATTTACATGAAAGTGTTACAAGAGACCGCTGCGTTTAACTGTCTAGTTTGTGATGTCACCTTACGGTGAGAAGTTTTATATTTATACAACTACTGTGCGTCTATGGAGACCTTGGTGTATCTGGATAAGTGGGAGGGTTGTGCGCGCGTAATCTGGATAAACACACCATTTACTAATAGCAGATGATAATGGATAAAAACTGAATTCTGAAATTTCCTTTTTATGTTTTTAAGAAAATCACCAGGAAAATGATGATGTCAGATGAAACCGGCAAAGCTATGGAAGCAATGACAGTATTTAGCATTGTGATTGAGCATCTGAAGAAGATGATGATGGATGAAATAAACAGAAGTCTAGATGACGTCATTTTTGTCCATGACATCCAGTTTGTTATTACAATACCTGCTATCTGGAGTGATTATGCAAAATCGTTCATCCATGAAGCAGCTAACAGGGTAGGTGTTTGATAAGAACAACATACGTAAGTTTACGGTGTTGAAGGTAACTTCTTAATGAAAGACACGATTGGTATCGGGTCATGTCTAATGTAAACAATCGGCATTTTACTAAGCTAAGGCCCTGAAGACATCAAATTCATATTTGCATAGCTCTGTCCTTAGCTGGGGTTTCGGCATAATTTTTCGGTCATGTCTAAAATGAAGCTCCTGGCGACTACCCTTCAACCGTTTTTGGCAATGTTTTTCACTTAAATATGCTTTTGAATTAACCCTACACAAAATTTGGAGTCGCTCATTTTGGCAAGATGAAATTAAAAGTCTGTATTGTAGCTGTCGCTAGAAAAAATCACTTTGGCTTTATTTAAAATACTTGACATGAAGTATTAGTGACTCGGATTCAATATCCGAAACACGTGTCAAGCACAAAAAATGGAATTAATTTCAATATTGAGAATCTAACTCGAAATAGAGTCATTTCAATGCTAAAAGACATAAAATTAAGAGAGTTGAAGGCATGTGTTTCATGTCTTCGAATGTAATGGTTGTAATGGTATTTAATACGAACATTGAACATAAAAAGCAGCCCTTGATATGAATAATGTTTAATAAATATAGGCGGATTCAAATTAGGGGGCGAATCTCTGGTTAATTTAATGCGAGTATTGGTTTTATTCAGGACAATAACCTCCTTTAGTAATATTTAATACGTTGATGACTTTAATTTTATCCATATCGCATTTTGCTTTTTTGTGTCGCCTGCGAAGCATAGCGACACTTAGGGATCACTTTGTCCGTTGTCCGTCTGTCCGTCCGTCTGTCCGTCTGTCTGTCTGTCACACTTTGGGTGTCACAGCCCATAACTTTTGATTGGTAAGTGATAGGGCTTTGATATTTCACATGTGTATTCCTTGTGACAAGACCTTCTTACACATACCATAATTTTTGACCTAGTGACCTTGACCTAGAAATTTGACCTACTTTTCAAAAAAAAAATTAAGAATGGATATATCTTTTGATTTGTAAGTGTTAGGACTTAGATATTTCACATGTGTAATCCTTGTGGCAAGACCTTTCTACACATACCATAATTTTTGACCTTGTGACCTTGACCTAGATATTTGACCTACTTTTGAAAAAAAGATAAGATTCGCTATATCTTTTGATTGGTAAGTGATAGGGCTTAAATTTGATATTTCACATGTGTATTCCTTGTGACAAGACCTTCCTACACAAACCATGGTTTTGACCTATTGACCTTGACCTACATATTTGACCTACTTTTTACACAAAAAAAGAATGGATATATCTTATGATTGGTAAGTGATAGGGCTTTAGTATTTCACATGTGTATTCCTTGTGACAAGACCTTCTTACACATACCATAATTTTTGACCTAGTGACCTTGACCTAGAAATTTGACCTACTTTTCAAAAAAATTAAGAATGATTATATCTTTTGATTGGTAAGTGTTAGGACTTTGATATTTCACATGTGCAATCCTTGTGGCAAGACCTTTCTGCACATACCATAATTTTTGACCTTGTGACCTTGACCTAGATTCGCTATATCTTTTGATTGGTAAGTGATAGGGCTTTGATATTTCCCATGTGTATTCCTTGTGACAAGACCTTCCTACACATATCATGGTTTTGACCTATTGACCTTGACCTACATATTTGACCTACTTTTCACAAAAAATTAAAAAATGGATATATCTTATGATTGGTAAGTGATAGGGCTTTGGTATTTCACATGAGTATTCCTTGTGACAAGACCTTTCTACACAGACCATAATATTTGACCTTTTGAACTTGACCTAGATATTTGATTTACTTTTCAAGAAAAGTAATATTGGCTATATCTTTTGATTGGTAGGTGATAGGGCTTTGATATTTCACATGTATTTTCCTTTTAACAATGCCATTCTACACATACCATAATTTTTTACCTTTTGACCTAGACCTAGATATTTGACCTACTTTTCTAAGGTTGTATATATCTTTTAATTGGTACAGTAGGTGATAGGTCTTTAATATTTCTTATGATGAGACCTTTTTGTTACCAATTTTTACCTATTGACCTTGACCTAGATGATTGACACTCTTTTCTGAAAATTTTAGAATCACCACATCTTTTAATTTGTAATTAAGTGGTCTGATATTTCATTTGAAAAGACTTTTCTACTGATACCAATAATTTTGATCCACTTTCTAGAATAATAATCAAACCGCTTCGCAGGCGACACAAGCATTCCTTGGATTGCTATTTTTCCTATTATGTGTATCTATCTGTGTTCACGATATTTAATACATAATGCACATGCATTGCACATTGATAGGCAGGGATACCGTCAGAAAACCTGTTACTGGCCCTTGAGCCTGAGGCGGCGTCTATTTCATGTTTACTGGAATACGACACAACAACAGATGATGACCAGAGAAGAAAAGCCATCGGACCAGGACAAAACTTCCTTGTTGTTGACATAGGAGGTAAATTTATTTCTTTGCTAACTCCCCTTCCGCAACAAAAACTTTGAGGGTGTAAACAAACCCCAGTGCCTCTGTCTGTCTGTCTTTCTGTCAGTCTGTCCACTAAAGCTTGTCCGAGACATAACTTCCTCTCCGCATAGTTTTATGTAAATAGAATACTAGGTCACAAAAATCTATTTGGATAAAACCTTGTCCAGGACACAATCTCTTCCTTCCGCAAGGATTTCCGTATGTCATGGAATTGATACTTAGTTAAGAAATGTTAATTTAGACCAAGCTAAAGAAAGCCACAGTCCTCTTTGTTTTAAGGAACAATATTTGTTTGTAAGCATTCAAAACAATCCGCTTTCAGTCGGCGTAAGTCCTCTCGTTTAAAATTAACAAACTGATCAACTTTAGATTGGCAGTTCGTAAGGAGGATTATGCCAATGGGAGATACCAGATGGCCTTATCTGCAAAACAGCATTTTTTTTTTCTCAGACAGTTTTTTCTTTCAGTCACAATACGTTTTAATACCAATTCTCTGTAAGCACCAAAAAGGTTTTGCCACGCATAATCTCCGATTTTCATTAAATTTCATATATGGGTAGGGCAAAATGTCAGAAATAGAAAATCATCAGCATATTGTTGCCTTGTGACTCGGTTGCCATGGTAACCAGGTCATAAGATACCAAAATATGAAAAGTATACAACTTTGAAGCCTTACTGCGTCTCATGCAAATGGTTCACAATTTAAATCATTATAAAATTCTTAAATAGAAGCCAAACCAAGGATCTAAGTTTCCATAGCAAGCCTTTCCATAGGTATGAAATATTGATAAATTCGGCCTTTAGAGCTTTATGATTAAAAATATCCACTTGATCGATAAAATGCAATGACATCATAATGTCACATGTAATGCACTCTTTCAAAACCCTAAATAAAATTGGTTGGGTAAATGTAACCATTGCAATCATTTTTAAAAATGTTGTATTTTAAGAATAAAGTGTTGTTAGAATTATATTTTACATTCCATTAGAAAGGCTCTTATCAATATAATTTATATTAATAAAACAAGACATAATTTTGCATGGTTACTATGGAAACAAGATCGATTTACACAGAAATGCTTCATTTTTTTGACATTTTTAACATTTTAAAATTAAACTTCTAACAAGGTTCCAAAAAAAAATCCAAGTTACATAAAAGTAGTTTGCTTAAACTTTCTATTGGGAAAAGTTTCATCCATTATATTTATTCAAAATAGCCGTATCCAAGAAAACAAGCGAGCTTATTTTAGATTTTAAGCCTAGTGTTATGTATTTTTTCTTAGCAACGGCTTATTTCTCTAAGTATTAAAGCAAAATATTGTTAATCAAAATTTAGAATAACATCAATAGCTTATAATCAAATACATCTTTTTTCATATTTTGTCCTTTTCTTCAGTGAGAAATAAGGTCTACATTCTGAAATAAAAAGGATACCGTCCATGTTACCTTGGCAACCAAGAAAAATTTCTATACATTGATTGCATTCTGATTAGTTTAGCTTCCTAGAAACTTCTCAATTTAGCTATCTTGATATTATAGTAGAATAGTTGCCATGGTAACTCCCATATTTTTTATCTTTCCTGTCACGACTTCAATTTCAGCATTACAAACTTTCCTTTTCTGAGTAGCAACATCCCTTCATCGCCAGCTTATGGCGTGTTCATATCTCAGTTGATGCGCTATGCCAGAGCAAGTACCAAATATACGGATTTTGTTCTGAGAGCTAGGCGTCTTTCAGATAAGCTTCTCAGTCAAGGATATGTTTGTGACCGGCTAACATCGTCACTGAGGAAGTTCTACGGTCGATATGGGGAACTGGTCATACACTATGAAGTCCCACTCTCCAGAATGGTGGATGATATTCTGTCATAGACCATTTGAACCATCCAACCAAAGATTGTACTCGATGTCTTCCGAAATGGAAGTAACCGGATGTGACAGTTCTACCGAATTGAAGCGGCGGGTGTTGCATGCAAGCAGGAGATGCTTACTCTTCCTGGGCACCTGGTCTCACTCCCATATCGGGAGTTTGCTTCTTTTCATTTGGTGGAGGTTTTTAGCTCACCTGAGCCGAAGGCTAAAGTGAGCTATTGTCATAGCGCGTCGTCCGCCGTCCGTCCGTCCGGCGTCCGTCGTCCGGCGTCCGTCCGGCGTAAACTTTCACATTTTTGACTTTTCCTCCAAAACCACTGAACAGATTCTGACGAAACTTGACAGAAAGCAAGAACTCAACGTCCTCTACCAAGTTTGTGTTTTTTGTGCCGATCGGTCAACAAATATGGCCGCCAAGGACTCTGATTGGCTAACACATTTTCGACATCTCCTCTGCAACCACGTCACAGAATTTCAAGAAACTTCACAGGAAGGAAGTACTCAAGGTACTCTACCAAGTTTGTGTTTTTTGTGCCGATCGGTCATCAAATATGGCCGCCGAGGGCTCTGATTGGCTGACACTTTTTCGACATCTCCTCTGCAACCGCTGCACAGAATTTCATTAAACTTTACAGGAAGGAAGTACTCAAGGTCCTCTACAAAGTTTGTGTATTTTGTGCCGTTCGGTCAACAAATATGGCCGCCGAGGGCTCTGATTGGCTGACAAATTTTCGACATCTCCTCTGCAACCGCTGCACAGAATTTCATGAAACTTTACAGGAAGGAAGTACTCAAGGTTCTCTACCAAGTTTGTGTTTTTTGTGCCGATCGGTCATCAAATATGGCTGCCGAGGGCTCTGATTGGCTGAATCATTTTGGACATCTCCTCTGCAACCCCTGCACAGAATGTTATGAAACTTTACAGGAAGGAAGTACTCAAGGTCCTCTACTTAGTTTGTGTTTTTCGTGCAGATTGGTCAACAAATATGGCCGCCAAGGGCTCTGATTGGCTGACACATTTTCGACACCTCCTCTGCTACCGCTGCACAGAATTTCATGAAACATTACAGGAAGGAAGTACTCAAGGTTCTCTACCAAATTTGTGTTTTTCGTGCCGATCGGTCAACAATTATGGCTGTCAAGGGCTCTAATTGGCTGATACATTTTCGACGTCTCCTCTGCAACCGCTGCACAGAATTTCATTAAACTTTACAGGAAGGAAGTACTCAAGGTCCTCTACCAAGTGTGTGTATTTGGTGCCGTTCGTTCAACAAATATGGCCGCCAAGGGCTCTGATTTTCCGACACATTTTCGACATCTCCTCTGCAACCACTGCACAGAATTTCATTAAACTTTACAGGAAGGAAGTACTCAAGGTCTTCTACCAAGTGTGTGTTTTTTGTGCCGATTGTTCAACAAATATGGCTGTCGAGGGCTCTGATTGGCTGAATCATTTTGGACATCTCCTCTGCAACCCCTGCACAGAATGTTATTAAACTTTACAGGAAGGAAGTATTCAAGGTCCTCCAACAAGTTTATGATTTTTGTGCTGATTGGTCAACAAATGTGGCCGCCGAGGGCTCTGATTGACTAACACATTTTCAACATCTTCTCTGCAAAAAAAAAAAAAAAACGCTGCACAGAATTTCATGAAACTTTACAGGAAGAAAGTACTCAAGGTCCTCTACCAAGATTGTGTATTTTGTGCTTATCGGTCAACAAATATGGCCGCCGAGGACTCTGGTTGGCTGACACATTTTCGAAATCTCCTCTGCAACTATTGCACGGAATTTCACGAAACCTTGCAGCAAGCAAGTACTCAAGGTCCTCTGCCAAGTTTGTGTTTTTCTTGTCGATAGGTCAACAAATGTGGCTGTTGAGGGCTTTGATCTGTAGAAGTATTTTTGTGACTTTTAACCCTTTATCTGCAACTCAGGTGAGCGATGTGGCCCCCTTGGGCCTCTTGTTGTTTGTTTGCTTTGGTTCCTGTTTTATCCTGATTTTGTATGCCTTCGCTTTCTGAATCATCGATTTTGTGCTGTATACAGGGATATGGTAATTATCCATATTTGTCATTTAATGGTTTTATCACAAAGCATTAGGATCTTACATTACGATTTAATAACGTATGTCGGAAGAAAATGTGTTTATTAAGATCCCGTGAGGCTTGAAAAAAAGCTATAAAAAATTGCACTTTTTTCAGTGTTTACATCCCGTTTCCATGGCAACCAGCATAAATATGAAAATGTTTTTTGTCATTTTCAAATATTTTCATAATGGCCAATCATTTGCATCAAAGCAGTAAGGATCTGTGACATAACATGCCGGGCCCCTATGCTAAATTTCTTGTGCTTACAGAGAATTTATGTTAATTGTTCTGATCTTTTAGACTACAAGTATGGATAGGAAGCCGACCTAAGGCGAACATTTTACTGAAAAATATTATATTCGTTAGAAATGGCACAAGAAAAAGATGCAAAGGATGACCTTAATTGCTGTTTCCATTTTTAAAAAGGAATGCCTTGCAGGAAAGGTTATCGTGTCAAGATGTTGGCTGTGTTTTACATAGGAACAATTTATTTTTCAATGAAATATACGCTCCAGATCTGTTTCATTTCTTTATTGTAATCATTAACATCAAACAAGTACCCATCACTCATTCAGTCTCAAAGCCAAGAAGGTAAGGCAAACCCATTAGAACTTCATTTGGAACAGCTGCGATCCCGGATTGAACAATACTAGTATTTCGAAGTGAGACCAGGTGCACCGTGAGAGTCAGCGTTTCCTGTCTGCATGCAACAGTTCAATAAAACTTTCAAATTCGGTTATTGTCTCAATATCCATATCAATGTACATATCAGGTAAAGATAAAACACGAAATGATTATATTTCAAGAATGATGTTAAGACGAGAAAGTCGAATGATAAAAAATCAACCATATTTAATTTTTCCCTCCCATATTGAATTGCAGTTAACCCCAATGAAAATGTAAACCAATGAGTTATATAAGCTTCATTTAAGACCAGGAGCTCTGATATAGCTTCACGATCTAAACTTATTTAGAATTTAGCAAATATGAAACAGAAATTTAGAGCTTTTGTTTAAGCAAGCTATATTTATTTATTAAGGTGGAACAACAGATATCATGGCACATCGGCGCCTGAGTTCAGGTAATTCTTCAATACGTTCTGCAGAAGTTTCCCAGCACATGACAGGACTGTCTTTCAAAGGTAAAACTCAAATTCTCTATTCTAGAAGCAATGAATTTTGTCTGGAGGAAATAATGCCTGCAACAGGGGGAGCGTTGGGTGGATGTGATGTGGACAAAGCGATTATTTCTTTCCTTGGAAAAATGCTTGGACAAAATGTAATAGACATAGTGAAAAGGGATCACATGGATGACTATTTGTTTATTTTACAGAACATTGACATTGCAAAGCGCTCAGTTGAACCCGGGAAAAGCATGTCGTTAAGAGTACCATTTTCCTTAGTTCAGGTTATTAGAAAAGATACATCCAAAGGAGACATGAACAAAACGATAGCAAAGTCTAAATTTTCAAACACTGTAGAATTCAAAAGCAGTAAACTGAAAATCTTACCCGAGAAGCTTCAAGATTTCTTTGAAAAAACCAACAAAGGTATCATTGGCATCATACAGCAAATAATGAAAAAAAACAACGAAAAGTTTGATGCCATCGTTCTCGTTGGTGGAATGGCGGAAAGCAAAGTTCTTATTGCCGCAATTACACGTCATTTTCCAACGCAACGGATAATTGTTCCGCAGGGTGCAGAGCAGTCTGTCCTAAAAGGAGCAGTTTATTTTGGGCACAATCCAGCAGCCGTACTCAAACGAGTAACAAGATACACGTACTACATAAAGAACCAATCGGGCGGATTGGAAGCGTTGATAACGAAAGGTACTCAAGTTAGCCAGGGAGAGATACGAAATTGGCGAGATACAATTAATGTAACTGCCAGCAGGTATGATGCTCATGAAATTCACATATTTGGTTCTTCTGATAACGGATCCATTGACTGTGTAGGAACTTTAAGAATTCCGTTATACAACGTCAGACCTGGAACGTTAATTCATGTACTTGGCTGCATACTATTTGGACTGACGGAAATCAAGATTCAAGCTACGTACACATTATCCGGAATCGAACATAAAGTTATCTCGGAAATTTTTGACTGAGGATATTTGAGCACTGATCATTTTTAAGCGGGATGTTGGAGAAGGAAATCAAACGACCCTCATGAAATCGTTGACATATATTCAAAACTTTTTTCGACTTTAAGCGTTGGATATGTTTATACTTTTATTCTCTGCACAGTTTTGATGACGAAGATTTAGCAAACGGCATTATATTTCATCTACTCTTTGGTAGTTTGACTAGAAGATATGATGATAACTTTTGTACGAGTTTTGCCATATCTCACTCACAGTCATATCAGAATTGTGACAGCCTTGCGCAAAAATGTTTATTAAATGATCAGGAATTATTTCCGATTGGTGGAGACGCTGTTTGATAGAGTGTACCTCAGAGTGAGTCGACCGCTAGCGCCCAAAATCGGTCTATTCGGGATTAGCGCTTGCGTGACCAGCGCGTTCGTTGGTTTTCGTAGTGTTGATCCTTGACTTAATTAAATTAAATTGCAAATGTTTTTTTTTTTATATTGCAAATGTCAATAAAATCCTGATAATTTAATAAAGCAGTTATTGACTTTTGATTTCGGTCTACTCGTGACTATGCAGACCTGGTCTGGCATTGGTTAACCTCGGCCTTCGACCTCGGTTAACCAATACCTGACCAGGTCTGTATAGTCACGAGTAGACCGAAATCAAAAGTCAACCATTGTGTAATATATCGAGTGGAAAAAAAACAATATTCGATGTCCACAATCTGTTTGTCATGACATTTTGTCCTAGAATAACAATTCCGAGACTCATGAAACTTTTGGGCCATACATTGTATCTGCTGTTGATATTTCATTTTTAAGTACAGTCAATTAATTATTTTAGTTTTATATACTCAGTCATTTAAACTGTAATTAAAGTGCGATCTCATGATTATAGAAGTCATAGTATAATGGTATTTTAATGTGGCGTATTGAAGGGAAGCGGCATCTTTTCAAAATGTGTAGCACCGCCATGCCCTGCTATTTTTGGGGGAAGGGTTGTTACGAAAAAATTGTAAATCGAAACAAAATATATCGGAAATCGATCGTCATAGATATAAAAGACTTTTCATTTATCTACCATGATAACATCATTTGGACAAGAACAAGATACTTAAATTTTAAATAAATTTTCAAAACATGAGATGCTTACTCTTCCTGGGCACCTGGTCTCACTCACCCATATCGGGAGTCTCTTCTTTTCTTTTCATATGGTGGAGGTTTTTGTTCGTTTGCTTTGGTTCCTGTTTTATCCTGATTTTGTATGCCTTCGGTTTCTGATTTTCTGAATTATCGATTTTGTGCTGTATTTGTCATTATACACAAAAACTATTTGTAGTCTGAAAATGGCCTTGACCTTTGATGAAAGACATTAACATAAGTAATTTTCAATGGAGGGCGATCAAATTCTTATAAGTAGGAAATATGAACTCAGGCAGACAGAGGGACAGACTAAAAACAGACGGATAGACACAAAGACAGACACATGGTCTTTACGGACATATATACGGACATTTTTCATGATTAAAAAAGTTTTTTTAATTGAGATGGGGGTCGAAAATGTACGTTAAGTTAGAAATGATTTAATAGGCTTTTTGATGCGAGGTTAGTTACATAATGAGTAGGTTATCAGGAATCTTAAACAGGTTATTGATTGGAACCCATCCTCCCAAGTCACCTAAGTACACAGAATTTCGTTTGTTATGCACTCTAAGTAAGGTTGAAGATACAAAGTAAAATATGGTGTTACGATATCACCCTGTTAGAGCGTACGTAGGAAGTCTCCGCTATATGTCAACAGGGGTTTCGGTTCCTAAGCGAGCAGTAGAAGGACGAAGCGAGTTTAAGTTTTATTTATATCTGCACAAATCAAGTTTTTCACAAATGAAAATGCAGACTATGTGCAATCTTTCCATTACTTTAAATTGTCTCTATAAGGTCAGGTTCTGCCAAACATTTCGGCTCAGTTTTACCGATTGGAGAATTTTCTACGTCACCTCAATATTGTCTTCTCTGCAAGAAAGTTCATGTTGCTTGACGAAGTTTGATTATGTCATATATAAGTATCCAAGTCAAAGCATAGTATTTACTCACAAAGAAAGTATTTTTCTTCATTAAATAATACTTTTGAGTGGATTGGTGCATGTGTCCACCTCGGTTTCAATTCAGGTGTCCGACGGGGTTTCGACACTTCATCTAGACAATGCATAAAAGGTAATCTCCAGATAGGTTTCAACTTCGGTTGATCGTTTCTTCAACGCATTCGAAAATTTCTGTTATCAAAATTTCTTTAAATTTCTAAAAAGATAATCATATCCTTCTGCGACAAGGTATATTGACTTCTCTGTGTAGCAGTTGCAGGGGAGAAGGGGGATGTTTCATATACACGATATGTGTGCTATATGTCATTGACATATAATGTACATGTAGTAGTAGTTTACGTTCATGAGTTTGTTACTGTAACAACGATTACGAAAACAGCGATTTTTCTTTCTGTTTCTTTTGTTAGTCCTCTTTGGCCATGCTTCCATTTTATAAGAATGTATGGATTTTTCAATTACGCATTTATTGTATCATGTACTATATTATGTATCGATCATCAATAAACATTTTACACATTTTACTGACAAAAAAGAGATAAATTCAACCAGGTTTGTCGATTTTATGGATGTAGCATACTAGTATACAAATTGTATCTAGAGTCGATTGGGAGGGTATTATGTTGCACTGACAGTGCTCCACTGTGTCAAGCCATAGGGCCTACCTGTAGGAGACAGGAGAGAGGAAGAAGTGTTCTTTCTCTTTATTCATTCTAGCACAGATTTCTATTGTCTTACAGGCGTGATTGAGGTCCAGATATAGCACTACATTTATGTGTCATCGAGATTTACAATGCATTTTTCTTTCGAACCGAAATACCATGTCACACGTTGTACAAATCTCCATGTAACAAATAGAGTTTCTTGATACAATTTGAATATTCAAAGCATTTACTAATAGGGAGAGTTTCTGTATTCACGATGTTTGGAAAAATGTTTCCGGTCTTTGTAGTCCAAGAAACAGATATGCATTTTAATGCTATTTGAACGGCTTCAAGGTCATCAATAGGTCACTATATAATCCTCTCCTTCTGTGCATTATACGTTATCCCTTAAAACGGATAGAAATAAAGAAAACTTATTAGATTTCCCCTTACAATTGTTGTTTGATCTCCGCTTCAGAACCGAAACATAATTAATTTTATGATGAACTTTATCTGCATTATGTGAAACTCAAATTTTCATGTGTCACCCGTAAAAATGGACACAAAACTGCAACAATTGCGCGTATCGTAAACGGTGTAAAATGTTTATTGATGATGGATACATTATATAAAAAATGCAGTACATGATCCTGATTGGTTTTTCATGCAGTAAAAGCATAATTGAAAATCAATAAATTTTTATGAAATGGAAGCATGGCAAAAAACACTAACAAATGAAACAGAGAGGAAAAAAACGTTGTTTTCGTAAACACTGTTACAGTAACAAACTCACGAACGTAAACTACAACAATGTCAGTGACATATATCATACAAATCGTGTTTATGAAACATCCCCCTTCTCCCCTGCAGCTGCCACACAGGAAGTCAATATGACAAATAGGACTTAAGGTCGTTCCGTACAGGCGTCATATCGAAGTTACGTTTTCCGTAAAACGAGTACAGTTCGGTATGATTTATACATATTCTAAAAGCTTACTTCAAATACAATATGTTGTGCTGCCTACATAGCATATATTTGCGCCGTTCGTATGCGCTAAACTGCATAATTATAACGTCAAATTAGACAAAATATACAACGGATGTTGACAAAATGCCCTAAAATGGATTTCTGAGTGATAAATAATTTTAATCGTGAGTTTATAATAAAATTTTCTTGTAATGTGTTAAATAAACGGCTCAATTCATATTTTAACGGCTTTTTTCGACTTTTGATTTTTTATTTTCATTTACTTTTAACAAATATTCAAAATCTAGTCGAAAAATCTCCTTATAAAAATTAACATCCTATGAACTAGATGTACTCTTCATGTTGATATAATAAAATCATCCAAAACATCTCCTAGTTTTTCCGCTATTCTCACTTCTATTTGCGTCGATTCTTCTATAAACGTAAACAAAAATGGGACATTTATCTTGCCGTTGTAATAATAAAGATACACTATGCACTTGTACATTTTGCAAGATAATTTTCTTAAAATCATGTCATCCAAAGAAAATAATACATTGATTAGGTAAATATATAAATTTTGTGCATAAATCCACAAAATATTGCCAATAACATGGATATTCTGCATGTTTTGGCATATTATTCTCCGTCATTTTGTCACATTTTGGTTAGAAAAAAATTACCTTTTTTATCCTTTATAGTTATTTAAAAAAACGAGTCGAGAAAGATTCATTATATTCAAGTACATTTTTCTTGAAATCGTTTTGAAAATACTGATATCAAAAGATTAATCAAAACATGGACCCAATTTTTTGTTACAGAAATTTGGTTTTTGACACCTTTTTCGGTCATTTTGGCGAACGTCATGCGGCGACGTCGTAAATACTGTAACGCCTGGACAGTTTTCACGCCGTCATCTTGGATTTCTTGATTTATTCAAATTACATTCCTTATGCAATTTTCATTTTGATGATTTCTAGATTTTGAAGCGATGTGCCTTATAAGTATGCTGGAATATGACCCATTAAAAGGTGAACATGAAAAATTTTTTAAGTAGGGAAGTTTTCAAAAAATCTGATTAAAATGAGACGATGTATTGAAGTCGTCAGAGGTGCTGGCGATTGGGAGGGGGGTTCACTCCCACCCCTGCAACGGCCAGTTAAGTGAAGGGATGGTGCGCTTGCTTCTAACCTCTGCGGCCACGATTCTTAAAGGATAAAATGCGGTAATGGGAGTAGCCTACCCGGTCTCAAAATGTTTTTATCCGGGTACCTCGGATTCTGCTCTAAGTGACTTCCCAAGACAAAAAAAAAAAGCTTCTGAGCCAACGTCATACTTTATTATAAATGGTTGTGTAACTTTTTTCGTTATAATGTAACAAATAATTGAAGTTCATTTTTAATAATCCTACTTTTTCCCTGCGCTGCAGTTAATCTTTTCACGGGTATAATAAATTGGTTCGGAATATCAAAATATTCTTCCAAATACTATTTCCATATCACATTTTTTTTAGGTTTTGTGTGTGTGTGTTTTTGTTTTTGTTTTGTTCTCCTTATTTTGATGTGAAATTTTAGGGGAGGAAAGTGACATGTTTTATAGAAATATGTTATAAATACAATGTAACTGTACAAAAATTTCACTTTTCTGTCAGAGCGTCAATTATATTTTTTTACGTCACGTAAAAGGTCAATTAAAAAGTATCTCAAACTAGTGCGTTATCTGTATTGAATTTCACATGTAAACAAAAAGAAGATCGAGGGGTTTAAAATATGCATGAACGGCGAAGACATCTGACATTTCCTAAAGACTAGTAGACAGCAAGATAATCAGACGGATTGGGACTGACGAGCTGACAACGTGCATTCAGAATTGCAGATTTATAGCTCTATTGATAAAGGATGTTCGAAAATTTGTGTACTTTTCTTTTCTTTTCTTTCAGTCCTTTCCTACATTTGTACAAACAAATAAATATTTTTCCTGTTTTTTTTATAGCATTCTGCGTGCATATTTTTTGCAAGCTATATACATGTACTTCATTACTATTGTTTGCCTATCAAAGGGACCCAAGTCAGAATCTAAGTCCATTTGTTGGGCTTCTCTAATGTGTTATTTTGAGATAGCGTAAACTCACTCCGCTTTTAAACAGAGATGCCGCCGTCTGTCCGAGCAGCTTTTTTATTTTCAATTTTGTATTCTTTCAACCTTGTCACAATGCATTTGTTTTCACAGCGAACGTAAAGCTGACGTTGCGAAAGGTTAGAGCTAATTTTTTTAACTCATTCGATTTCAGAAACAAATAAAGCTACTGTTGACATAGAAGCATTTTTAAATTAAGGAGAGCTTACTCTCTAACTCATACGCTCATATATTTTCCTCCGGATAACTTTTCTCGATAACATTTACCGTTAAATTGAGATGTATCATAAATTTTCGATATGATTTGCACTTTTCTTGACACGAAACTACAGATAAAGTGTTGTAACTTGAAAATAATATCATTATAAACATAAAGAAATTTACACTTTCATTGTAACAGCAAGGTACTAGTGCTTATTGAACTTTTTGTGGGATGTCCAATGAAATGCATGTTAGTAACGCCGCTAAGTAGACAATTCATGCATCGCGCAAAAATAAGCCGTTTAACGTTTTTTAAAAATTATTTTGCACATAATCAAACGCAAATTTTGGTATAAAAATTCAGAAAAGATATTTCTGATTCCATAGATACTAATTTCATTTCAATCCGTTCAGAAATAAGAGAATTACGCGACGTTGAGTTTTGAAAACCTCCAAGGGATATATATGCTGGCTAGAGTTACGTTCCGTAGGTGTACCGAACTACTTTAAACATTCAGTAGGGCGGCCAAGCCAGATTTGCGCGTGACGGCAACCGTTGCTAAGAACGGCGCATTAATATCGAACGAAGTTCGCGTCGCCGTTACTAAGCATTTTTTCGAAACACTTTCACAGCAGAAAAATACTAATAACAGCGATGCAAATTGATGGCATCGGATTTTAAAAGATTAAACAAACTATTTTAGATTTTATGTCTCTAAATATACCCAAGATGTGATGTTTTATTCTGTAAATTTGTCGAAAATCAGCTGACAAAATGACAGCAGTACTCTAAACGTTCGACTCCCATGACCCTTCCTCGCAAACAGGGGGATCGTTTCCAAAGATATTAAAAAGTGGTTCTGTAATTTTTTGATATGTTGTGGAGAATATATCCAAGTGTTCAATTCTCAAATTTTATGAAAATCGGTGAGGGACCATTTTTTGTACCTCATTTATGTACCTCGACATGCTGCACAGTTTCGACAATTTCGGAGAAATCGTCAATCGACCGAACGCTTCGACATCAGAAATTCACAAAGCAGAATATAAATTCAAATTTACCATTCTAGAAGGAAGGTTGTTTTCACCTTTTGATGAGCAAACATTTAAATTGTAAAAAATATCACCAGAATTCAACAGACCGAAGATTTTTCCAGCGACATTCCTAATTTCCTCTGATCAAGTACAAAACTGCCACGCACAAGGGAAAATGACATTTTCTTGGATATGCCAGACAATACATCCACAATTTGAAATATACTCATTGTATCCGAGAAAAATACATATGAAAATTCCAATTTTGTTCTGTTTAATGCGCAGGAGCTTTCAATAATTGGAAAACAAAAGATACAAATATGTGATTTTTTTTTGCAAGGAAGCCTATATTTACTTTTTTACTCCAGATAATCACTACAAAAGAAATAACTATCATAATTTGATGTGCCCATGATCATGACAGTTGAATTTTAATTCCTACATCATGAAAAAGAAATTTAATTGACCGATTCATCCTCTGCAAGAATTCACAAAAAAATATTTTTTAGATTTATTATCTCACTATATCTGCCATTATCCAAGATTCACAGTCATTAATCATGTTAAAGAAGTCCTCTACTCGTGGGTATTTTCACTTACATATACTCGGACAAACTCAAATTACAAAGTATTGGTAGTTCCATAAAAATATGTAGTCTCGTTTATCCATGAAACAGCGATTTATAGGCCCATATCAACAAGCTAGCGATTTAACACAGAACTAGTCTGCAACTTCCGCCGAAATTTAAAGTACAAATTCGTGACGTCAGATGTGTGTATACACTACATATTCACACGATGACGTAATGTGAAATATAGTACATGTATGGTACATTTATAATTATTTTTCGGTTTAACCATTTTCAAAAGTTAATTAGACATCAACTTTCATTTTTTAGGTTATTTTTTTAAAAAGACCTGTACAATTTCATTGTCGGATCCATCCAGGTGGGGGGGGGGGGGGGTTCTTCCCCATTCCTGGTTAGACTTGCATGGACACGGAAAATATTAAATAATGAAGGGAGGGTGAGAGATCGAAATTTTATAGGGTATGAAATCCTAAGTAAAGCCTTTCCTAGCTGTCTAGATGGGATCTCAAATTGATATTCTAATCAGCTTATAAATAGCTAGGATTGAGGGGGGGGGGGGGGGGGGGGGTGGCGCAACTGTATAAGGAAGAGGGTGAAAAATGAAAGTTAATGTCATTAAATTAACGACACATTTTTTGGCCGTTTCAGATCATATGAAATTTATTTTCTGAAGTTATATAAAGTTGTGAAGGTAAAAAATTTAAATGATTAGGGTCGACAAAAAATAAATAATATGGCCTGGAAAGTTGTCTGTTAGATCCGTTCATGATTTCAGGAAAAAAAAAACTTTCTTGAAATTCAATACCGGGAGAAGTGATCATGTAATGTATATCGAATAAAATGAAATTCTAATCGTTTCAGAATTAAACGGAAAGTAACGAGCGTTCTTCGTCAACATTTAGTGATCGAGTATCTCAGTACGAGAGAGAGAGAGAAAGATTTTCATTTCCGAGGTACATTACAAGAATTCAAGACGGTCTTAATTTATTAATAATACTATCTCCGCTCCAAAAGAATATGATCACTGTGTTGCCCACAACAATAAGAAAATAGATATCCGGAATACATATACAAGTATTTGATATGGTATCTTGTTTATGATTATCAAATGTATTTTTTTCCAAAAGTCAGTTGCGACTCCTTCCGCAGTTAAAATTTACGTCCCCACCCCAATCTATCGAAAATTTTGTAAACATGTAACAGGTTATGCTCTGCATATTGAAAACTGAAGTTCTTGCGTATTTCGATGCTCCACACGGATCCGTTTGATGAAACATTTGATGGACATTTATTTGTTTACACTCAATAAAAAAAAATTCTTTTACAAAACAACAATCGTCAAACATCGTATCGTTATTTATGAGGGGGGGGGGGGTTCTGGAGACGAGAGTTATGTCTGGAAATTCGGGCGAGAGGGGGGTTAATATCTGTCTTTAACAGTTGTTGCATACTGACATTTTTTCGGCACTTGGGGCCTGTATATATGTAAAAAAAATCTAGCTTGTATCGTTCCTTCTTTCTTTCTTTTTTCCCCGCTCACAAAAATAAGTACATTGAACATGTCGATGACTTATATTTTTACATTTAATTCTCATCGATATTTCACAGACATAATTTCTCCCTCTTTTAACATGTACATGGCATGCTTTTTCCAATGTAAGGAAGGTAATATTTATTGAAGTACGTACGTGCCGACTAGAAATGTCAACAAAGACGGGTGGTATCGATAGGCTGAACGGGAGGGAGTCAGATTACCGGGGAAATTATAGAATTTTGTAAATAGGATACCATCTACAAGCGTGATCTAGACGGTTAGGACGTCATGACCCCTTGGATTCGCCAAAAATGCAGATTTTTTCTTTGTTTTACTAGTACATGTAGTATGTTTTTTTCCGAAATAGACGGCTACCCCCACCCCCATTTTCTTTCCGGGGGAAAGGAAGGTTGATTCCCTGAAGATTTTTTTATCTATATATGCCTTAGAATCCCTCTCCGAGATAAACTTTAGGATTCTGGAAGTCGTTTAAAATATATCAACACCTACATGTACGTACGTATATAAATAAATTATGTACATTAGTAGTTTTAATGTTAATATTTAGATTTTATTATTAAATGCTCTTTTATCATATTTATCACTCATACACTCTCATTTGATATGTCCTTTATTTTGGCATTTATAAGAGTACATTAGTACATGTATCCACAACATGCATGTACATTTCTATATATAGCGTTATGAAACGTGGTTCCCTTTTACACACTTCTGACGTACTTCCGGTGTGTACAGCTATTTTGAGAAATTGGAAAAGGTGGTAAAATATAAATTGGTCTATATCAGCTCTGAAAGAGATTACATAATGGGGAAATTAATTGTTGGAATTTAGTTTGATATGAACTGTAATATACACGAAAATCACCACGACTAGAGAACTTCTTTAATTGTTTTCTGAAATGTTGAAAGGTCTTGAACTCTTACATCTTCTGTGAATAATCCATTTGTATGGTATTTTTGCACACTCACAATTCACAAAGAAGAATATGATGACAATATGCACAATCTTCAAACAACTTCGATGTAGAATATGATATCAATATACTATAGTACAGAATTTCCAATCAATAATTCCTTTTAAATGCATGCCTTTCATATAATAAGCCACTGGGTGATTTTCAGACAGCAAGATTTCTTCTAACAAGTTTGACCTGAAAAAGTAATACATTTTCAATTAGTTTTAAGTCATTCATTTATTATTTACTCATTTATTTAATTCAACACTCAACCAATGGAGTTCATGGAAAATTATTTTCAATGACTTGAACTACAAGATAATCAAATTATATTATGATATATTATCTATCTAGAAATTCATAGTTTAAATTACCCATGTTGCATTTTGCATGCATATGTGTGAATGTAAATGTGAGTAACCCCCCCCCCCCCCCAATCAATCTCTTTTCTCTTTTCACTTTATATTCTGAATAAAAAAAAATACATTTATAATATCATGTATACTTGTGAATGACATAATGTATTTTTTTAAAATACAAAGAAAATTTGCTTAGGGCCCAATGAGGTGGGGCGGGGGGGGGGGGGGGGGGGGGGGTAGGCTCGATTGGTCAAAATAAAGGCACATAAATGAACTTAATAACCTGATCAGTTCATTAATTGAAAATTATTACAAATCTTATTAGTATTAGTAAAGTGTGTGTATGTATGTGTGTGAGAGAGAAAAGATATTTGTTTACAAATTTGTTTATTTACCTTGAGCTTGAGGAAAAAGTCGATGTTTTCAATGGTTCCTAGATTAATTTCGTCATCGAGGCATCGGCCTAGTATCCATTTCACTATAAAAACAAACAGCTAAACTGAAGAAGTACACAAGTCGTGCCGTGTTTTTGCGTCATCAAGTTTACATCACACCGACACTGCACTGGCACTGCACTGACATCGGCCTTCGTGAAGTCGGGTTGGAGAAAAACAGCTTGAAATCTTCATTAATCTCTTCTTAATTGCAAATCCAAGGTTAGAAATGAGTTCACGAGATAAAAATCATCCAACAGCTATACTTTTTCATACATAAAATACTTTAAACTCCGAATAAAGTATATTCATTCATGTTTACAATGTGACACACGTTCAATGTGTATTGGGTGCAAAATAGTGATTCTGCGCATGCCGAAACGAAGCTAACACCAGCTGATTTCAAACCAGAATTATTTCAGTATATGAAAAAGTGGTTCTGTAATTTTTTGATATTTGAAAGATGCCGATGTGAATGTCATTTTTTAAAAATATTATAAAAATCTGTGAGGGACCATTTTTTGTACCTCATTTTTATTTTCCACTTTTTGGGACATTTTTCCCCGGGAAAATTTAGCCAACTTCAATCATCGATTTAGCAATTAAAAAGTCAGGTTTGTCTAAAATAAACTAATTGAGGGTAAAATATAAAGCTAAAAGCAAAAGTTCGTCGATATTTTACTTGCTGAAATAAAAAAATGTGCTGTCTAGAGCTTTCGGAAAAGGACCAAAATTCGGAGGCGTCCATATTTTCTCCGACGAGAAAGAGTGCGTCATGCATTCGCAGACTCACATTTTCCTTTTTACGCCGCACGTGCAAATCCGGCTTGGCCGCCCTACTGCATTGGGCGTTTATTAAAACTCACATTTTTTTTCTGTTCACTGTGTAGAGTCTAAGTGTCATCTGAAACTGAACATAATAGAGTGGCTTGATATGTTCTGATATATCATTATGATGTAATGTAGATTATAAGTTATCTTCGCTTAATTGTTTTGTTTCAACATATATGATATATGTTTCTCTCTTACGTCTGTTATAGCAATAAAGTATCCATCATTTTTACATTATTTGATGTTATATTTACTTTGAATGCACTAAGCCGCGCTATGAAAAATTCACTTCAATTTCCTGTCATCAAATAAGACCTAAATTTCTAAAACTAAGGGGTATCTCCCTCATTGCATAGCTCTGTCCTTAGTTGGGGTTTCGGCATAATTTTTTCGGTCATGTTTAGAATTAAGCTTCTTGCGCCTACCCACCAACGATTTTTGGCCATAAATTTCATTTCAATAGGCTTCTGAATAAACCCTACACAAAATTTGGAGCATCTCATTTTGGCAAGAGGAAATTAAATTTCTGTATTGTAGATGGCGCCAGGAAAATTCACTTTGGCTGTATTTTTAACATTTTGACATGAAGTACTACTGACAAGGATTAAAATATCCGAAACACGTGTCTAGTACAATAAAATTGGTACTATAGAACATATACTCCAACATTGACAATTTCAACCACTAGGCTGGTATCGCTGCTGGTGGACTGTAAGTCCCCGAGGATATCGTTCACCTAGTTTTATTGTTTACGCACTGCATTAGATTTCCTGACATCAAATGAGACCTAAATTTCTCAAACTAAGGGGTATCTCCCTCATTGCATAGCTCTGTCCTTAGCTAGGGTTTCGGCATAATTGTTTCGGTCATGTTTAGAATTAAGCTTCTTGCGCCTAACCTCCAACGATTTTTGGCCATATTTTTTTTACTTCAATAGGCTTCTAAATAAACCCTACACAAAATGTAGAGTCACTAATTTTAGCAAGAGGAAATTAAATCTGTATCGTTGATGGCACTTTGGCTGTATTTAAATTGTTTGACAAAAAGTACTACGGACGAGGATTAAAATATCCGAAACACGTGTCTAGTACAACAAAATTGGTACTGTAGAACATATATTTCAATATTGACAATTTCATACGATGTACATGTACGTCTCTTCAGGATCCAGATCCCAGTTATTTATCAAGTACTTTCTTACGTATTCTTCCACACATGTAGATGTCTCACACACCTTAAACTATATTCAGAACTTTATTTTATCTATCCAGTATACATTGACGAGGAGACAATTTAAGATACACATTATGTGTATTTTCAACCAATAGTTGAAAAAAATGAGAAAATAAAAGGATGTTAAACGTCTACAAATTCAATAGCATCATTTAAGATTAAATTTGCATCATGGACCAGACATGAACGTTTCGGGTACTTAACCCACGTCAGTGATACTCCATCTAAACAATGTAATTTGGCCAAAGAGTGCGAAAATATGTCCAAAATGTACTGAAAATGTAGCAGGATGGGTGGGATATGAGGCTACAGAACCGACGTTTTAGAAATTTCAAGATTATTTGGTAACAGAAATTTTCGAATGCGTTGAAGAGACAGACGATCAACCGAAGTTGATCGAACTTGGCTACATGCGCCCTCGGGGACTTCTGGTCCACCAGGAGTGACACTCACCAAGTGGTTCAAATGTTCAACGTTTACAAATTCAATAGCATGATTTAAGATCAGATAAATTTGCATCATGGACCAGACATGCATGTTTCGGGTACTTAATCAATGTAATTTGGCCAAAGAGTGTGAAAAATATGTCCAAAATGTACCGAAAAACGTAGCAGGATGGGTGCGATATGATGCTACAGGACCCACGTTTTAGAAATTTCTAGAACTATTTGACAGGACAATGACCTAGATATGCAATAATTGGGATCTGTATCCTTCATTCTTCATTCAAAGATGAGAGTCGGTACATTTTAAACAATGTAAATGAATGAAATTGCGAAGAAAAAGGAAGGCACATAACTGTACGTTGGATCAGTGTTCTACCGAACAATACACCAAAGAAGAAAAGCAGATAATTTGAATATTGGCGTTATGGATATTACATGATAAAGCATATTTTGGTGCATTTCTCCTCAACCAATTAAATTATTTATACTAGTCACGCAATGCTTAAATACTTGAAGAATGAGGTGTTATGTACTTTGGTTCTTAAATACGTTAGTTGGATTCGCATTTCTGAGTGCTCAAAATCTCTTTTGTTGAATGATAAAAGCATTAAATCTCTCAAAGTCAGGAATTCTTAAGACTTCAATGAAATGGGATCGTTTTCTACCTTTATCTGATTTGGGAAATAATGGTATCATATGAGTGATTTCTTGTCATCAAAGCAAACATCTACATCACCCACAAGTCTATTACTGTGCGACCTGTGGAGTTGATAGGAAATCTAAGATTCGATATTTAATCTGATACCCCATTTATTCATTCGATGGAAGATCATAAGCTTTTTCGTCCAAAGGATATATTTCACCTGGTTAATCTACATGCAGCAAGGATTTATTTATTTTAATTTGAGAAATACCGAAACTGCCCACACTTTATTGTAAGAGGAAGTGTTGCCTTTCTCTGAGATGATTTCCTTTTTAAATCCTATAATAAAACTGCCTAATTGTGGTCTAACTGCGTAGTTGTTGCTGAGTCCTGTGCTCTCTTTTGCCTCATCTTCTCTGGATGTCTTGAGCTCTATGTTTCGTTCTTTTAACTGCAGACTTATCTTGTTTGAGTCGATTGCTTTATTTATGTGATTTTTTTATGTTGAATGAGTCTACTAGTTAGGGCCCCGCCACTAGGCGGGTGCCCTATAGTAATCACTCTGTCCGTCCGTCTGTCTGTCCGTCAGCAAAATATTTAACATTGGCCATAACTTCTGCACTGTAAGAGGTAGAGCTTTTTTATTTTACATGAGTGTGCCTTGTGACAAGACCTTTCCGTTGGTACCAACATTTTTCATCATGTGACCTTGACCGTGACATTTGACCTACATTTGAAAAACTTTAACATTGGCCAAAACTATTGTACCGTAAGAGATGGGGCTTTGATATTTGACATATCACTCTGTCCGTCTGTCCGTCCGTCTGTCTGTCCGTCTGTCCGTCAGCAAAAACTTTAACATTGGCCATAACTTTGTAAAAAATTGATGACATTGGAATACTGCATTGTATGTTTGTCTCAATTCCTCTGGCAGCAATTCTTTTGTTGCCAACCATGTTGACCTTGTTGCCTTCACATTCAACTTCTTAAAGAAGTGGCCGGCGGGGCCCTTTCTGACTTTGTCTGTGCTCTAGTCTTTTATTGGTTTTTCATACGTGTAGTATCTTTCATGCTATGTTTTTGTTATCTTTTTAGCTCACCTGAGCGAAGCTCAAGTGTGTCATACCATGCCGCCCGGCGTCCGTCGTAAACTTTTCCACATTTTCGACTTTTTCTCCAGAACCACTTAAAAGATTTTTCGTCCGGATTTGTCAACACGACTTTGTCAGAAATCCTCATTTTTGAGCTGTTTCTTTAAATACCTCTTTTTATGTGTGATTTTGTGCACTCATCTACTGGAAATTTGACATATTTAAGACATTTAATGTTTATAGATTGATATTAGTTGAAATTTTTATTTTTCTGATTTTTCATATTTTTTTACACTTAGAAAATATAAGGGGGTATTTTCATACATATTGGACTTCTCCAGAACCACCAAAGGAATTTTGATGGATTTTGGTAGGACTTCTACAAGTGTTATTGTATCTTGTGCGGATTTGTCAACAGATGACATCACTACAGGCTTTACCTACTTAACGGATGTTCCCTGCTTTGTACTTTTTCTAGTTCTGGTACTGCGTAGGCTTTTTACTATGCCAGCTGTATATATGAAAAACATACTCACTGCCCACTACCACATTGTCTTTTTTTGAGTCGATAGGAAATCCAAGATGATTGGCAAATACTTTAATCGGCTGACACTTCTTGGATTTTCTTCGCATTTCAAAGTCATAATCTACTAATAAAGCGAGATTGACAATGTTTTCTAGTGAGCGATATAGGCCCACTTGGGTCTCTTGTTGTCTTTCATGTTTGATGTTATATTTTTATCCAATCCAATCCAATATCAAATAATCGTTATTTAGAGTCACACATATTAGCTCTAAGGGATTACGGGGGGGGGGGGGGTTGGCGGGGGTTGCTGTGGGTGATGCGATCGGGTCCTGTAACGGAGATCTCCTTTCTTTGATAGGGAGGAAATCACCATCATGACGACGATACAGATATCATAACGGAACATACACACAAGAAAAGGTGAACAAACTGACGGAGACAACCAGAACATTGACATAACTTTATCTCTTTATACTAGTAGTAAAAGTGAAAAAAAAAAAACAAATTCATTATAGGTGGCGCTACTAAAATGAATTAATCCGGCGCAAAATAAATTCACAATGGTTCAAATAAGAACATGTACAGGTTAAGCTTTTCGACATATACATCAGCCATCGAAAAGAAAAAAAAAACAAAGAGAAAGGTAATGACGTGTATCTATTTTTTTATAAAGATGAATTCATTTATCATCTTGATGTTTTTATGATCGAATAGATTGGGAGAGCAGTGTCTGATAAGTTAATAAGATTTTTTACTCGTTTGATATACGGAACATACCCTATCCAAAGCGATAAAGAATATGGTAACCCTATTGGAGAACGAGTTTATTTTGATTCCTCGAGATGAGTGACCAGTTATAGCTTATATCAGAAAGGATAGTCTTATGAACACTTCTGCTATGTTTCATGCTTTTCTGATAATTTGCATATTAGGAGAATAAAGAAAATACTTTTGTTTTTCAACTCTCTAATGAGCGTCATTAGCAGCCCGCAATATATCATGAATGAAAAACAAGGCGAAAAAGAAAGGGCAAACAATGAAATCAATAAATAAACCTTTAACTGTTTTTCTTGCATTCGAAAGTTGTTTAATGTAAAGTCATTTACGGAGCAGAAATAACATCTTGAAATACTCAAACTGTAAAACAATAATACGGAAGGGTTCCAACTCTGTACCATCATGAAAAACATTCCAAACCAATTTTCCTGCACCAGACACGTGTTTCGAATATTAAATTATCATTAGTGATGCTTCCAGCGGAGCCACCAAAATTAATTTCAGTGGCTCCCTTTACAGAGAGTGCGCGGCTCCAAATTTCCTGTAGGGAAGTGCATTGGGCATATACAATAATTCTGCATTTCGAAAGACGAAATTGATATGCATGTTTTGACGGATTTGACGTACTACATTTTGTAACACTGAACTAAAAGATAAAAGGTAAGAAACCTATACATGTAACCTAAAAGTCTGTTCAGAATTTTTAAAAAATATTTCAGATACTTATTGTTTAGTTGGTTTCTTTTTTGCATAAATGTATTTAAAGTTAACCGGATTTTCATTGCTCATTTAGCATTACGGTTCTAAGTATGTGAAATACTCTGCATGCAAGGATAATATCAACATCAAAGAAGAATATTACCCTTCAGTTTTACAGTCTCAAAGGCGAGATGGTAACTTAAAGGCAAAATCATTTTACGAAAATCAAACGAAGTTGTGGGGGTATTAAGGAAACACCCTGTCTGTCCGTCCGTCAGGTTAGGAAGTTCCTTAAGCAGACCATGTATAAGTGATTGGGCTTTCATATATATACACAAGTGCTGCATGTTTAGATAAAGACATTTAACTTAGTGACATTGACCTTAAATTTTGACGTACCGGTAACAGTAATATTTTGGTTAAAAAGGTTTTAAAATGGATAGCCCTTCAAGTATTATAGATACAGCTTTTAATTATAGTGGACGCAATAAACCTTTTAAAACGAGACGGACATGTGATTCCAGTATTCTCAATAGAGACAGATTTTGATACAGCCAACCTTTTGGTTTATATGTAGAGAGGACGTCGACCTTAAGTTTTGTTTGTGTGACTTTGACCTTATTAACAGACAGATAGGTATTCCAGTATGCACACCATGCACTATTGACAGGACGCACTCTGCGTTTGTAAGTAATAAGAATAGTACAAGTTTATAAATTTATTGGCAAGTAATGGCCGCGGTGGATTAACATCATAAGAGAAATTATGATAAACATTATTAATATATTAATTATGATAAACATTATGAAGTTTGTTGAGCACTAAACGTGACCACTCAAGAGCTGCCAATGCAGCATTGTACATTAACATTAAACATTAAGTGGATGCCAGATGATAAGGACAAACCACATGGTAACAATTTACCAACATTATTCATTATGCATTATTCATTATGTGGATGCTAGATGATAAGGACAAACCACATGGTAACAATTTACCAACATTATTATTATAAAATGAGTTCTTGGCAACGCCGGTGTACTTTCCTTGCGTGCTAGAACCCATAATACTATTTAAAGTTTATATTTAGAATCGGTAGAGTGGTTTATGGCCATAGTCCCTAAACACATGATGATGAATGCACAATGTTCTTTGGAGCACTCCTGTTGGTCCAGAATCCACCGCGACAAGGGTTTCTGTGGTAAAGAGGGTTAGAAGCAGGCACAGCGACACTAAAGAGGGGGTTGTTGATAGCACCAAACGCTGAAAGCAGCATGATTATACGTTCCAATCCAGGCGACTGTTGCTGAAAGAAAAAACTAGAGACAAAAAATTGCAACAAAGTATTAATCAAAGTTACGTATTCTTATTTTTATGTAGAATGGATCATCCATTGCTATTTACAGGGTGGGAGTGGGGGGCAATTTCGACAAAATTGTACGTCTTCTCTGGTCTACAGCATTGGTGAAAGTGAGAGCGGGAAGTCTGGTGGAAAAATACCCCTTCTTAGAGTAGTGTGCGTGACCAAGCAATGTCAAGGTTAAAACGTGGTACCGTAGTGGAGACCCGGATGTTGCTGTAACTGACTGGTGGAAGATCGATAACTCGCCCAAGTGAAGTTAAATTGATAGGAGTTATCTTCTCTTGCGCCACGATAAATGGAAATATTAACCAGACAAGCAGTAATATTTCATCTTATAGTGGACGCAATAAACCTTTTAAAACGAGACGGACATGTGATTCCAGTATTCTCAATAGAGACAGATTTTGATACAGCCAACCTTTTGGTTTATATGTAGAGAGGACGTCGACCTTAAGTTTTGTTTGTGTGACTTTGACCTTATTAACAGACAGATAGGTATTCCAGTATGCACACCATGCACTATTGACAGGACGCACTCTGCGTTTGTAAGTAATAAGAATAGTACAAGTTTATAAATTTATTGGCAAGTAATGGCCGCGGTGGATTAACATCATAAGAGAAATTATGATAAACATTATTAATATATTAATTATGATAAACATTATGAAGTTTGTTGAGCACTAAACGTGACCACTCAAGAGCTGCCAATGCAGCATTGTACATTAACATTAAACATTAAGTGGATGCCAGATGATAAGGACAAACCACATGGTAACAATTTACCAACATTATTCATTATGCATTATTCATTATGTGGATGCCAGATGATAAGGACAAACCACATGGTAACAATTTACCAACATTATTATTATAAAATGAGTTCTTGGCAACGCCGGTGTACTTTCCTTGCGTGCTAGAACCCATAATACTATTTAAAGTTTATATTTAGAATCGGTAGAGTGGTTTATGGCCACATGATCTTTGATCACGCCAACTAACACAAGTTGGTGAAACCACTATATACCGATTCCAAATTAAAACTTTACCACCGCGGCCTCATATCCGGGTAGGGGCGAGAGGTCATTAGGGTAGGTGGGGAGGGGAATGTGGACTGGGGTCATTTGGATGGGTAGGGAGCATTAAATCAGTTCTGGTTGAAGGGTCAGATTTGAAACTATGGCAGCGTTGTGGAATTTAAATCATCGAGGAATGAATGCCATATTTTGAATACTTTTATACATGCATATTGAAGATGGTTTCTAGGCAACGAAGAAATTGGGGGGGGGGGGGGGGGGGGGTACTTTAATTCGATATGTTTTTTAAATTATAACAGAGAGGGACTGCATGGGGGTCATTATAGTGGGATGGAAGGGAAATGTGTGTTGGGTCATTAGGATGGGGAGGGCTGGGGACATTAAAGAGGGATGGGAGGATAATATTGGGAGGGGGTAGAGACTGGGTGCTTAATTAATTCACAATTTTGTTACAAATGAGCCATATGCAACTCTTGTAATTTGGGCGGGTCTACTTTGACAGGGAGGCGGTTAGAACGAATGTTTTCTAAAACGAATTCAATGTCCCTGGTTGATAAGTGTACATCAACTGATACTACGAGATTTTTGGTATCCCTTTGCAACTTGACATAACCTGAAGGGGCAAAATTAAAATTTTGTTTTCATTTTATTATGTTTGTTTGTTTTGTTTTGTTTTGTTTTGTTTTGTTTTGTTTTTTTTTTTTTTTTTTTACGCCATTGCAGGTTTGGAAATACATGTACTTACTTTCGTTTGCTACATGTTTTGTTTTGTTTTGTTTTGTTTTGTTTTGTTTTGTTTTGTTTTGTTTTGTTTTTGTTTTTGTTTTCTAATAGATTTATAAATTTGCTACATGTTTTGTTTTGTTTTGTTTTGTTTTTGTTTTTGTTTTTTTTTTAATAGATTTATAAGCATATCAGACTCCGAGAGTAATTGTTAGCGATATAGAGGTGCTGACATGACATGACTTGTTTATCAAATGAATAGACGATCTTTGGAAAAGTTTCAACAGTCTTTAGACTGAAAAAGGAAACGGCTGGTTTATAATTGGATTGAACAAAATTATGCGACGTCGCAGTAGTATCAGACATATATAGATAATGATGCCAGTACATATAATTTTCGTGATTTTGTTAAAATTCGAGATGTCATAACTTCCTGAAGTGTTCATGCCCAAATATTTTCCTAATCCTATACGTAATAATAAATTAGTGAGGGAACGACGAGGGAAATAGAAACCGCTTTAAGAATTATTATTATTATTATTATTATTTTTTTTTTTCATTATTATTGTTATTTATTATTTTTACTTATTTTTGAATTTATGGTGTCGTTTGATCGTATTCGCGAAATTAAAATATATGTTATTCAATATAAATTTATTGCATCCGACACGGTTTCGGATATCGAATCTTCGATAGTGCTCCGATAGAGCGAAGCCAACGTAATTTAAGTACTTGTCGCCCTTTATTATATATAAAATTTTCAGTTGCGCGTTTGAGGAAAAATTTTACTCCGCTCACATGTTTGAGATACGATTCTGGTACGTTATTTTTAGTATGTAAGTAGGCATTGAATAAGATGAAAAAAAAGGGGGGGGGGGGGCGGGACGGGACGGGACGTATAGATATTGGGCCAAATATACAGTTTTGTTTTGTTTTGTTTTTTGTTTTGTTTTGGGGGGTTTGTGTGTGTGTGTGGTTTTTTGTTTTGTTTTTTTTTTTTTTTTTTTTTTTGTTATTATTTTTTTTTTTTTGGGGGGGGGGGGGGTGTTTTTATTTGTTTGTTTGTTTGTTGTTGTTGTTTTTTGTTTTGTTTTGTTTTTTTTTTGGGGGGGGGGTTTGGTTTTTTTTTTTTTTTTTTTTTTTTAGTTTTCTTTTTTTTTTTTTTCTATAATTTGTTTGTTTGTTTGTTTGTTAGTTTGTTTGTTTTTGTTTTTTTTGTATGTTTATTTTTAATTGACGTTCATAGAATGATGAAGGCGTATTGATGCAGATGGATATAATTTATTTTGCAAGCCCTGAGAATTTCAGATTTTGCTGTAAATGCGCATGTTTGAAGTACGTGTAAAGACAATAAACCTGCCAACGGTGTTCAGAAATGGTTCCTATATTAGCAATTAGGGGGCGCTACTACACCTCTGTCAAGTTTATTTCACGGATTTTTTATTATTATTTTTTATTTTATTTTATTTATTTATTATTACTTCATTTATTTCATTTTTATTTTCTTATTATTATTATTTTTATTTTTTTATTATTATTATTTTTTTTTTTTTTTTTTTTTTTTTTTCTATTTATTTATTTATATTATTTTCTTTAATCCAAATATATCATCATTTTCCGAATAAACGAGAAACAGAAGAATAATAATAATCTTTTGAGACACTTTCTTTGGAGTAGAAGTTCGGGGGGGGGCAATTATAAGAAATTCCCGAAGTGTAAACCTGGAAATTATCGTAGGTCATTGATTACACTGTATGCTGTTGGTATGATTATGTGAATTCTCAGACATCGGAAGGTCTAAGATTGATCAAGACCGAGACTGAGAACATGACACTATCACACAAGAGTTTGGAACAAGGTTGAATTTGAAACAGCCTTGTAACAAAAGTTGAATGGTTAACATATACTTGTTAAATCGCGCAAGGATCTGTTACAATGTATTTACAAAATTTATATATTGAGAATTGGACGGGCGATGACGAATTCGCATGCACTCTGATAAACGAGATTTAATCATAAAGTAATGATGATTAAATTTGATTATATTTGAAAATTTGTAATATGTCCTGATTTGAAAATTTATGTTAATTTAAAATGAAAAGAATAAGAATGAGGAGCGAAAATAGAACGTGAAGGTTACGGATAAGTTAACATGGGGTGCTGATAAGGCCGTGTAATTTGTAGGTCGGAGATGCACTGCGCTTTTTCGGCTTTTATGTTATTTACGATCCCCGTCGGGCCATTTGACAACGCGGATCTCGTTTCTTCTGTGGTCGCAAACTTTTCAGATAATTTAATGAGCCAGACCGATTGAGTCTTGGCAGATGGTTATCGGTGTTTATCGTGGTAGTAGGAGGGGGAATGTCCATTTCCTATCGCGCTAGGAGAGTGAGTCCCATTTAATGTGGGACAATATAATAATTCCAAGTTAATTCGGTGCTAATTCATCTAGGGCGTTTTGATAATGCATCGTTTCCATTTCATGCACATAGAAATAAAATACGTTTAAACTAACCTTAAGCACATACAATGCCCATAGCAAATACATACATAATACAATAATACATGAGCATGATGAGAATAGATATGGAAATTGTGTTATAATTTAGCACTGTTTTCCCACAATTTTTCAAACAGAATTTATTTTCGAGCCGCTCATTTCTCGTGCATGCGCATGCTTGAACGGTTGAGACGACACCATATCAATTATCATGTAATCATACGAAAGAAGATACAATAAATGAATAAATAAATAAATGCAAAGGTAAATAGATAAATGATACCATAAGCCGTTCTTTCAGAACAAAGAATCTGAGTGGCTGATATCAAACTGTCGCAATGACTGCAATTTGAAGACGTGTCTATCATTTTATATCTATGTTGTTTGACTATATATAGAACTATATACTCTACATGTAATGATGTTATGATGTAACAGGGAATAGGCAAATAATTAGCTACAATAAATGCGAACGTAAATCACTAGATAAACAGATGAGTACATGTAGTTAACTATATAAATAAAGATAAAAAGACAAATAAAAGGCTGAATAGGTAAATAAATAAATAGATAGATAATTAGTATTACATAGGTAAACGAGTAAATACGTGTATGATCTAGAAATGCTCAAAATCAAATTACAAATACATGTTGTAAATCAAACAGAGACTTAAATGCTAGACGTCCGTAACTCTTTAAGAACACTATCTTGAAAAGAAAGTATTGATACACGTAATTGGAACTGTATACAATCGCATGGCGCGAGACTACTACTAAAGATGGAAGTTCGGTTATTGTTTTCGGTATTGTGACACAGGTGAGCTATCAAGTAACTTCTTATAAAACTTAATCAGGAGTGACTATTGTTTTAACCGTGTTGAACAATCTTTTATAGGTGGTAATTCCAGGCAAGCTCACGTGTGTACAAATAACTCTTACCTTACTGTGTCTGAAAATTGAATTTAGACGATACTACATACTTTACCGACTTTATGTTACCACGAAATCGATAAAAAACTCCAGACAAAGGCATCGCTGAGTAATCAGGCTGCAAATCGTAGTAGGGTAGGTTTCGTCATCACTCCGGTACTCCGACACAAGTACTGATGTACACACAGGTCACTACTGGGCGGTAACGTAAACTGGTAACAATGATCAAAGTTTAATGGTATTTATCAGTCCAATTTCGACAAAATTGTACGTCTTCTCTGGTCTACAGCATTGGTGAAAGTGAGAGCCGGAAGTCTGGTGGAAAAATACCCCTTCTTAGAGTAGTGTGCGTGACCAAGCAATGTCAAGGTTAAAACGTGGTACCGTAGTGGAGACCCGGATGTTGCTGTAACTGACTGGTGGAAGATCGATAACTCGCCCAAGTGAAGTTAAATTGATAGGAGTTATCTTCTCTTGCGCCACGATAAATGGAAATATTAACCAGACAAGCAGTAATATTTCATCTTAATATTTCATACATGCATTCACCATAACAGTGCTACATGTTGATACCAAGACGTTTGACCTAGTGACTTTGACCTTATAGGAATAAATATTCAGCATACATTGTAGTAAACAAAGGAGGGGATCTCCAACAACACCAGGTACTTATCCATAAGTACTTTATACATTATCAGCATTTACCTGGAATGTTGACCTTGTATGCGAGTATTCAATGTGAACAATTGAATGTTACGTCATAAATGAATCCGTTTTGAAAAGAAAAAAAAACATCCTGGGGGGATAATTCGTCACTTTAGGACAGTTATAGTTATAATTTCCTTTGGAACAATCGCTAACTACGGAGTAAACAAGAGGCAGCGTCTCCTGTTTTCATGCAACACCAGTCGCAACAGTTCCACGAAAACTTGTTAAAATTTGATGATTGTCTCTATATACATATTGATGTGCGTATCAGGTAAAGATGCATTCTTTGGTGATGTCGACAGTCATTCTATTGCAATCCAGAATGTCACTATTCCGGAAAGAGGGATCTCATATGTTTTTTTTTTTTAAAGATCCCTGTATCGACCGAAGATCTTCCTCAATGATGATTTTAGCAGTTGTGTAATACGGTATAACCTTGAACATGTAACTTATCTGCAAGCCGTCTGGCTCTAACAATGAAATTATCATATCTGGAACATGCTCTGGCGTGCCGAATTAACTGAGAAACAAAAACGCCATCAACAGAAGACGGGATGTTGCTACTCATGAAGGGGAAGTTAGTTGTGTGGAAGGTCAAATCATTACGCTTGTCATACAGTGAGTTGTTCTAAAGGCCGTTTATGTAGATAAACATTAAAGAAGTACCCATCAGTTATTCAGTCCCAAATTCGAGAAGGCAAGGCAAAATCATTAGATTTTTCAAAGGAACGGTTGCAAACCCTATGAAGAACATGAATAACATTCCGAAGTGAGACCAGGTACCCGTCGAGAGTCAACGTCTACTGATTGCATGCAACACCCGTCGCAAGAGCTCCATAGAAACTTGTCAAATTCGATGATTCTCTCGATGTACATATTGATGTACAAATAGGTAAGTATTTCTTGTTCGGTGATGATGACAGCCATTCAATCACAATCTAGAATGTCTCTGATCATTCTGGAAAGGGGGATATATGCTTTTATTATATCCCCGTTGCGACGTATAAGTAGAAGTTTGGTAAGCGACGTATAAGTAGAAGTACCCCATAGAAGTATATCCACGTACGAATCGGATTTGTCGTTCTCAGTTTTTTCCTTGATCTCTAGTTCATGAGGATCAGTTTCACGAAGATGATCCTTAAAGTTCGGATTATTGATGGACCACACTTTATCTATGTATCTATAGGTAAAATTGAACTAAGATCCGTGGTGCTCTCGACCAGTGGAGAGCAGCAAGGTCTGATGCAGTCCGCTTCGTATGAATATGAAAATATGTCTACCAATAGTCGGCTCCATTTTAGCCATGTATAGAAAAGGTATTCCAGAGGAGGCGAAAGATTTATCAAAACGGCATTTGAGTGTCACATTTAACTGTAACTATACATGGTAAATGGTCATCAGTACAGAAACAAAAGAAAAAAATAAACTTTCTGGATCCTAAGTATTTCTCTCCACATCTACTCCCGTTGAGATATTGCCATAAAACAAAGGAGGGGATCTCCAACAACACCAGGTTGCAGCACCCACTGCAAAGCCCCAAAACATCCAATGAAAAAACACAGAGCAGACAAGGACAGGAAGAGACGCAAAAGGGACAAGGCACGTCGACGCACAACACAGTAACATCAAACACAAAGGACTACACATAAACAAACGAGATCAATGGGCAAATGCCGAAACACTCTGAAACCAGGCATCATTGATGACTAAACAGTGCACCAACATAGATACCAACGTAGTGGTTGATGTTGGCAATATTTTTGGTTCTGTTTTGCATTACACATGGTTGTGTATACCCATGATTGCGATTTTACATTCTGGTATTATTTTTCTTCCTATCAGACGCGCTCAGTCCACACTAAAAGAAAGGAGGGGATCTCCAACAACACCTAGTTGCAGCATCAACAGCAACCTCCCAAAACACCCACTGTAAAACACAAAAATGACACGCACAGAAAGAGACGCAGTAGTACAATGAACGTCAAATCACAGAAAAACATAAAACACAAATGACTACACATAAACCAACGAGACCAATGGGCAAACGGTGCAGACTTAGGACGGCCATCTAACGACTAAATTATCGTGTTATAGTCTTAACCTTTTTGAAAATTTCCTATAAGCTTTCGATAAAGATACAGCACCAGAGTCCATCATTTTACCCAAGAAGACAAACACAAATCTAAACAATTCATGCACTTTGAAGAAATTTTTCGGTAGAAATATCAACTAACTTAATGCATACCTGAATTTAATGTCTGATCGAATAAATTATCAATAGCAATACCGATATTTATGTTAAAATGTGCTTTTGTTACATGTATATAGAAATCAATGGAAAACGGAAAATTTTCTACAATATTGTTCCACCCCGAGTTACAGAATGCCACTTTTACCATTATTTGATACCAATTTTCTGACCAAATAGGGTTCTGTAACTCGGAACAATGTCCAACAGACGAAAAACGAAATTAGGGGGGTGGGCTATTTTTAAGAATTTGACTTAAAAGCTATTAGATTGATAAAAGTTTCCAATTTCTTCTCGTTATACAATGGAACATTCTATTCTGCGTTGATATCGATGAAATATACAACATACATAAATGAAATAAACGATATAAAGATGTCCATTTCTACACAGTGTACGTATTATTCGCGCCTAAAAGCTTACAACGTGGCTGTTTAGGTCACATGGCTGTATAAGCCAATAAAATTTGTAACACACCTCAGGTCACGAAAATTGACGTCAGAGCTACCACGTGTTTACCATGAAATTTTGACAATGACAAGCATTAGAAAATTTGATATCAATATAATCTTTGAGGATAGACGAAGACATTTCAGAAAATGATACATATGTGAAATCATTCTTTATATCAAATTCGATACGATTCTGACCATGGGGGTCCTAAGAGGTAATGCACGCATGTACGTAAACAGAGGGTTGTGTACATTATGTGTACTTATTTTTCGATTTGTAAACACAAGGTATACTTTTCTTGTTCTTAAAATAAAGAATTAAGATCAGACTTCAAGACTTGATAGGTGAAAGTGTCCACAATTTTTTTATAAGAAAGAAATGTCACTTATAATTTGGTTGAAAACTGCATAAAATCTTATACAGCTGTCACACCTTTAGTACAAAATAAAACGATTTTCAGTTTCCGGATTGCGTATTTTACCGATTATATTGACATACTGGTTTCGACCTTTTATTTTTCTTTTTCATTTTAAAATATTGGGGAATCAAAACATAAAACACTTGAAATTTATGTAGAAATGCATTTTTTGTATATTTTCGTTCACTATTTGACGTTTTCAGACATTGTTATCCCCTACCTATTGAAGCCGTAATAATAAAATCTTGCATCATTTTTTAATAGCAATTCTCTGTAACCATTTAAACAATTTCGGCACGCATGGTCTCCGATTTTCATGAGATTTCGCGCATAAGTAGGGATCAATAAAAAAGGGAAAATTTGACCGAAATTTCATTTCTAGGTCAGCTGGTTACCATGGCAACAGCCTTTAAAGTTGAGAAATTGGCAAAATTGAGCTACTTTGAAGCTCTATAATTTGGTCTATATCTGACATTTATTGAATATTTTTTATGCATCCTTAAGATGAGGACATAAAATTTTAAATAGGCCCACTAGTAGTGCCTGATATTGAAAATAGGCTAGTTACCATGACAATATACTTAGCTAATTTTGATATATTCATTTCAAAATGCTGTTTGTATTTTCCAATTTTCCTTCTCTCTTGATGGGTATATGACAAGGAAATGGAATTTATTTTATAAAATGAGCATATCCAAGGAAAACCCACTTGTTGCTATGTACATAAGTTACCTTGGCAACGGTAACTATGGTCTATAATATTACTAATTTTGGAAATTCAGAGTTATTTTCAAAATTTTTGCATCATGATAAACAAATAAAAATTGTTGGAATATATCCAACACAAAGAGCTCTTTCAAAAAACCGTGACAAAGTAATTGGGAACATATGTTACCTTGGCATCCATTTATAATTATTTTAATAAAACAGCAATGTTTAATCCCAGGAAGTTCAAATTCAATATCAATAAAGATCAAGTAAGCCTCTATCAAAATACAAAAAAACCTTTCAAATAATTAATGGTTGCTATAGTAATTTGGCCATACAATCTAAAAATAAGCATTTTTGGCCGTTTTCCGAAGCCTTTTCCTTCAAAAACGAAACAGGCTTACACAACCTTTTTTACATATATGATAAAGCAAAGTCTAAAATTCAATTTAGATTTAAAAATTTTCAGATTACTTAACATTGAATGCCCGTATCTACGGACTAAAGTTGGCCAATGTGCAATTTTACATAATCGTTCGCATAGCAACGGACTATTTCCTGAATATTTTTAAATTTTATTCTTTCATGTAATTAAAGATTAACCTGAATATATTCATTAATAATCATCACTTTGAATTAAAATTCAATGATCTAGTGAAAAAGGACTCTAAATATGTCAAAAATTGCTTTCATTTTCGCGATTTGAGTTCATGTTGCCATAGCAACGAACACAGAGTTTGTTCCAATGTGAATGATTATGTTTTATTTGCATAAACAACTAAAAATGTAAGTTATTTATCATTAAATTTTGTCGAAATGCCCAAAACACAATTTTTATAGGGTACCTGTGTTGTTGCTATGAAAACATAGATAAGACCATAAACCCAACATTATTATTACTTAACTTGAAAGAACATTGATAGGGTACTGATAATTCATCAGTGTTTGTTTTAAATTATGCTGCATAAATTATCTATTTGACTTCAAAAATGCCCCAAAATGCATTTTTTTCAATATTCGAGGTCCGTTTCCATGGCAACCGGATGTGATATTAAGAAATATTTTAACAACTTTTTACTTTTGGGTCAGACCTAACCTGATGTATAAATTTTATCAAAATCGGAGACGTGTCGTGCCATGCGCCCTTCATAAAAGTGCAAATGCTTACAGGGAATAGCTATTAAAACAAAATACTCCTAATACATCATATTTTTATCCTGAACGAACTTTTCCCTCAAAGGAGGGACATTGCACGAAATCAAGCCCTTTTTCTTACAGCTCCTGTGAGACTTAATTAAACACTGTGAAACACTCACTAAAGGTGTGTTCTTTCAATTACTCTAATTTGAATGTCCGCACTATTCACCTCTTTGTGCTTTTAGCTATTTCCAAGCATACGTAGGTACGAGAAAATACTAATTCAATACTGAACTAAATGCTGCGAAAAGCTAACAAAAGGTGTCTTTTGTCATCATGAAAATGCTCGTGATCACAAGTCTTTCACTCCCTATACCTGTCATTCACGACAATTAGTTGATATTGTTAATTATCCACGTTATTCACCTTGCCTCGCCTTCATCTTTTTTTTCAAACTTGAAATAGCTATCTCCGACACCTAATTTCAACCCAACGATTACGTAATACATATATGTGATGACGTTTTGAAAAGCGAAGAAATGGAATTCTTTAGAATTGAACAGAGACCTTAAAACAGCGCTTACAAAATTAGCTTCTGAAGGGGATTATGTTCGAAATAAAGCAATGCTAGAATGTCCGAAAAACAATCAAATCCTTATGAATATGTCTAAGGCTTTCATCATATCTGTAAACCTATGTAACTCCCCTTGTAAGGGGCAGAAAGTTTTAAAATGTCATATTATCCATTTCTGTAATAAATATTTAATCCATATTTTGCAGCTCACTTCAGTTGCAATTGGAGAAACTCTTCTGTTCTCTAGAATTTCATTTTTTTGTCATTTCGTTGGAAGTCCCAAGGCTTCATTTTTACCTTTTTTCCAAGTAAGCTAATTCGGATTCTGGTGTTATGTAGTTAAGGTGCGTCATTGGTCACGATTTTGGACTATTCTTGCGTATCTCCTGTTTTAGCACTCATTGAGCTTGACTTTTATAAATATTTCTATTTATTATGGCCAATGTATCATTTATACTCTTTTTAAGACTTTAATTCATTAGACACATTAAAGCGGCCAAGTTTGAAAATTTGATCTAAAATGAATGAAGTATGCGTAAGAAAATGCTTCGCGGTAATTTCTGTAAAAATTGACAAAATCAGGCAAATTTTCAGCTCTGACACTTTTTCAAGAAAACTACAAAATGACACTATTTATGAGCGTCTGTTCTCTCTTATTTGAACACGGACATATACTTTTTCTTCAATATTTTGAAAAGTCTTCCATAGGAGCACAAGTTACTGTGTTTTTGGAAAAATCGTTGAAATTCGGTATCTCTGAAATTTTGACGTTAACTTGGATGATTGACATGAATACTATATTTTCATGTGGTTATAATAAAATCGTTGAACTTCCTTTATTCAGAAATGACATGCCTTAATAGATTTATCATGGAAGCGAATGAGGACAGCAATATCTTCATGGAAAGCAAAATAATTGTAAAAGCGATTTTTCCCAATGTTAAAGGTAACACAAACCTATAATATGAGCTAGGTATCTCCCTGAAGGTAAAGCTCTGTGCTTGGCTGAATCGTAGGCAAAACGGCTAGATCATGTTCAGACTTAAGCTTTCCATACATTCATACATTCATTTAAATAGATTTCTTCTATTTTGGTTTATGATGTACTAAAATGTTAGGATAAGAACATAAATTTCAATATTGATGATAAAAGTATCACAAAATCTATGGTGTTTGATATCGAATAAAGTCATCACTATCAGAAGATGCTTAAAAGAAGACAAAAATACTACTAAGACAGACATATTAAGCAAAGCATTCATTTAAGTTATTAGTCTGTGTTCTGCTGATACATATAGGATCTGAAATGAATTTTCATTTCGTACGATGTATTATGAAACTAGTTGTGTGTTTTATATCCCTGAACCTTGGCGTTTCATAATACATCGTATAAAATGAAAATTCATATGAGATTCTTTTTATCACATTCTGATTCTGATTTTGCCTAAAACTGTGTATTTAAAATGTGAAATCATCGTTTCTGAGAACTAGAGTCTAACCACGACATGACGTAGAAGTTGTTTGCTACGCTATGAGAAGTAGTTCCCCATCACAGACATGTAGATATTCTGTGCGTAAAGAGAAAAAAAATATTTCAAATTTGTGTAGTACTTTAATAGAATTATTAGTTTTACAACAATAAAAATTTTAACCTTTGATATTGAATTTGCGTCTGATTTCAACAAATGACCGATATATGAAAGGTCACACCTGTCGCATATTTAGGTGATTAGGCTAGTGTATCGACCAATCAGATATATTTTCGTAGACATACCTCCAAATATGACCAATAGCATTTTAGCAGAGCTATTTGTAACGTATTATCATAACATTTATTTATGACATGACTTTATGAATCTGCATAACGGATGTATCATGTGATAAAAGCTCGTATCCAACCAAGCGAGAGTTATGTCCAATATTCAGATAACAGGTTGAAATTATACAAGTTGTCTTCTTTGAAAAAATGTTGCCATGGTCCCATCATAAATTCCTTTCGTCACAGTTGATTAGCGTATACAAATCTGGTACCTTATGCTGCGGTTATCATTCAAGCAATTTAATGTTTTTAATCTCAGGGTTGAAATACAGAGAAAGTATGTTCTTTACATGAACCAAAATGTCAAAATTACCATGGACTCTTGTGAGGAATGTGCAAGACGTTGGGCAAAGAAAGAGGATGTACAGCTCGACACCCTTTCTGAATGGATAAAATCAATCAGAGGATTACTTTTATCTAGAATTTACCGATTAAAATCAACTGTGAACGCTAGATTCGAGTCTATATTTAAAGACCCTGATCACAGAGCTTACCTACCTCCAAAAACATTATGTCATCACACCAGCGGACAAAGCCTCAAGTAATTACACATTTACCTGCAAAAAGTACTATTTCGACAGTCTACTTAAAGAGTTGGGTTTAAATTCGACACCTGGAAATCCCACTTACACCCCAACAAACCTTTCTGCCTCTGAAATAATATATAACCACAAATCAGCTCTTGCTTCCTTTGGCTTCGACACTAACAATTTAGATTTAGATTTACCATACTTATACTGCATACCTAAAATGCATAAGAATCCGTACAAACAACGTTTCATCGCTGGCTCCTCAAAATGTTCTACCAAATCTGTATCGATCTTACTCACCAAAGTTTTATCTGAAATCAAATCTGGGCTACAAAAATATTGTTCGACAGTATATTCTCGCAGTGGTATCAACCAGATGTGGATTTAAAAGAATTCGAAGGAACTTTTAGAACATCTGAAATCCATTCATTTTAGTAGAATCCATTCGATCAAAGCCTTTGATTTTTCGACACTTTACACTACAATTCCACATTCTAAATTGAAAGAAAGACTCGCAAAAATTATAAGTAATGCGTTTACAAGTAATAACGGTAATCGCAAATACAAATTTATTGTTGTTAACTATGACAAAACCTACTTTGTAAAAGAAAAGTCCGATTCTGAAATAAGTACACTGAGACAGATATTATTCAGATGTTAAATTTTCTGATCGACAACATTTTTGTGGTGTTTGGAGGAAAGGTCCTCCAGCAAATTGTCGTAATTCCAATGGGGACCAATTGTGCCCCACTCCTTGCCGCCATTTTCCTTTACTCGTACGAAGCTGAATTCATTCAATCTTTGGTCTCTGAAGGGAAAAGATACTTAGCTTATGACTTCAACTTCACTTACAGATGCATAGACGATGTGTTGTCCATCAATAATCCAAACTTCGCGGATTACCTGAGCAGTATCTATCCTTCGGAGCTTGAAGTCAAAGAAACTACAGAGACAAATAGTTCAGCATCCTATTTGGACATAATGTTGTCCTACGACACTGATGGTCACTTGAACACCTCACTCTATGACAAACGTGACGAATTCAATTTCAGCATTACAAACTTTCCTTTTCTGAGTAGCAACATCCCTTCATCGCCTGCTTATGGCGTGTTCATATCTCAGTTGATACGCTATGCCAGAGCAAGTACCAAATATACAGATTTTGTTCTGAGAGCTAGGCGTCTTTCAGATAAGCTTCTCAGTCAGGGATATGTTTGTGACCGACTAACATCGTCACTGAGGAATTTCTACGGTCGATATGGGGAACTCGTCATACACTATGAAGTCCCACTCTCCAGAATGGTGGATGATATTCTGTCATAGACCATTTTAACCATCTAACGAAAGATTGTACTCTATGACTTCCGAAATGGAAGTAACCGAATGTGACAGTTCTACCGAATTGAAGCGGCGGGTGTTGCATGCAAGCAGGAGATGCTTACTCTTTCTGGGCACCTGGTCTCACTCCCATATCGGGGGTTCGCTTCTTTTCATATGGTGGAGGTTTTTGTTTGTTTGCTTTGGTTCCTGTTTTATCCTGATTTTGTATGCCTTCGGTTTCTGATTTTCTGAATAATCGATTTTGTGCTGTATACAGGGATATGGTCATTATCCATATTTGTCATCAATGTAATAAAGGTTTGATCTTATTTGAACTAAAAAAATGTTAATTCTAGAAATGTTTGAAAGCTGCAACCTAGTGTTCTTGGAGATCCCCTCCTTTCTTTCTTAGAAAAAATCAAGAAATGAATTGAAAAAAGGGAGGGACTGAACTGTTTGCTTTATCATTTTAGTTTAATGTGACAAATATGGACAATATGGACCTTATTTCAATACACAGTACAAAATCGGAAATTCAGAAAATCATAGACAGAAGGAATACAAAATCAGGATAAAACAGGAACCAAAGCAAACAAACAAAAACCTCCATAACATGAAAAGAACCGAACTCCCAATATGGGAGTGAGACCAGGTGCTCAGGAAGAATCAGCATCTCCTGCTTACATGCAACACCCGTCGCTTCAATTCGGCAGAAATACCAAATCCGGTTTCTTCTATTTCGGACGATACAAGTATATTCTGTTGGTGGATGGTTCAAATGGACCAAGACAGAATATCATCCACCATTCTGGACAATGGGACATCATATTGTATGGCTAGTTCCCCGTATCTACAGTTTAACTTTCTCGCCTAGCTCTCAGAACATCGTCTGTATATTTGGTTCTTGCTCTCGTATAACGTATCAACTGAGATATTAACACACCGTAAAGTGTGCTACTTAGAAAAGGAACGTTTGTGATGCTGAAACTTAAGTTGTCACGTTTGTTATAGAGCAATCGTCACATGCGTCATGTATTCATGTATTCAAATTGTAGTCGTGACGTTTGTCATGTATTCATTCCTCTATTACTTTATACACGTCTTTAATAGAAGAAAGAATATTATCACCAAGAGGACTCGGTTGGAGCACCTACACCAAAAATAGAAACACCTTTATGCGAAGCGCAGTGTGGAGATAAGCACGATATGAACACCAAAAAGGGACAAGAAAGAACAAACACAAATGACGACATCAATAGACACAATGAACACAAAATGCTACAAATAAACCAACGAGACCAATGGGCAATCGAAGCCGACTAAGGACGGCTATTTGCCTTGTAAGTAGCAAATGGTATGTTTAACAGGATGGCGTGTGTACAATCCTCCCATTTGTTCTGTTATCCAGTGATCTCGAAGAACGCAGAATCGTTTGTATAAAAGCATCTTCATTGTAAGATGACAATACACAAAAGGCATGGACCAAATAACAAATAGATGAATATGCAAAGAGAATATAGAGGATATATTACCATAAGAGTGGGCGAAAACAGTCCGTGCTCTGTCGGCCGTAGTAATGCAATGAACCTATGAAACCTACCACCTTTCAGAGAGGACGGCGGTTGGGGTCCTGTCTTCTCTTGCGAGGATTTAACAAGGCTCGCCATGGAGTCCCGTCGTCACAGTTAGGCAGACTGAGAGAGCAACTCTTAGAAAGGCGCTGGTACAATGGCAAATATGGACAATGACCATATCCCAAAACACAGTACAAATTCGATAATTCAGGAAATCACAAACCAAACAAAGGAGGGGATCTCCAACAACACCAGGTTGCAGAACCCACAGCAAAACCAGAGCAGACAACCAAAGGAAGAGACGCAAAAGGGACTAGGAACGTCAACGTACAACACAGAAACATCAAACACAAAGGACTACACATGAGTTAAAGAAGATCCTGACGATAATCTCAACAGCACTCACAATAAAGTACAAAATTAAGCATCGACGGACCCCTAGCAAGCTAGAGGTTGGACCAGGTGCCCGGGAGGAGCAAGCATCCCCTGTTGGCTAGCCGCACCCGCCGTCGATGTTTAAGCACGAAAATGAAAAGGAACCAACGAGATCAATGGGCAACCGGTACCGACTTAGGACGGCCATCTGCAACTGTAATAACAGAAGGTGTGGTTATCCTAGATTACGTGCGCACAACCCTCCCACTTTTCCGATTACATAAAGCTTTTGAAGAACGAACAATTGTGGCGTTAAACAACCTCCCCACTGTCAGATGACAACACATAAAAAGACCGCAAAACGCAGGGGCCCACGCAACACAGATGGATGTGTAAATGGATATAAAAAATGGGTGTGCGTAATACAATCCGTGCTTTGCCGCCGCGATCTCAGTGTATGTTATCACCCGAGGAGTCCGACTGACATTCAGAGAGGACAGGTGGTCGGGGCCCTGTCTTCTCTAGGTTTGGACAGGGTCCGGCATGGAGTCCCGTCGTCACAGTCAGTCAGAGTGCAAGATTTAAGAATGCGCTGGTACAAGACTGTAGATTGGTCAAGTACCAAGCCTAGTGTCCGTCTGGTGACATTAGGATCATATTCACGGTATGAAAGGCGTTTGATGATTCACACGCACTTTCGATAGTTATGTTGTCTATCTTTTATCCTTCTTATCTTGTTTATTATGTCACCGCAAAATGCAGGTTGTGAAATACCCAAAGTAATATACTCTGTTGCCTGTATTGTTCCGAATTTCAAAAGAAGTTGACAATATGTTTTGTAAAATTTCCTTCCAGAAAGTCTTTACTAGTTTGTGAAAGCCAAAACCTTGTCCTAAAAGTTTCTTGGTAATTTGTAAATTTCTATTATGAAAATCCAAAACATCAGTACATGCCCTAGCATACCGGATGAGCTCTGAAAATGCAGATACCATAAGACGGTAATCTAGAAACATCACAGTCAAGCCAGGGGAAAATTACTTTGCTGAATCCAAAATCATCTCTTTTGTCATACGCTTGTATGAATCTCTCTATTAACAATTTTGATATTTATATAGGTCCAAAAATGGTGTTTCTGTGCTTGTAGCGTTTGCCTTGTTTGGAATCAATTCTTGTGGATAAAAAACATTTTCATACTTTTCAAAAACAGGATTGTCGATAGTAAGAATATCACCCAGGTACCTAGAAGTACCAATGAAACATTTCACATCATTATTTGTTCTTTGCTTTTAAAGATTTTGGATAAATTCCTTTTCATACGTGTATTAAAATAGATCTGCAACAAGAGGCGCACAATTAATACCAATAGGAATCTCTACAACCTGTTTGTAGAGTTTCTCATCAAATCTTACATAAATATTGTCCAAAAGGAAGGACGAGGCAATACACAGGTCACCACATGTCCGTGATGTGTATGATTTGTAATCTATGGCGGAAAAGAAACCCTTCGATTCATATGTACAAATATAAGTTTTCACTCTCGATAAAACACCATTTAAGGAGGATTTGAATACCAAGATGGCGGCGGCATTATTTTTTTCTCGCTTCCTAGGAAAAGTACAGTCTTAACTCCCTTAAAACATTTAATACTCTGATTGATATACGTATTTGAGTATCCTGATGAAGTTTGAATAATTTCCGGCGTCATTTTGCGATTTTCGAAATTTAGGACTTTGGGAGTTTTATCCATGAGCAAACCACGACGTCATTTCGACGTTATCGGGAAAATGGCGTCACAAACCTTCGTATTCAAAATGCTATAAAAACGTTATTACTAAACGTATTGCATTGACACTTAGCACGTATAAAATAGAAAATCCAATCTTCATCACAGTGTATTCGTTGACAAATTTATGTAACAGGAAAGCGGATATCACTTTATTGAAAATGGACGATTTTGTAAGAAAAAAAATGGAAAATATAAAGCCTTGTAATATTTTAATCCTAAATTCAATTTTTTTTCCATTTAATCGTGAAATCATCTCTGGACATTCTTGATAATTTTGATAGTTTTTGACAAAGATTCATCCACAGGATTCCTAATAATTAGCTAGAACTAAAGTAAATTGGCTCGAAATAATGCATATTTCAAAGTCTCGTAGAAAATTTTCCTGTAGATACAATCAAATGTAGGTTTGTATAGTCAAGGACAGACAAGAAATATATAATTTCAGAATTTTTTTTAGAAAAATTGAATTTGGCGTCCAAGTGTTCAATACCTCCTTAATGAGTTTGGACAATCGATCATTTATTTTGTCGTGAGGAAGCGTGATGTACATTATAGAAATGCTTGAAAATTTCTTGATTATTTTGTCAATGACATCCCAAAGGCATACGAAATCAGGATTAAACAGGAACCAAAGTATACAAACAAAAACCTCCACCACATGAAAAGAAGCGAACTTCCTATTTGGAGTGAGACCAGGTGCCGAGGAAGTTCAATTAAAGATGGAAGAAAAAGTTTCCTTATGGTTACATTATGATCATATCCATTATCCACGGTATATTTGTCGATTTATGATTCGAACATATTTTCATTGAAAAATCAGTCTACCTTCAGTTATGTATCATAATTAGATCACCGACACTTGATACAAGTACATGTATCAGTTAATGAAAATAACACACAAATTTAAAAAAAGAGGTCATAAATCATAATCAAAAGGTATGCACAATCATGAAGTGTACTTAAACGTCTTCAAATTCAATAGCATCATCAAAGAACCGAAAAATTTGCTGCATGCACCAAAAATGCACGTTTCGGGTACTTAACCCTCGTCAGTGATCCTCATTCTAAACAGTGTACTATAAACCAGACAAAATAAATTAAATACAAAGGAGCAAACGTGATTCTCCACTGGAGATTAAATCATGTGCCCGGGGAGAGTATGTATCTTCTTCTTGGCAGCAATGAGCTATTTTCGAAAATCAGAATTACTTCCCATTTGAGACGGTATCTGACGTAGACTGATTGTGACGTCATCAAATTCTATGGAAACAGTCATAAAAGTCTGGGAAATGATGGTATAAATCGACGTTACCATACCATTTTCATGACGTTACAATGGTTTTACATCAGATACCGTCTGTAAGGGGAAAACTCTTGAGTTTTATGTGAAGAAATTAAAATCAAAACCGGTTAATGTGTCAAACTTGGTGTTTTAAATGGATGTACCATATACATTTTTCAACATCGAGGACCCATCCTTATGGAGTAATGTACCCTTACTACTCAAGAAAGGAAAATCTGTTAATTTGAAGTTGTCGACACGTTTGTTATAAACTGAAGAACGTAGGTGACAACTGTCGTCAAACAAAAACATGAGATATGTCATCATGAAGCAAAGTGAATGCATTCAGGATCCTTATAATTTGTTTTAAAATAATTTTAGAATAATTCTGAAATAATAAATAACGTTGCAAATACTAGTATAACCACTAGAACTAGTACAGTATAAACATACATATAAGAAGACATATTTCTAGTTTTTTTATGAAAATGGCGGCCATCATGGAAATAGCGGCTATTTATCGAGATGGGTAAAAAGTCGATTTTTGCAAATGATTGCATGAAGAACTGTATACTTTTTCATGTAAGTTTCATTATGTCCAGACAATGTGCACAAGTACTTAAACATTCGGCAAGACTTTCTTGCAAAATTAAGGAGGATATCTACGAAGAGGATAAAGAGAATAAAAAAATGTTTCAATTCTCTAATGAGCATCATTAGTAGTTCACAATATATGAATGTAAAACAAGTGATAAAAAAGAGAGACCATATAATGAAATGAAAATCAATGAACCTTTTACCGTTTTTATTGAATTCTAAAGTTGGTTAATGAAAAGCTATTTGGGGAGCAGAAGTAACATCTTCAAATACGCAAACTGTATTCAATCAACAGGAAGTGCATTAAGCATACAATAATTCTGACCAATTGGGACTTTCTATATTTCTAAAGAGGAAAATTGCAAATGGTTGGTTAATATGCATAAATCGATTTGAAAGGATGCATGATAAAGTAAAAGATTAAAGATAAGAGGTAGATATAAAACATTTTTAAAATCTGATCGTAATTTTTTCATGATTCAGATATTTTTTTCATGGAACTTCCAGTTTTTGGTTGAAGCTGTCAGTCCTGCAGGTGGGTTCCGCCGTGGTCTCTACCTTACAATTGCAAGTATCAGTCCGAAGAAGTGTACTGATTGTACAATGCTTTAAGAAGTTGAAAGGCTGAGTCTACATGCGCTACAAAATACGTGCGCGACGAGACCAGGGAATGTATCAAAATAGTAGTTGAATTGAGGGATTGAGAAATATAATGGGTAAAAATAAGTTTTTTTTTTCATCGACCCAATATATTTTTATCCTCCCCTCGTAATACACTGTATAACGAATATATGTATGATTTTTGTAATTTTTTTCTCTGGCTACTCCCTTAAATTCTTTCAATATTTCATTTTATTTTCCACAGAGCATCCAAAAGGGGGTTTCAATTATACAGCAACTGTGTATCCGGATATGTTGAAGGGTGGTGTGCATGTTATCATCACTACGCTATTTGTTTAAAATATTGCATATGGCTGTCCAAAGTTGGGCCTGCTTTGCTCACCTCCTTTATCTGCTGTCCTCAGTGTTTTAATGATGTCTTTGCTTTTGTTCTCTTTGTTGGTTTGTCCATTTGGTCTGAGTGTTCGGATTGTTTGTTGGCGTTGTTATTTGACATCCATTGTTTGGAGTAACCATGCTTGTGCATTCAGATATGGGATATGGTCCCTGCGATGAGGTCTTGTTGGTATTGGAGATTTTTCTTTATTTTTGGATGTTTCACCATTAATATGAACTCGTGCATGTAACCTTCTGGAACAACATTTCAAACTAATTTTAATGCACCAGACACGTGTTTCGGTTAGTAAATCCTCATCATTGGTACTTCGAGTCAAAGGGAACAAAGATAATTTGGAAGGATGGTGCTAAGATGTAAACCATCTTTATTCAACGATAAAAGTACACATTTCCGAAATTACAAAGTAATATATTTTGTAAAATTGATAAATGGTCATACCAACGCTTCTTTCGTGCAACAGCGCTGGAAAGAAAATAATTAATAAACTTGATCAAACACTCAACCGCGGGGAATGCGTTTAAATGCTGCACACTGTAAAGAGGATAAGTGAAGAAAATACGAAAATTGAAAATGCATCATTCGCTAAGCTCCCTTCTTAGATATAATAATTGTTTACGACTCTGTATCAGACTTATAAACTTCATTTCACTTATGATGAAGCAGCAAACTATCAACTCAAGTTTATTATTTATCAAAAATTGTCGATCATTACTATATGTATATGCCAAAGTTTTCTGAACTATATTTTGAGGATTTTTTTCAAAAGCACAATCTAACCCCCCTAAACAATAACAAAAACAACAAGAAAAACCAATAACAATACCAATACAGAAAATATAAGTTTACAAAGCTCAAAACATTCCATGCCAAAACAGAAAAGTAGCATCATTCAAAATGTTTGTAGAACACTTCTTGTATCACATTTCTTGCTTTGTCCTTTTGATGAGTAATTCTTCTTGTCTTCAAAGAGAAGATTCTTGTTGAGGCGGGACATCGGATGAGCTGGACAGAAAATGAACTGTTATACTCTGGTGTACGTTACTTTCCGGGAAAATCCGATTATTTGAATTCGTGGTCGTCTTTAATTCTTCCGTAGACAAGATGTCTTTCTTTGAATGACATATACTGCATGTAAGGGCTTCCTTAAACGCGCGCCGCATATTTCCATTCAGAGCACCATAAATAAGGCAATTAATGCAGCTGTTTGCGAAACATAGATATATACTCATCTTGTGTAGGTCAACTGGGACTTCGTTAGGAGAGACCGTAAATGTTGCAATGATGCCAAATGGTAAATAAAGTACTAAATAAGCAATAAATATGATTGCGTGTGATTTTGTTGACCGTAAATCTTGTACAAACCTTTGTATGGCAAGGCCGTTATTCCAATGACGGGAAATCTGTCGTCTCGCGTTCCATACACACATTTGGATTTTCACGTAAGATATGGTTGTAACAATGATAGGCAGGGCCAAGCACAGGAACTGGTATATCAGAGTATACGACTGATCTCCGTAACGGTTGAAAATGCACATCTTAAGCGTGTCGTCGTATATAAAATGTTGGTCCATGTCTATCCAGAGCGGGATGCTAAACAGAGGCCCCATCAACCAGCAAGAAACGATGATTAAGATTATATTCCTCCGAGTATATATTCTGCAGTATTCTTGTACAGATCTACAGATTTTTACACAACGGTTAACGGAAATATGCATGATTGTCTGAACACCGGAGGTGAAACAAACATGCGCAACAAAGGCATTTAAGATGCACATATCACGAGAAATCGCCGAAATTCCTCTAAGTACATGAAGCATATTACATGGTAATAAGTATCCAATGATCACAGAGTCTGTTATAGCAAGTGAAACAATGAAAATGTTTTGCTGTGTTTGAATCCGCTTAATAGCAAAGTACGACCAAATGATAAGGATATTTCCAGGTACGCCAACAAGAAACATCAAAGAGCATCCGGTCAAACTTAGCACTACCGACCAATCGGATGTCATCTTGAAATATCTTTGGAAACCTTTACTTCTCAGGGACACCTGACTACAACTGTCTTCACATTACGTACATTTTGCAACATTGTCACCTTCATTTGATGTCTAAGCTCTATGTACTAGTACTCGAAGAAAGATGAAGTCTAGAACAAGGGCTCAATGAATAATGTATGAATTCAAAGACGTTTAACCTACCCTTTTATTTCGGATAGGATAATCTACACTACATTTTTTCTCGTAATTGAAATCATGTCCAGCATATATAATCCGGAATTAGGATCGAGAATCACTATGATGCTAAAATTCAAAATCCTTAAAACGGAAAATGTTCAACTAAATGACTTTTAGTTTTGTCTCTCCCATGATATTTCATACACTCCTATTTTTTAAAGTGAAAATACACACTTTTATGATTTTCTCTGTTCAACTTGTAAGTTTTCCAAATTTTCCAAAACGGTAAACAGAAAATGCGCATATCCATGCTTTATAAGTTAAGTCTTCTCTGTGATACTTGCACTCTAGTACAGTAATGGTGTTACGTTCATGCAAAAACAGTGACGAGAGCACGTGTCACCATTAACATGTAACGGTCAATTATAAGATCAGGGAGCAATAAAATTGTCTTATAAACCGCAACTCGGTCTGTCGTAATTGTATGGAAGACCAACTGATTGCATGATCATTATCTCTGATTTACCATAGAGCATATCTACGAGAAAGGAGGCGTTTATATATTGATTCCTGGATGAGAAACCACCCATTGCTAATAGCCAAGGGTAGGATAGGTAAATGACAAGATAGAAATAAACGGAAATATGAAAGGAATGTATGATTGAAAAAAAAATATAAATTGCTATGTAGATTGTAGATAACAAAAGGATCAATAAAGCTGGTTGTAATGCCGGAAACATTTTGATTAATGTTATAAATTAAATTGTAAAGGTATTAAGAATAATTCGATTTCGTTTGTTTGTTTCTTTTCAAAGTTCATTAAAGTGGAATTTGTAAATGATGACGGAAGACTTGAAAAGAAAATCAATGGAAATTTTCAACCAAGACAACTCACGCTGCAGAAATTATAGCAATTGCCAATATTGAAATATATATTCTACAATAAAAAAATTAAGTACATCATATGCGCATTTGAATACGTTATTTATCATCAGTGAATATGAACATAATGTATAAGCACAAACATGAGGGTAATTTATACTACAGAAACATGACAAAACAATCCTCGTCGAAACAAAGCCGGACATCAATAACGAAAAGAGGGGATCTCACAAAAGACCTGGTTTCAGAAAAAACCCACAACACTCAAAGTGAAAACACAGAGAAGACACAAACAGCAAGATATATAAAATGGACAAGGAACACCAAACACGACATTAAAAAAAAAACAACATAAAAGATTACCCATAAAACAACAAGGTCAATGGGGAATCGGTGCCGTTTTGGGACGGCCATCCGCTTGGTAAATAACAAATGAAGTAGTTATCCGGATACGTGCACACAACGCACCCATATTCCGGTGAACAAAAGGTCTCGAAGAGCGCACAATTGTTGTGTATAATAACCTACTTACTGTAAGATCATCACACAAAGCATAAAGGGCATATGGAAACAATCCGCGCATCTCCGGGACAAGAACGCCCATGCCTATTATCACCCGAGGAGGAGTCCGACCGACATTCAGAGAGGACAGGTGGTCTTCTCTAAAGAGGTTTGGATGGAGCGCGACATGGAATCCCGTCATCACAGTCAGCTAAAAAGCAATTCTTTAGAATGCGCAGGTACAAGGCTGTAGATTTGTCAAGTACTATGCCGAGTGTCTGTTTTGTGATAGGTGAATCAGACCACGGTATGAAGATTATTTTGACACATTTGTGAAACGGGAGGTCTCAAACATGACAAAGTTGCATTGGAACGCGCACGAGGAGACCATGAATGATACATGGAGGAAAATTAAGGAATACTCTACACAGAATTCGTGAAAAAACAAAAACCAATGAACAAATGGCGTGCGGATCACTCATGAAAACCGTAGTGGACGAAAACGAAAGTAAAGAGAATATTGAAAAAAAATTCACATTTGGATCAATCCTAATTAGTAAGGAAATATGCATAATGGAGTCATCGATGCATCATTATAATTCGATTTTAATCAATTTATAGGAAAACATTCTCTTTATGACCTTAAGGAGGCAATATTGGAATAATTTCACTTGTTCAATATCTATGGGGTTTTTTAAAGCTTGCTTTGTATGCATACCTACTTTAGCTCAAGAGTATAATTTCGTAGATGTATGGAATTATCGTCTATTTTCTTTTAATTTTTTGGTGGGCGTTTTTACTAGCGCCAACTACATGTACAATACTTTTCGTATTTGCACTGGATTTTAGATAGCTCATTAGATCTAGTTGTCCTTTTATTGTCGCTTAGCAGTATTAATGTAAAAAAGAGTAAACTGTAATATATAACGCTCATTGTACATAAAATGTATTATATTCTCATAGATATGTTACTAAATCGTGCTCAAGTTCCTCTAAAAAGAAATGTCACTCACAGAACCTTTCCTTATCTTTTCTCCCTAGTGTACCGATTTCTATAAGGTCCTACCATGGTTTTTTTTTTGGGGGGGGGGGGGGGGTTGGGGGGTTGTTGTTGTGTGTTTTTTTTTTTTTTGTTAAGCATCAGGTCAATCAATGAAAACCTATCTACCTATCCGTTAAAAATAATCAACGACGAGACGTGAATATCTAACGAAAACATAAGAAATAAAATAGAGAGTAGGATCTCAAGGTACAGGAGCAAAGAGAGTTGCAAAAATATACTTTTGTGTCATTTGTAGTTAATTTTAGGTTTGCTAACCTTGAATAGACTTAATACCCATTGAAAATCCATGAGACTACACTTCTTCCTTGACAAAAAAACCCCGAATAGTGATGTAAAAACATTGAAATGGACTGTTTGGTTTTTTTTTGCAATTAATACCATCAAAACCTACCCGCCAGCTGGCGCTTACCAAAGAAAAAACTTGCTGTGGCCTTAATCATTTGAAACTCTATATTTCTCAGAATTTATTAAATGTTATATATCCACAGACTTCCTTTTCTGTGCATTTCAGTCGATTTTGCGAGAATTAATTAAACGTTTTCAGTATATTTTTCACTTAAAGACAAAAAGGCTTAACTCAGCCTGGCAATTTCGTTGTATATAATGTATCATACACGAGGAAAACGTTTTCCAGGCAGCTATTATCCGCCAACACAACAAATCCAATAGCCAATTACAGCTATATAACATTCCCAACCAGGAAGAATTGAGAACTGAGAATGCTACATCTCTACTGCTCATTTATAGGGTTTGATTAATTAGTCCTTGATATGCATTCTGCATATTCTCTTATTAAGGAATATGATCTATTATGTACACTGAACAAATACTGGGTATTATGCAGCGGTCAATCCTGCTCTAACGTTCCCCTCTGAACTCAGTACAATGTGTTGACCATAAGAATATGATAATGATTTTTTTTCTCAAAATATCATGATATTCTAAAATAAAATTACGTACTATGCCGACTTTTGTAAATAATAATAGCATAGTTTAATATTGCTTTAGATTGAAACGTTTATCTCAGCAGACATCATCAACTCATGCTATCGAATTTGAAGACGTTTAACATTTGATCTAGATCGATGACAAAATCAAAAGTCGACAAACCTTTGTATATTTTAAAATTCGTAGATTTCAACCAAAACTCAACCAAAGTTCAAAATTGAAGAGACGATGATAACGTGTGAATGCTTAACTTTTATTTCATTGAAGATCGATGATTAATCAACATTGATTCATTGATTCAACTTTGAAATTTGCGCTTGTATGCTTTCATTAATATGATTAATAAATATATATAGGATCTCAAATGAATTTTCATTTCATAAGATGTATTATGAAACGAGTTGTTGTTTAAATGGGATATAAAATGCACAACGAGTTTCATAATACATCGTATGAAATGTAAATTCATTTGAGATACTTTTTATCACATGATATTTCCATAAAATGTGTATTTCTAACGTGAAATCAACGTTTTCGAGAACCATAGAGGCGAACCACGCCGTTATTAAGAAGTCGTCTGCTACGCAATGAGAAGTAGTGTCCCCATCGTATAGATATTCTGTGCATAAGAGAAAAATATTTCAATTTTGAATAGTATTTTAATGCAAGAGTTAATTCAACAACAACAATTTTAATCATTGATATTGACTCCATGTCTGAATTTAACAGCTGACCAATATTTGAAAGGTCACATTTGTCAAGGTTTATGTGATTAGGTTCCAAACTTGACCAATCGCTTTCAAGCAGAGCGATATATTACGTGTCATCATATCATATATCTATGAAATGGCTTTATGAAACATCGTGTGATAAATTATGATATTACATTGAACTGAAAATTATGATTTTTACTATTGTCTATCAAACTCATATAAATTTCATGCATTTCTTCAAATAAAATTATCCGCACAAATACAGATTTTTTTTGTCTTATTATTATTTCCTAGCAAGAAAATTTCATAACAAATATATTGGTCAGTGTTTCAGGTTTTGATAAATATGATTGGATTTTTATTCAAGCTTCCATTTGATCATCTATCATGTTTATGTTCAATATTTCAGACTCTGAACCTAATACGCGATGTAACGTAGCTTTTATTTTCTGTGAAGTTTACTTTTTTCTGGTGGAGCCATCCACAATTAATTCCTTTTGAAATCATGAGCAGCCAGTACCCGCAGCGACACACTAAGTCGATGATTTTCATATAAATACACGGGATAAATCTGCCATAAGTCCAGCAGGAAAGATCCGCCAAAAAATGTGTTTTGGTCGTTGTTTTTGAATTTTTATTATTTTTTTCTTGTTACATGACAAATATGGATAATGACCATATCCCTGTCTACAGTACAAAATCGATAATTCAGAAAATCAGAAACCGAAGGCATACAAAATCAGGATAAAACAGGAACCAAAGCAAACAAAAACAAAAACCTCCACCATATGAAAAGAAGCGAACTCCCGATATGAGAGTGAGACCAGGTGCCCAGGAAGAGTAAGCATCTCCTGCTTGCATGCAACACCGTCGCTTCAATTCGGTAGAACTGTCACATCCGGTTACTTCCATTTTGGAAGATATAGAGAACAATCTTTGGTTGGATGGTTCAAATGGTCTATGACAGAATATCATCCACCATTCTGGATAGTGGGACATCATAGTGTATGACGAGTTCCCCATATCGACCGTAGAACTTCCTCAGTGACGATGTTAGTCGGTCACAAACATATCCCTGACTGAGAAGCTTATCTGAAAGACGCCTAGCTCTCAGAACAAAATCCGTATATTTGGTACTTGCTCTGGCATAGCGTATCAACTGAGATATGAACACGCCATAAGCAGGCGATGAAGGGATGTTGCTACTCAGAAAAGGAAAGTTCGTAATGCTGAAATTGAAGTCGTCACGTTTGTCATAGAGTGAGGTGTTCATGTGACCATCAGTGTCGTAGGACAACATTATGTCCAAATAGGATGCTGAATTATTTGTCTCTGTAGTTTCTTTGACTTCAAGCTCCGAAGGATAGATACTGCTCAGGTAATCCGCGAATTTTGGATTATTGATGGACAACACATCGTCTATGTATCTGTAAGTGAAGTTGAAGTCAGAAGCTAAGTATCTTTTCCCTTCAGAGACCAAAGATTGAATGAATTCAGCTTCGTACGAGTAAAGGAAAATGTCGGCAAGGAGTGGGGCACAATTGGTCCCCATTGGAATTCCGACAATTTGCTGGAAGACCTTTCCTCCAAACACCACAAAAATGTTGTCGATCAGAAAGTTTAACATCTGAATAATGTCTGTTTCAGTGTACTTATTTTCAGAATCTGACTTTTCTTTTACAAAGTAGGTTTTGTCATAGTTAACAACAATAAATTTGTATTTGCGATTTCCGTTCTTACTTGTAAACGCATTACTTATAATTTTTGCGAGTCTTTCTTTCAATTTAGAATGTGGAATTGCAGTGTAAAGTGTCGAAAAATCAAAGGCTTTGATCGAATGGACTCTACTAAAATGAGTGGATTTCAGATGTTCTAAAAGTTCCTTCGAATTCTTTAAAATCCACATCTGGTTGATACCACTGCGAGAATATACTGTCGAACAATATTTTTGTAGCCCAGATTTGATTTCAGATAAGACTTTGGTGAGTAAGATCGATACAGATTTGGTAGAACATTTTGAGGAACCAGCGATGAAACGTTGTTTGTACGGATTCTTATGCATTTTAGGTATGCAGTATAAGTATGGTAAATCTAAATCTAAATTGGTAGTGTCGAAGCCAAAGGAAGCAAGAGCTGATTTGTGGTTATCTATTATTTCAGAGGCAGAAAGGTTTGTTGGGGTGTAAGTGGGATTTCCAGGTGTCGAATTTAAACCCAACTCTTTAACTAGACTGTCGAAATAGTACTTTTTGCAAGTAAATGTGTAATTATTTGAGGCTTTGTCCGCTGGTGTGATGACATAATGTTCTTGGAGGTAGGTAAGTTCTGTGATAACATCAGGGTCTTTAAATATAGACACGAATCTGGTGTTCACAGTTGATTTTAATCGGTTAATTCTAGATAAAAGTAACCCTCTGATTGATTTTATCCATTCGGAAAGGGTGTCGAGCTGTACATCCTCTCTCTTTGCCCAACGTCTTGCATATTCCTCACAAGAGTCCATAATAATTTTGACATTTTGGTTCCATGTAAAGGACATACTTTCTCTGTATTTGGGACCCTTTTTTAACAATTCTCTCAACTTGTCGTTCTTGACTATACTAAGGTCACCAGTAATAACGTGTCCACAAGGAGAGTAGTTGAAATCCGATGAAGAACATTCGCAGGGAAGTGGATGTAGTGAGGGATTACTTAAATCTATACACTGCAGGAATCGTTTGTAATTGTAAATTTTAGATGCAACTGTTGGTGTGTAGCTATAGGAAATACAAGGAGTTTCTTTTCTTTTGAAATATGGTGGGATTTTTTCTGTGACAGTTTTGTGATTCAAAATTTGACCAAGATTCATGTTATCAATACCTTTGTTTGCAAATCTTACTTTAATGAAAGGGCATGTAAGTATCTGTTTGTCGTTTTTATGTGGATTATTTTTTTTATATCTGTTTCACTGAACGATTCTTGATTTCATTTGATTGCTTATTAATAACGCTTTTGTTTGGTTTACATTAATGTCTCGGTGTCGCCATCATCATTATCATCATCAGCAGCAGGAGCAGCAAACCTTGATATGCGTGTACCTATTTGTAAAAAAGCAAACAATCAGGTTGAACATACAGACGGTATTCGATACGTTTCCACTATGCTACAAGACATAAAAGCGATAATTATTTGAAAGGAAATGTCATTCCATAAACCAAAGTATCGTCTCCATCTAAAATGAATCATTATGACAAGTTATTATCATTCTTAAGTCGAACAGCATTTTCAATCATCAGTCTCAATATAAATTTCTTTTAAAATTTATCATCCTTAAAAAGAAATTTAATTTGGACTGGATCTGAGTCATATTACACCGAAGTCTTAGTAACCTCATAGGTTGCTTGAACCTTATTTTCAATGTCTCTTAGAGTGTAGTCTTTTTAGTCCATCTGAGCTAAGCTCAACTGAGCTATGGTAATAGTGCGCTGTCCGTCGTCCGTTCGTCGGTCCATCGTAAACTTAAACTTACATTTTCGACATCTCTACTGTAATTTCGTGACACTTTACTCCATGAAGGATAGCAAGTTTGTGTTTTTCTTGCAGATTGGTCAATAATTTACCCTTCCGATTGAGGGAAAAAATGCAAAATTTCGTGACGTCACAATGCTTTCACCTCAGACAAACAAGATTCGAACCTCGGTCAAACATCGAAATTGTATTGTGACGTCATGGAATTTCTCAAATTTTTCCCGCGATCAGAAGGGTCAATTATGACAACCAAGGGCCCAAGGTGATAGGCTGACGCATTATCGACATCTCCACTTCATGAAGCTGCTGCACATAATTTTACAAAAGCTTACAGCAAGCAAGTACTCAACGTCATCTACCAACTTTGTGTTTTTTTTATGCCAATCGGTCAACAAATATTGCCAATTATACCCTGATTGGCTAACACATTTTGACTTCTCCTCTACAAAAAATGTCACAAAACCTTAAAGGAAGCAAGAATTCAAGGTCCTTTATAAAGCTTGTTTTTCGGGACGCTTTGCCGACAAATATGGTTTCTAAGGACTCTGATTGGCTGTCGCATTTTCTAAGCCTCCTCTGCAACTGCTACACAGAAATCTTACAGGAAGCAAGTACTCAAGGTCCTCCATCAAGGTTGTGTATTTCGACTTAACAAATATGACTGCCAAGGGCTCTATCTGACTGCCGCATTTTTCTTTTGAAATCTCCCCTGCAAACGCTACAAGGAAGTTCACGAAACCATACAGAAAACAAGAACTCAATGTCCTCTACCAATTCCCTTTTCGAGCTGACCAGTCAACAGATATTGCCGCTAAGTCCAGTTTCACAAAAATTTAAAAAATTTTAATGGAATTTTCGTAACTTTTGATCCCTTACTACTTAATATAAACTAAAAATCGCAATGTTTTGTTTCTGAATTTATATTGAAGATGTCAAAATGATATTAAAAAAGCACAATATTATTCAAATTAAAAAACAGTGTATGCTTTTATTTGAAATATGAAAGTTACGGAAATTTGTGATATGTTTCGTATGGATTTCAGTAAAACTGGGCAGTGATTGGCTGGCATACGTTACTTTCGATATCTCTGCAATCGCTGTACAGAATTGCCACAACCTTACAGGGAGCAAGTACTCCAGGTATACCCACAAGGTTTTTTTTTTTCAAGCATATTGATCGACAAACATGACCATCGAGGGACCTGATTGGATGTAGCATGTGTTACGTCTTCAAATACATAGAAGATGAAGTTGCAGCATGGACCACACATGCACTGTGTAGCATGTTCGACCTCTACTCTGTAACGATTGCATATATTTTCACAAATCATTACAGGAAGCAAGTAGTCAATGGTCTCTACGAAATTGGCCACTTTCATCCCTTCGTCTGCAACTCGCGTGAGCAATGTGGCCCCTTGGGCATCTTGTTTAACCAACTCCTAGTGACTCAGAAAACATTTCCCATAAAGGTAATCTTATTCTTAATGAAAATCCGCATGCTTGATATAACATAAGCATATCTTCTTTTTCTCCCCTTCTCCTGCTCCTTTGTATCGCAATAATCTCCAAGGCAAACCTCTATACACAATACAAAGTCTTAGAAAATGACCAGCGTCTCATTTTTTCTGACTATTTGAATACAAGTCTTCCGTTGAGATGTTAAACGTCTTCAAATTAAATAGCATCATTTAAAAACAGATGAATTGGAAACATGGACCTGACAAGCACGTTTCGGGTACTTACACAGCTAATTGTGCCTCATATGAAATTCATGTGAAATTTACATGAACTTTACATGAAAGTTCACATGAAATTTATGTGAAACGAGCACGAACATGAAATGTACATGAAATTTTTCACATGAAATTCATGTGAAGATTTTTACATGGATGTTATGTGAATTTGGTTTCCAGTGAAGGTCACTTAGAAAAATTCATGAATTCATGTGATATTCATGTGAAATATTTTTCACATAAATTTTATGTGAAATTTATATGAATTTTACATGAACTTTCATGTGAAATTTACATGATGCTCATTTCATATGAATTTCATGTGAGGCACAATTGGCTGTGTAATTCTCGTTAGTGATCCTCAAATCTAAACAATGTAATATGCCAAAAAAGTATGAAAGTTACTAAGTCAAAAAAGTGTACCGAAAGACGTAGTAGGATGGGTGGGATATGATGCTACAGGACCCTTTATAGAGAGGAAACTTTCTGATGCTGGCAATAAAAATTGCCATGTTTTTCATTAAGCGAGGTACTAATATAATGATTATTAATATAAGAACTATTTACTCTAAAACTGTCTTTTATTAGTTTAATTATCTACTAACTTAACATAAAACCACGATAAATTAATGGTTCAAGAGTTAACCTTATACGTTATTACAGTTCCAGGCAAGTAGGAGGCGAGGGGAATACAGATTCCAGACAATTTAAGGTACATCAGACCATCTTACCTGTCTGGAACCCTAATAACATTTCTGTCTTGCTGCAAATCACTTATAAATTGTCATTTCAAAATGGCGTCAACAGTAAAATTTCTATTTTTATTTGTTGATGGATTATAAAATTTTCTTCACCATTAAAAAGATCAAAATGAAGAAACCATGAATGATTTGTTTTAGCAGAGCAAAGAATTAAAGGATCTGAAGCGAGTGGAAAGTTCAAAACGTTTTTGATATAATCAACGTTTTTACGGTAAATGCTCGCAATGAAATCAAGAAACAATCAGGTATCTATGACGTCATAAAGTTCCATATCTACGACTACAGACGGGAAGCATTGTCTCATAATCACGGCCAAACAGCCAATGGGATTCTTAGAAATTTAGTTGCAGTGTGACAAACAGAAATCAATGATAAAATAATTTTGAATCTTAGTTGCATCTGTTCTTATTCAAAATACTTTTGGTTTTTTTTTCTTGAAATTTTCATCAAAAGGTATAGAGTTGGAACCCTTCCGCATTACTCCAAAATCAGTACAGGTTTTTTAGTTAACGAGAACTGTAAACTGTTATTTTATCCTGTATTCTGTTATCCTTGATTTATCTCTGAATTATCGCCAGACTATGGAAAAATTATTTTTCAGGTATGCTTTGGGAAAGGACGTGAAAAGGTTGACAACAAAGAAATACACGACTGTCATGTAGTTCGATGCGTGGGATGATTGTATTCTTACAATACCTCTGGTTTATTAATCCACTCCTTTTTTCTAATAGGTAGGTTAATGACGGAAAGGCGATATATTCTGCAATAAATAAGTGCGACAAATCACAAAGAGAGAAATTAAAATAGTTCATTTACAATGATCAAAGTGATCATCATTCTTTACTCGAGCGACATTTTCAGTAATTTCTCCCTGTAACTGGTAAAGAATTTAAGGATAAGCACTATGTCATATTTCACTATAATCTAACGTCACAAAAACTAGTACTGTCTGGGCCATTATCTTCGATGTCTTTCTGAGTAACTCTTTTTAAGGTGATGAAATCCAACAACACATAAAATTTAGCAAGATCCAAATTTTCCTGAGTTTTCATCTAAATATAATGCTCCAGCTATTTCACTCGTGAAATATATTCTGTCATTCCAGGCCCATGCGCCAACATATCTTTCAACATTTTAAAAATACTTCAGTATAGTATATGAATAACTTTCATAGAATTTTTATACATGATGTTTTAATTGCCCATACAAATATTAGGTGAATTTTTCAATTATTGAAAGCATCTCCGGTGACATGACACAGGCTATAGAAAAAGGTCTCCATAGTGAATTTCATAATTCATGTTTTTATCCCTTGGCGGTCATGAATATCCATTAGTAGGAGTTGCCTCATAAGATACTTCATTCTAGAGAAGTATCTTACTGTTCTCGCAATCCAAGCTCAACGATTGCTTGATGTGTAGACGGGAAAAGTGTGTCTTATCAACAAATAGAGGCTTGGTGAGGAACCATGAGACGCAAAGGAATAGAGTGAAGAATTTGCTTTTTCAAAGATCTAAAGGATAGTCTTGGGTGAATCCTCTGCATGTTGAATACTTGAAGTTTTGTTTCACTAACTTTGATTCAAGGCGAACTTGACAGAATCGCAGTAAACTGAAACCTGCGTTCCATACGAACTCCAAAATGCACACAGACACAAAATGGAAAACCAGATTTAGTATATTTTGTTCCTGAAGTATTTAAAGGAAATGATTTTGGAAAGAAAGTTGATCAATAATACGTGGCATAATATGTAAAATGTACAGTTCACATAGGACAATATGTTGTCAAGAAATTCAAAACTTGGCTGTTTTAATCAAGCCTGACCTTAGGTTCTCCATATCTTTGCGAGACGCACTTGAGCTATCCAGGCTCAGGAAATAGCTGGAACTCATTGACGAAACTTAAGAATAATGAGACGTGTAATAACATGATAACATATTCTCCATTATTACCATATACATATCCATAATTTGGTAATACCATGCCCATCCCGCATCTTGCATGACTATATACCTAGTCGATAATGGTTGTATATAATATGAACATCTGAAGAAACTGTAGATGATTCTGGTTTTTTGTTATGTAGTATTCCTTATAATAGAAAGTACAATTCTTTCCTAAGAACTGACTCCCTTTTTTCTTTAGCTCGCCTGAACGAAATTAAAGAGAGTTATTGTCAAGGGGACTTCTTCTCAAGAACCGTAGAAGGCACTTGATGAAACAAAGTAGGAATGAAGTAATCATCGTCCACTAAAAGTGTTTTATTCGCCCATATCCGTCTACAGGTGGCGTCACCACAGGCAAATGTAGGTCACGGGGATACCCTCATTTGACAACTTCTTCAGATCAGAAACACATACCGACAAACCTTTAACATCAGAATGCACTACATTCGTAAATGGATGTTTGAAAATGGTTTCATTCCAAAGTAAAGTTTTGTGCTTTGACGTCTTTTTAGACTTTGCTAGAAATACTTATTTTTGAACTGTTTCTAGTTCATTTATGACTTACAGTAAGTTTGACAGTAAGTGTTTTGAATATTTTTCCCTGACGTTGTCGCCATAGCACTTTCTATATAGACGTGGCCTCAGACAGTGCATGCATTATATATATTATTTTCCTTTTTGAGCGTGAACATCGACGGCGGGTGCAGCTAGCCAACAGGGTATGCTTACTCCTCCCGGGCACCTGGTCCCACCTCTAGCTTGCTAAGGGTCTGTCGATGCTCAATTTGGTGCTCTATTGTGAGTGCTGTTGAGATTATCGTCAGGATCTTCTTTAACTCATTTGTGTCACACTTATGCCCTTTGCCGTGTGGAGCTCGTAAAAAAAGTTCCCCGCGAGGGGTTTGACAGTAAGTGTTTTGAATATTTTTCCCTGACATTGTCGCCATAGCACTTTCTATATAGACGTGGCCTCAGACAGTGCATGCATTATATATATATTATTATCATTTTCGCGCGTGAACATCGACGGCGGGTGCGGCTAGCCAACAGGGGATGCTTACTCCTCCCGGGCACCTGGTCCCACCTCTAGCTTGCTAAGGGTCCGTCGATGCTCAATTTGGTGCTCTATTGTGAGTGCTGTTGAGATTATCGTCAGGATCTTCTTTAACTCATTTGTGTCACACTTATGCCCTTTGCCGTGTGGAGCTCGTAGAAAAGTTCCTCGCGAGGGGTTTGACAGTAAGTGTTTTGAATATTTTTCCCTGACATTGTCGCCATAGCACATTCTATATAGACGTGGCCTCAGACAGTGCATGCATTATATATATTATTATCATTTTCGTGCGTGAATATCGACGGCGGGTGCGGCTAGCCAACAGGGGATGCTTACTCCTCCCGGGCACCTGGTCCCACCTCTAGCTTGCTAGGGGTCCGTCGATGCTCAATTTGGTGCTCTATTGTGAGTGTTGTTGAGATTATCGTCAGGATCTTCTTTAACTCAGTTACGTCTTATGAATTATGCATTATGACTTATGAATTAGGACTTTTGTATAGTCACTTATGTATAATGCCTTATGACTTTGTATTGTGACTTATGTATTATGACTTTTGTATTGTGACTTATGTATTATCATCATGATAACTTTTTATAATTTGACTTATGCATTTTGATTTTTGTATCGTGATATATGTATTATGACTTTTGTATTATGACTAATTTGTTATGACTTTTATATCATGACCTGCTTGTTTCTATGTATGTACTCAATATTATTGTGTGTACAATAAAGGCTGTAAATTGGTATTAAAATATTGGCAGTATCGATACGAAATAATACATAGTAATACATACAATTCTGATCTCGTTGCCATGGCAACCGGAACACAAACTAACTGAAAACCTTAATTTTTGCAATCAGGACATAGTATATACCCAATACACAGAAAATCATGAAAATCCATGACATGCCGCGGCGCCAGAATTTTGGTGGTAGCAGAGAATTTGTCTTAATACATCGATATAACATAATTTATTATCTATCTAACCTTGAATTTTATCGATTCGTTTCAGTCGCTTACATGTAATTGAGTAAGCTCTGCCCGTTCAGGCAACTTTGCTACGACAAGAGACATGGCGAGGACCTTGAGTACTTACTTCGGCTAATTTGAGTTACATGACATGAAGCAAAACAAGAACCCTAGGGGTAAAACGCTAACCTTATACCCATGCATTGACAATGTAATTATCATTCTATTTGCATTTTACCAGGGTGGGAAGGTTTTATTCATCTAGTTACCTGGTATGGGATGACGAGTTCTATAGATTTTATAGCAGGCGTGTCAAAGCCAAGTCCCGGTATAAAACATAGCGACTTCATATCAACACACTAAATAATTGGGTAACAAATTTACCCCACTAATGACCTTTTCCATAACTTGTTTTGGATAAAGGAGGGGATCCTCAACAACACTTAGTTGCAGCACCAACAGCAAAACCCCAAAACACCCACTGTAAAAACCCAAAGCAGATACACACAGAAAGAGATTCAAATGACACAAGGTACGCCAAACCACAGAGAAACATCAAACACAAATGACTAAACATTTATAAACCAACGAGACCAATTGGCATCCGCCACGTCATTAACAGACTATGTGGTTATCCTAGATGTCACATGCGCATATCCCTCTCACATTTCCGATTATCCAGAGATCTCGAAGAACGCACAATTGTGGTGTAAAATAACCTGCTTAATGTAAGATGAACATACAAACAGACAGCATGACGCAGGGTCCCAAGAAACACAAAGATGGATATAAAATCAGAAGACATACGAAATATAGTCCGTGCTTTGCCGGCTGTAGCGAGCTCATGCATGTGATCACCCGAGGAGTCCGACTGGCATTCAGAGAGGACAAGTGGTCGGGGCCCTGTCTTCTTTAAAGAGGTCTGGACAGGGCCCGTCACGGAGTCCTGTTGTCACAGTCAGTAAGTTTACTGTAGATTTCTCCAGTACCAAGCAAAGTGTCCGTCTGGTGACAGAAGGATCGTATTCACGATTTGATGATTCTAACACAATTCCGATTGTAATTCTGTCTACCTTTGATCCTTCTTATTTGTTAATCATGTTCAAAATCACTATAAAATGCAGGTTGCGAAATATCCAAAGTAATATATACTTTGTGGCTTGTTTAAGTCAGAATTTCAAAAGTAGTTGAAAATAATTTTTGTACAATTTTTAGAGAGCCTTTACTAGTTTGAGAAAGCGAAAACCTTGACCTAAAAATTCTTGTGGTTTGTAAATTTCTACTGTGAAAATCCAAAACATCAGTACATGCTCTAGCATACCGGATGAGCTGCGAAATCACGATGTCGACAACGGACAGAACATTGTGACGTCATTAAAGGGCTTGTATAGAGGTACAAGAGATCAGCTTTCAAAACTTCTTATTAACTTAAAATGAAACATAGGGTAAAAGTCAAATATATAAAATATGAAAGGCCTACCATTTATAGTGTGAAAACTTCGTAATTTGAAACTCATCAAAGGCCAAAATCATGATCACTATAGGTCAAAAGTCAAGGTACCAAAATGTAGAACTCCTCTGGGGAATGTCTGTATTAAGTATGAAAATCCTACTGTTTATAGTATGAAATAAATTTGCTTTTAAATCATCATAAACGGGCGGACAGAAAAACAGAAATTTGTAATGGACAGACAGACAAAATTATTTCTGCATACCCGTAAACTTCACTTGCGGGGGTTAAAATAAATACAATCTTAGAAGAGGTCATTGCTTTGGATTTTTGATACGCTCTATTTGGAAAGGAAATATAAAATGTTTAAAAATCAATGCCACCCAATGAATAAACATCACTCTGACAACAGCTCACAATAGTTTACGTGAAAAGTATGGAAAAATCTGTGAGCATTGTGTAAAAGGGACATAGGAATGCATTGCACTTGTAACTGAACAGACGGGACATAAAGCTGTATTGGTATGTTTATATTAGGAACACTACATTACAAAAAACCTCAGAATCAAACACAGTTTCTTTAAATGTTCATTGTCCACTTGACATTTATTAGAATCAAATAAACATTATCGACTTAGAACACAAATACTGGTAATAATGAACTATAGGTGATCTGGTGACGTCATGTCATTACACGTCTCATTGTTCTAAAGTTTCTTCGATTCCCTGTATTGTGCGCCGTACAAGTACAGTTGTTATGGGAATCTGAAGGTTAGGCTTGTTTTCTTTTGGTGCCAGTTCTTCAAAAGCTCAGTTCCCCACCTAAAACATTTCAAAACGAGCTTTCTCTCAAGATTGCGTGCACCCATGATAATATATTTTGTATCAAATTAAAAGTTACTAATAAGCGAGATATATCAAATGGTATCAATTTCATCAAAATTCTTTTGAAGATAAAAAGGGCAAAGTCCTATTAATCGAGCTTTCAAAGCAAAAGTAAGTTCCTCTCTTCCTCTCTCAAGACTCAATAATAGATACATCGTATATATATTTCATGAATTATTCATTGGCAATGAAAGGTTCGTTGGTCATTGTCTCTTCTTTACTATGGATTTGAGAGATCTAAATGGACTTTTTGTGTAAGGTTCAATAATTCATTTTGAGTTAATTGCGATCTGAAATTATCCATGAAACACTAGGAACACGTACCTGTAAATCTGACAATAGACTGTCGTTTCATATTATAAACGAATCTGGAAATCATTAAGGTCAAACTGTTTTGGCAAAAGGAAAATCTTAGATAGTGTCTACCAATAATAAAAGCTTAGTATAAATTCCTCAAGTTGAAGAAAGTCCAATTAGGGAATCGATTGCCTACTGGTCTCGTCGGTTTTTGTGAAAGTCATTTTTGTTTGGTCTTCGATCCTTGTACCTGTTGTGGTGTGTTGGTCTAGCCTGTGTTTTCACAAACGAGTGTTCGTTGTTTTGTTATTTGTACTGCAAATTAGTCCTCTCAGAGATCCTCTCCTTTCTTTGAGAAAGAGAATGCAAAATGTTGAAAACAAAATCGAAAGTAGAATTGCAATAGACTATTCATTATGACAGGTTGAACATTACATTTTACAATATCTTTTCAAATGTAGTACGATCCCAAAGCAATACACAACACACAAATTATCTTTATAATAATGAGAAAGGAATTAGTATAAGTAAACGTCTTCAAAATGAATAGCATCATTTAAGAACAGATAACTTGGCAACAAGGACCAGACATGCACGTTTCGGGTACTTATTCTTCGTCAGTGATCCTTAAATCTAAACAATGTTATATGCCAAAAAAGTATGAAAGTTACTATGTTGAAAAAGCGTACCGAAAGACGTAGCAAGATGGGTAGTGCATGTTCTTGTTTCTTGACCTCAATGCTTCATATACCATGTATCATCTTTCTGTTTAACGAAATAAAACAGTTTAAACCATTACACAGTTGGATATGAAAATGGGTGTAAAAAACAGGACGTGTGAAGTACACTCCTTGCTTGTCGAGAAGTCCGACGACTTTCTGAGATGACAAGTAGTCGGGGCCTTGTCTTTTCTAAAGAGGCTTGAACATGGCCCGTCATGGAGTCAATCCTGTTGTCACAGTCAGACAGGGTGCAGGTCTTAAGAATTCGCTTGTACAAGGCTATATCTTGATGCATCAGTAAGTAGCATTTTTTATGAAAACCAATCCACAGTTCCTTAATTTGTCACTTCGTCAAAGTATCTAAGTCAAGTACCATACCAAGTGTCCGTCTGGTGACAGCAGGGTGATGCCCTCGGTATATATATATAAAAGGCGTTTGATGATTCTAACCAAAGTTCGATCGTAATAATGTATACTTTTGATCCTTCCCATTTTGTTTACTATGTAAATATAAAAGACAGTATTGGTCCGAACATTTAAAGATGCTGAGTGTATTTTTTAATCTCCAGAAAGTCTCAACTAGATTGTGAAAGCGAAAACCTAGGTCTTAAGATTTCTTGGTACATGTAAATGGTAAATTTCTACAATTAAAATCCAGAATATTAGCACATGCTCTAGCTTACCGAATGAGCTGTGAAATGTAAATACCGTATAAAAAGGTAGGGTTTATAGTCTCGTTCGCCTAAGTCTCGTGCGACTTCCACAATTACCTCCTTTGGCGAGACCTGTACAATCCAGTGCAATCTCAACTCCCTTAGGAGTATACAAGCAGAGCTGCCGTTTAGGCGCAAATGCTATTTACTTACATTACAAGCTCGTCTCATGTACCAGGTACCCAGTTTACTCCTGGGTGGAGAGAGTGCAACATAGTGTAAAGCAACTTGCCCAAGGTTACACTAGTTTTGCAATGATCGTCGACTGTGAGACTCGAACGCACGACCTATGGGTTCGTAGTCAGCCGCGCTAACCACTTCGCTACCAGCACTACGTATGACGGTTATCTAGGAACATCTAAGAACCATCAGGACAGGGGAAATTTATTCAGTTGAATCCAAAGTTATAACTCTCCATTAATCATTTAGGTCCAAAAATGGTGTTTCTGCGTTTATAACGTTTGCCTTGTTCAGAGTCAATTCTTTTAGATAAATAACTTTTTTTATTTTTCAAATAAAGGATTGTCGATATTAAGAATGGAATCCAAGAACCTAGGGTAATACTGAAACATTTCAAATCATCATGCTTTCGATGAAATTTCACTTCGACCAAATTGTTTATGTCTTTTCCACACATAGATGCAATCGCAAAAGATTTAAAAGTCAGTCATGGTTTCGAAAGAATTCACTTGTCGATATGGAAGTTTTGTTCTGAGTTTGTTTTCGGCCTTGGTGTTATTAGTTCTGCAATACTAAGATCTTTAGATTTTTCTAAACCGTTGATTAGACCAAGGGGATATTATCTCTGTAGAAATGCATTTAATTCGCGGAGTCTCATCTCCCTCGACTGCTCATCAATGACTGTTGCAGATACTCACCAAGACATACAATACGGTAAATTTCTTTTTGTATGCGATGCTGATGGGTGTCGGTCTTTTTGTAGTAAATATCCGTTGTCATTTTCTTGTCTAAGAGTTGACCAAAAAGTTCATGTTCCTTGATTTCGATTTTGAATTTTAGTAGGATGCAGGGAATTGACCATTCCGAACGCGGGAAAAAATGCAAAATTTCGTGACGTCACAATGCTTTTACCTCGGACAAATAAGCTTCGAACCTCGATCAAACATTGAAATTGCATTGTGACGTCATGGAATTTCTCAAATTTTTCCCGCGTTCGGAAGAGTCAATTGATTAAAAGTCATCCATTTTTCCAAAAGATACAACAAATCAACTAGGTATCGTTTCCATATATGGAAACATTCTGATCCATTCAGTTTCTTTCCTCATTGTAAAGAATTTCCTCAAGGAATGCCATTACCAGATTTTCATACGAATTCGATGGTACTACTTTTGTTATTGGGAATGTCAAGTAATTCATTTTCGTCTATTTTCCCATAGGCCGCAATGTAAACGAAATCTTGGACATCGCATTACACATATACATTTTCAATGCTTACAATCTATACACCGAATTAGCCGTCAATGCCGGCGTGTAAAAATATGTCATGATCAATAGTAACGTTCTATCATTTGAACCAGAAGACAGGAAGTGTATAGTTCAAGGTCACCCTAAAATGTGCACTAAATGGAGCAATTTGTTTTGCCCCTAAAATAGCATAATTTCTACAGCTTAGATATAAATGAATGAGTTTTCAGAAATTTCTCTGTAAAGCAAGAAATATTTCTATTCTAAAATAACTTTACAATTGTTGTCTTATCAGAACAACCTCTGTTTTCCATTTGAATTCCGTTTGAAATCTTCCTGCGATCACGTTTCTTTCCTTTTTCCACCTAGTATTGTTTTAGTAATAGGTCTTAAAATCGTGTGGAATATAATACAGACTTGTGACATCAAAGGTTGATGGATCGTTTGATTTTTTTCCAAAAGATAAAACAAAATATCTAGGTATCATTTTCATAATACAGATTTGTGACATCAAAGGTTGACTGATCGTTTGTTTGTTTTTTTTTTTTGGGGGGGGGGGTTGTCCAAAAGATAACACAAATTATCTAAGTATCGTTTCCATAAAAAAGGGACCATCAAAGATTGATGGTGAAAAATCCAACGATTTTTTGGTCATATTTTTCACATAAATTCGCTTCTGAATACACCCTACACAAAATTTGGAAGCGCTCATTTATGGCAAGATGAAAGTCCATATTGTAGACGGCGCCAGGAAAATTCACTTTGGATTTATTCAACCTGTTTGACAGCAAGTACTACTGACGAGGATCCAATGTCCGAAACACGTGCACAATTGAATTGGTATTATAGAACATATACATTTGTATTATAATATTGACGATCAAAGGTTGATAAATTAAGAAACTCCATGTTATCTCGAACATCATCATCGGAAATCCACGCTCGGTCAAGCTTGCGTGACCGAGTGTGAGTTCCCGACAATGCTTGAACATATAGATTGGAATTTTTGGACACGGTGGTTGTATTGTAGTCAAACCTGAGTATACCGATCAAATTACTTAGACGTTGGGTTGCGGATTCATATCCAGAAACGATGGGTCATAAGTCTGATGGTTTGTAGATTTCAATGTATTGCATGTAATCAGGAGACGCTGACTCTCCCCGGGCACATGGTCTCACTTTGGAATATTATTCATTCTGAGGTTCGCGACTGTTCGGTTCCATTGAAAATCCTAATAATTTTGCCTTGCCTTCTCGATATTGAGACTGAATATCCGATCAGAACTTCTTTGATGTTTAATTCTATAAACACTGTATTGTACGTATATATGCCGTCCTGAATTTGCATACTTAACCCCAGGTAACACAAATCATTTTCGAAATATTTTTGTATATGGTTTCAAACAGGTTCTGCTGAAACATTTTTGACAAACGTTCCAAGAACATTTTTAAAACACTGTGCAGTTGTATAGAATGTTTTAAAAACGTTTTAACAACATTAAAGAGCGCTGAACAAAATGAAATGTTTCCAAAATTGTTTCATTGACATTTTTGGAACCATAATAAATCACGTTTCTAAACATTTACTGAAATATTTTTGACATGTTTTTATAACATATTTGTGCTTACTGGGAACGTACCCGTAAAAGCTTATTTCCTTTATTAAAAAAATAATTTAGGTAAACCACTTCATAATGAGAGGCGAGGTACAATTTCCTTTGTTTTTCGAAATGTTTCTTGCTTCTTCCTTGTCAGTTGATCTGCTAGCTGCTTTAATTGTTTTTGCAATAATTCTTGTCCATTATACATATAACTATCGCAACAACTTTTCTGCATGTATATTCATTATTGACGAATCTTTTTTAAATATTCTAATGCTTTTTTTTCATTCTTCTCATGTGAGTGTTTTTTAAGATATCGGGAAATTGTCAATTCTGTTTATCAACAATTCCAAATGATCATCTCGGTCTTCCGTTGATGTGAAATCGTAAATGACCTAATTAAGTTCTGTAATATTTGATTTTTGTGTTAAGGTGAATTCGAACCCTTTTCATCAAAAGTTAATCTCTTAATTTTCCAGGCGTTTTATTTCAGTTAATTTAATTATTCTCTTGATCGTTTATTTTTTTCAAATTGGGCTCGGTTACCAATGTATTAGATCCTCCCTACAATTTTCGTACGTATTTTGATTTGAAGAGGGTTCCTTTCGTTGGTACATTGTATTTATTTATTTATTTCATTTATCTTTATTATCATTATTATTGTTTTGCATCTTATCTTTATGGGATATTTCTTAATTCCTTCCTCAGTTGGCGGGGCTCTTGTTACATCTGCAAAGGTAGGTTTGAGATTCGTAGAGGTAATTCGCGATCTCCTGCTTTGTCCATTCTCACAATTTACTCCTGTCCTGAGACTTTTATTAAGGATTCCGACTATTCCGTCGGAATCCTTTCTGTTATTGCAATGTCTTTTCTTTATTAAGGATTCCGACTATTCCGTCGGAATCCTTTCTGTTATTGCAATGTCTTTTCTTTATTCTTATTATTATTATTCTTATTATTCTTACCCCTTTCCATTTCCAGACACTTTATTCAAAGGTCTTTCAACACAGAGCAAAAAGGATGGTACCATTAGAAAGAGCATACAAAGATCTTCTTAAACTATTTTTTGTTTGTCGATAAGTTCACTAATGCCCTCGCTAGATGTCATCAAAGGTCAAATCTTTATACTCTTATAACTTCTAAATTAATCACACGATTTGAACGAAATTTGTTTTATATCATTCTTTGGAAAATTTGCAAACTTTTATACGTTTACATGCTCGATAAAATATTTACGGTTTTCGCGTTATTTTGAGTTGAAAATGGAACTTTAAATTGGCACATTGCCAATTCCTACAGTTTTTGAGATTTTGAGTTGAAACTTGGATTGTAGACTACTTATAGGTAGTCATTGATGATGACCTAGTTTCAAGGTCAAATTATTACTCTCAAGGTCACAACAAACTTTTGCCCATAGAACAAAGACTATTTGACCTTGACAGTTCAAACTTCATAAATACAATCATTGAGCCAAGCCCTTTCACCTTGACCTTGACCCAAGGTCAAATTTTGATTCTCAAGGTCACAACAAATTTTTGCCTATAGAACAAAGACCATTTGTCCTTGAGAGTTCAAACTTGGCGCAAATATACCTTGCATCAAGTCCTTTCACCTTGACCTTGACCCAAGGTCATTTGTTCGATTTCAAGGTCACAACAGACTTTTGTTGATAAAATATTGAGCTTTGATTAGATGAAGAGGGATCTTGATGAGAATAAACTCAAATGCATATCTTTCATCTATGACCTTGGTTCAAGGTCTAATAAACTTTTTCAAGGTCATAACAAACATTTACTCTTGTAGAATTCACAGGATTTTGTCCTTAACTATTTATTCTTCATACAAGTAGTACATCTTATTTTGAACTTTACATAGTAAGATAGATAACTCTTTATTCTTGTTCTCTTTTTCCTTTTTTGTCTTAATAGCATTACTTGTCTGTACTTTCATGTTGTTGTCATTTTCTATTTATAGAAATTTTCTCATTGCTAACTCATTGTGCAATTCATTTTGGGATTATCATAGTAATTTAAAGGATTCAAAATAGATGGAATAGATCAAGGAGTTTAAAGCTTTCCTAAACTTGAAAGGTATTTATCATCTTTTTCTTCTATTTTGTCAATAAATAAATAAGAGTCCCAAGTTAGACATATGCTCTTTTGACTCATTTGCTGAAGTGAATAAGGTTCTAAAGCAACTATTTTTTTCCATCTTCTTTATTCGGATTTTAACACTTCAGTTCCGAGGAAGGTCTAATAAAGGAGGAATCCGTCTGTTGCTTGCAACAGTAGCCATCTAGTTCTTATTATTATTCTTCTTATTATTATTATTTTTATTCTTACCCCCTCATCATTTCCAGAGACTTTATTCAAAGGTCTTTTAACACAGAGCAAAAAGGATGGTACCATCAGAAAGAGCATACCAAGATCTTCTTTAACTATTTTTTGTTTGTCGATAAGTTCACCAATGCCCCCGCTGGAGGTCATCAAAGGTCAAATCTTTAAACACTTGTAACTCCTAAACTAACCGTACGATTTGGACGAGATATGTTTTAAAATATTCTTTGGGAAAATTGGAAACTTTTATACGCTTACATGCTCGATAAAATATTTACGGTTTTCGCGCTATTCCAAGTTGAAAATGGAACTTTAAATTGGCACAGTGCCAATTTCTACAGTTTTTGAGATTTTGAGTTGAAACTTAGATGGTAGGCTACTAATAGGTAGTCATTGATGATGACCTTGTTTCAAGGTCACATTATGATTCTCAAGGTCACAACAAACTTTTGCCTATAGAACAAAGACTATTTGACCTTGACAGTTCAAACTTCATAAATACAATCATTGAGTCAAGCCCTTTCACCTTGACCTTGGCTCAAGGTCAAATTTTGATTCTCAAGGTCACAACAAACTTTTGCCTATAAAACAAAGACCATTTGACCTTGAGAGTTCAAACTTGGCGCAAATATTTCTTGCATCAAGTCCTTTCACCTTGACCTTGACCCAAGGTCATTTGTTTGATTTCAAGGTTACAACAGACTTTTGTAGATAGAATATTGAGCTTTGATTAGATTAAGAGGACTCATGATGAGAATAAATTCAAATGCTTATCTTTTATCCATGACCTTGGTTAAAGGTCAAATTAACTTTTTCAAGGTCATAACAAACATTTACTCTTGTAGAATACACAGGATTTTGTCCTTAACTATATAATCTTCACACAAGAAGTACTTCTTATATATATTCTGAACTTTACATAGTAAGATAGATAACTCTTTTATTCTTGTTCTCTGTTTCTTTCTTTTTTATTCTTAGTAGCATTACATATCAATAGTTTCATGTTGATGTCATTTTCTATTAATAGAAATTATCTCATTGCAAACTCATTGTGCAGTCCTTTTTTAAGAAAGTCATTGTAAAGAATTAGATACTGATTGTGCATGGAGTTTAAAGCTTTCCTCAACGTGAAAGGTATTTATTATTTTTTCTTCTATTTTGTTGATAAATAAATAAGAAACCCAAATTAGGCATAAGCTCTTTTGACTCATTTGCTGAAGTTAATATGGTACTTAAGCAACTATTCTTTTTTCCATCTTCTTTATTCGGATTTTAGCACGTCAGTTCCGAGGAAGGTCTAATAAAGGAGGAATCCGTCTGTTGCTTGCAACAGTAGCCATCTAGTTGGTTTTTTCTTTTTTGATTTCGATCTGGTCTTCATTATGAAATGCTCGCCATATTTTTTTTTTCATATTCTTTTATTTCTCCCATAGGTTCGCTAACTCTTCTTCGTAACTTTTTGTATCTTGTTCCCATATTCTCCTCAGCCTAAGTTTGACCACTATTGTGTTCCGGTGTTTCTGAGAGTAATGGGGAGTCGATGGATGAGAATTTCTCCTCACTTCGAAGTCAAATTTTGATGACGAATGTATTACGTCTATTTGGACTTTGTCAACAATGCTATTTCTTAAACTATTTATTTAGATAACTCAATTAATGTATGATCGTAAAATGCACTGAAATATTGCATATTTGTAAAATATACTAAAGTCACTCAATATTTAGATAAATAATTTATGCATAATTTTTTTTTTTTTTTGAATTCCATGATTTTTTCTTATGAAAATTGTAGGTTGAGGTCAGTGGCGTAGCTTGGTCAAAATCAAGTGGATTCTCTCCGTTATGCATAGAGTCTGGACGTCTTTATAAACTCTATGTTTGTCCACGTAAAGTGCACAGTTTGGGGTTGAGCAGAATTTTGACCGTAGATGGTTTACACAGCCAATTGTGCCTCATATGAAATTCATGTGAAATTTACATGAACTTTACATGAAAGTTCACATGAAATTTAAGTGAAATGAGCACGAACATGAAATTTACATGATATTTTTCACATGAAATTCATGTGAAGATTTTTACTTGGATGTTATGTAAATTCAGTTTCCTGTGAAGGTCTCTTAGAAAAATTCATGTGAACTTCATGTGAAGGAAATTTATGTGAAATTCATGTGAAATATTTTTCACATAAATCTTATGTGAAATTTATATGAATTTTACATGAGCTTTCTTGTGAAATTTACATGATGCTCATTTCATATGAATTTCATGTGAGGCACAATTGACTGTGTATGATAAATAGTCATTCTTGAGCATCACTGACTAGGGTTTAGTCTGGTTTAGCTGTAAATTTATCTGTTCTTTAATAATGCGATTGACAAATATGGATAATGACCATATCCCAATACACAGTACAAAATCGATAATTCAGAAAATCATAAACAGAAGGCATACAAAATCAGGATAAAACAAGAACCAAAGCAAACAATCAAAAACCTTACCTCCACTGCATGAAAAAAGCAAACTCCCAAAATGGGAGCGAGACCAGGTGCCCAGGAAGAGTGTGCATGCAACTGTCACATCCGGTTATTTCCATTGCGGCAGATACTATAGTAGGTTGTGAATTTGATATCCTCTAACATTTGTACCCCTTTTGAGCGTCACTGCTGGTTGACCATGAGTCCTCGAGGGCACATGTAGCCAAGTTCGATCAACATCCTGCTACGTCTTTCGGTTCATTTTGGACATAATAACTTTAACACTTTTTAACCATATTGTTTACATTGAGGATCACTGACGAGAGTCAAGTACTCGAATATGAGGCGCCGTTTTACTATTTATTCCCTATTTTTTTGATATAACAAATTTATTTTTTGATATAACACAATCGATTTTTTATATCAAAAAATCAGTTTGTATTAGCCGTTTTACTATTTATCCCCCTTTTTTTGATATCACAAAAAATTTGGTAATATCACAAATTCGATTGTTTGATATCACAAATTCCGTCATATTTTGTGATATCAAAAAATCGATTTTTGATTTCACAAATTCCATTTTGTGATATCACAAAGTCGAATTTTTGATATCACAATATATAATTTGTGATATCAAAAAAATCGATTTTGTGATATCACAAAATATGACGGAATTTTTCGTATAAATAATCGAATTTATGATATTACAAATTCGAATTTGTGATATAAAAAAAGATGGAATAAATAGTAAAACGGCGCCTCATTCTCAAAATATGTCTAGTACACGCTGTAAATTTATTTGTTCTAAAGGAGGTATTGAACACTTGGACGCCAAATTAAATTTTTCTAAAAATTTCTGAAATTATATAATTCATGTCTGTCCTTGACTATGCAAACTTACATTTGATTCTATCCACAGGAAATTTTCTACGAGACTTTGAAATATGCATTAATCGACATTTTCGTGAATTTCTTGATGACGTCATAATATTGAAAGTGCCATTCCAGTTCTCGTAAAGTTATTGGAAATTAATGTTGATTTCACTTCCAAAATATCCATAAATATATTGCACTTACATATGGAAAAGATAAAATGAATTGTGTTTCAAACACAGGCAGGATACTTGAATAAAAGATGACACTGTCGCTAAAAAATGCAATTTCGGGCCAATTTACTGTAGTTGCTAGTTAATTATTAGGAATCCTGTGGACGAATCTTTGTCAAAAACTATCAAAATTATCAAGAATGCCCAGGGATGATTTCATGATTAAATGGGAAAAATTGAATTTAGGATTAAATATAACAAGGCTTTATATTTTCCTTTTTTTCTTCCCAAATCGTTAATTTTCAATGAAGTGACATCCGCTTTCCTGTAACGTCAATTTGTCAACGAATACACTGTGATGAAGATTTAATTTTCTATTTTATACATGCTAAGTTTCAATGCAATACGTTTAGTAATAATGTTTTTATTGCATTTTTAATGCGAAGGTTTGTGACGCCATTTTATCCCGATAACGTCGAAATGACGTCGTGGTTTGCTCATGGATAAAACTCCCAAAGTCCTAAATTTCGAAAATCGCAAAATTTCTTCAAATGACGCCGGAAATTTTTCAAACTTCATCAGGATACTCAAATGTGTGTATGAATCAGAGTATCAAATGTTTTAAGGGAAGTTAAGACTGTACGTTTCCTAGGAAGCGAGAAAACAAATAATGCCGCCGCCATCTTGGTGTTCAAACCCTCCTTAAATGACGCTATTGAATTTGAAGAGTCGAATTAAGATGAATTAAAGTATCAGTGCAAATTTAGAAATGACAGAAAAATATGGCTGCCTCAGAATATTTAGCATACCAGTATATATGTTAGCTACGCCATTGGAGGTAATTGTTGTACATTTTCAGCTTCTCTTCCAGAACTTCGTGACATATTTACACGAAATTTCGTAGACATGGAGTACTAATTGTTCCCTACAGGTGTTGTTGCCTTTCTTCACTTCTTTTTTTTAGAACCGAATCATACATTTGTGTCTATCGGCAAACTGAAAGAGCCATTTATCATCCAACTGTACTCTGGGTTACGTTAGCAAAACTTGATGAGCGCCCGCAGTTTTCGATGAAGCTGGGATGTCGCGAATACAGAGGCGATAGAGCTACGATCACAGCGCATTCGCGTTGTATTCTCCTCCATTCGCAGCGCGTTCTCCTCACATTCGCGTGCATTCTTGTTCCAAAGGTCACGATAGAACCCCAAGCGCGGATCGAGAGGGTGTCCCCTGGAATTCTCGAAGCGTAGATTTAAAAAGAAAAGGACATCAAGAATAATTAAACTAAAAAAGGCAAAATAGAGAATATAAATGGCCTTATTGTCTAACCTTCTTATTTCAATTCTACAAAAAAAAAAATCTCTGGCTTGCTTTCGCTCGCCATTTGCTTTATTTTTTATATTTGAACTGACAAGCATTAATATAGTACTATGATTTATATTTTACCTATGACTTCACTGGTCACAAGATCTATGACGTCACTTTTCACAAGATCTATGACGTCATTTCTCGCCTATAAAGTCCTTGGTCACATGATCTATGACGTCACTGGTCAGGAGATCTATGACGTCACTTGTCAGGAGATCTATGACGTCACTGATCACATGGCCGATCAAGTGACAAGTCATATGATCTATGACATCACTGGTCACATGATCTATGACATCACTGGTCAAATGACCTATGACAAGTCACATGATATATGACGTCACTGGTCACATGATATATGACGTCACTTGTCGAGTGATTTGCATAAACTGTGATTTTCTAAAACTGTGATTTTTCTCAATCATGATTTTCTCAAACCGTGATTTTTGCAATCATGATATTCTCAAAACGTAAATTTCATGATTTTCTCATTTCGAAATCATGATTTCCTCAATTTGTGAATTTCGCAATCATGATTTTCTCAAACCGTGAATTTCGTAATCATGATTTTCTCAAACCGTGAATTTCGCAATCATGATTTTCTAAAACCGTGATTTTCGCAATCGTGATTTTCTCATTTCGCAATCATGATTTTCTCAAACCGAGTATTTCGCAATCGTGATTTTCTTCTTTCGCAATCATGATTTTCTCAAACCGTGAATTTCGCAATCGTGATTTTCTCGAACCGTGTATTTCGTAATCATGATTTTCTCAAACCGTGAATTTCGCAATCGTGATTTTCTCATTTCGCAATCATGAATTTCTCAAACTGATCATGATTTTCTCAAAACTGTGAATTTCGCAATAATGATTTTCTCATTTCGCAATCGTGATTTTCTCAAGAGATAAAACCCATTTCGAAGGTGTGTTCAGGGCTACAAAAGCAAATTTCCGACGTTAAAATTGATGGTACAAAATCCTTTGCGTACGTCACGAGTACCCCTTCGCGTACCCCAGAAGCTTCAATACACTATATTGGTTCCGGTCAGGTAAGCTCAGGTATGCAGTCTACCTGTGCTACACCTGTAAATGATCAAAGCAGATCACAGATTACTGACCCGTTGTCACGCTCGATGGCATCCAGTGTAAACAAAACAAAATCGCATATCGAACACTCTAGTCCACTTTCATCGAAGCTGACCGTTGAGAAGGAGGTATCGTTTCACTCCGTACAATTTGACGACACTCCCCCTGCACATCGTAAAGGGCCGATCGCGAGCAGATGGAATAACGATCCAGAGAATTTTTTCGCCGGAGTTCAAAGGAAACGAAGTGTTCGCTTCTTCCTGTCTGGAATAGATAACAGATCGACGAAGTCCGGTATACTCTCTTATATCGAATCGAAAGGTGTTAAAATCATTAATATGATCATGTTCAACGCTCGTACAGAACGTTCTCCGTTAACTGAGAAGATCAACGTCCCGCTGCAGCATGCGTCACTGATAGAATCGGGCAGGTTCTGGCCCAAAGGTGTGCGTTGTCGTAGATGACTGAGTAACAGAGAATGGGAGGAAAAATGCGCGCAATCTGACAACTATGAACCACGTTATCGTACAGAAGACTATGCTCAATCAGATTGGAATATGACAACTCTAACTTTAACCATGATTGATATGTTCCTTTCTAAATTCCAAGTAGTTTTTTGTACTTTTTTAGTTATACACATGGTAGTTATTCTTAATTGGAATGTTAGAGGCATTATGTCCTCAACTTTATGTTTGACATCCATGATAGACAAGTACTCGTGCGATATAGCTGTCTTGACGGAGCACAAAATTAAAGAGAACTGTTCTCTGTTCCTTGATGCGATTCATCCAGATTATTTCAGCTATTCAAAAATAGATTCTTATTGTAAATACAAACCAGGTCAGAATACATATTTCATTGGAAAAGGAAGAGTTGCTCTCTTAGATAAAAAGAATCTGAAATTTTCTGTCAAAGAAATTTTATGTACAGAATCAAACAGAATCATTGGGTTTCATTTACAGTAAAAGAACAATTCGCTTTTTGTTTTAGGTGTTTATTTACCCCCAGAAAATGACATTGATTTGTACAGAGTTGAACTAAATTTGCTACAAAACTTGTATGATCACTATAGTATGTATGGTAAGGTCATTTTAGCTGGCGACTTAAACGCAAGTTGCATCTACACACAGCATGTAAACGATGCGAAATCAGCACGTTTGAAATTTTTTTGCAAAAAGTGCGAATCTGTAATACCTATAAAAGATTTTGGTGTGAAAGGTGAACAATACTCGTATGTTACCAAGAAAATCATGCTTGATTACGTATTATGTCATAAATCCTTGAAAAAAAGAACTTAAAATCTTACGAAATTGTACGTGAAGGGTCTGAATGCATAGCCTCAGATCATTTACCTATCATAGTTGACTTTGTTACTGACTGCAGGTTAAATTTTTTATCTCAGTCCTATGACAAATTGCCTTTATGGCATAAGGCCAGTCCTATAGCTATTAAAAACTATCGGCTATCGGTATCGAGTCAGATTGAATCACTAGAAAATCGGACGATAAGCAGTCAAAGTGACCTTGATGATATATATCGTGACCTTGTTCATATTCTCCGCTGTTCGGCTACGGAACACATCCCGCAATCCTCATTTAATCCTTTCACCTAACCTGGGTGGACAGAGGAAGTTAAAGGTCTACATAAGTTTGAACGACAAATGCGCTGTATTTGGCTATCAGAAGGTCGTCCTAGAGGAATGCTGTACGAGTCTTATCGCAATTACAAAAGAGCAAAAGGAAATTTCAGAAATGCATTAAATTCTGCTTATGACAACTATATGCGCGATGTATATCGTGATATTGACCAAGCCGCTGAATGCGACATACGATTGTTTTGGAGACTTGTAAAACGAAGGAAACCCAAAACCTCACGGACATATCCGGAAATTATTGATACGAATGAAAGGAGCTGTTAAGATAAGGCGTAAAATCAGCCCTGAAAAGTGGAATTTTAAAAATTGAAATTTCACGAACCTTTTTTGGTAAAATGTATACCTATACGGCATCCCATCAGAATATGAAGTTATTTTTTATCTGTTTTGCATAATATTGCTAATTGTTGGGTCAAAACTTATCTTTTTCTCATAGAAATCAATAGAAAATGGAAAAGTTTTATTGAACATTGTTCCCCCCGGATATACAGAAAGCCACTTTTGCTGGAGATGTGTATCTATGATACAAATTTTTTGGCAAAGTGGGGTTCTGTATCTCCGGGGGGAACACTTCCCCAGAGACGAAAAACTAAAAATGGAAAGGGGGGTGCATTTTGTAAGAATCGATCTTTTTGACCATTAAATATAGCACATTTGACTATTTTTCCTCTTTAATCCATCAAACATTGTGTACTCAATGTGACTGAATGAAAGATACACAAATTAGGAACGAAGTAAGCAAGAGTGATGTTCATTTCTCCGTCAATGTGTATTTCGCGCTAAAAGGCTTACATTGTAGCCATTGAATGAAGAATAAGACCGTATTTTAAGTTCCGGATTTCATTATTTACCGATTAAAGGAGGTAGAACGTTCGAAATCTATTTCTGATACATAGTGTAGACATATTTGATGTCTTGTAGCTTATATTTATCCATTTTAGATAAAATATTCAAAAATGTATACGTTTTTTGTCGATATTATCGGATTTTCTATTCGAGCACCCCTACCTCTTTCGACCATAATTTTACAACCTTAAGAGGTCCTTGACATAATGTAAAACATGTAAAAGGTCTGCAAATACATTATATTTCAATACTGATTCATGTTTTTCTGTATACGATTCGCCATGCGCAAGAAATAAGTCACGAGATTCAGGGCTAAATACGGCCCTTATCTTAACAGCTCCTTTTGCATACGGATCCAGACGGGGTTGCCGAAGCGTTTGCGAATCACTTTGAAAATATCTATACACCATCTAATGATAATTTTTTTGACAAGAATTTCCAAAAATGTATAGAGGAAAGATTTATCGAGATATTCTCCCTTAATAAAGAAAGACCAAGCAATGTCCCAGGTGGGGATATTGATGTCAATGAGATTGACAAGATTGTTCATAATGTCACGTTATGTTCCATCGACAAATTAGAGATTTTTATTTTAGAATTGATTTTCGTTTAATTCATTTATAATCCTCTATTTATTCTTAGTTTTCAAAGGAATGTGACAATTCGGACTATATTCAGACCCTTTTCCTCTAAGTCAAAAGTAATCTATTTGTCTATGTTTATTTAATCATTTCCTCAAGCAAATCTCTCATTGATGTCATTTTCTTTATAATACCGCTTGCCTTCATTTACTTTGTTATTTGTTACTTTTAATCCTTTAATTATTTTTATTGACACTTTCGTTGTTCTTGTATGTGTCGGATTGAGTGAAAAAGAGTCGTGTAGAGAATGAGAGATCTGGGAGTTAGTTGACCGCCACGGAGCTGACCGGGCGTGATTTGCAGTTGTTCCGGAATTTCCGACTTCTGAAAATTGACTGTTTTTACGTACTGCGGACTTTCCAAGTACAATCAAAATACTTGCATTTTATTTTATGGAGTGAATGTGTGCGTGGATGCAGATTCTATGTTATTTCATATTTCGGACCATAATAAATCAAATTAACAGTCATTGATTGCATCTTTCATCATTTGAACATATGAACAATCACACGCAAAATCGTCGTTGTGATAATAACTTGAAGTATAGAAAGGCGCCCGGAGAAGACGCCATTAGGAACGAACACATCCGTTATGGCGGCAAAATTGTTCTGAATTTTCTAGTAAAATTATTTAATGCTATTCTTTCGATAGAAAAAAAATTCCAACAGCATGGAAACGCGGATATATTGTACCTCTTTATAAAGGTGACAACAAAGATAAAACTTCTTGCAAAAGCTATAGGCCTGTTGCCCTGCTTTCGTGTTCTCTAAAAATTTTGAGAAAATCCTAAACATGAAATGAAAGAATCCTTAATTTTGTACTTGACAGGGAGCGATTTCTGAACTTGCAACAACAAGGCTTCCAGTTTGGCCTAGGTTGTATTACTGCCTCGTTCAACTTACAAGAAACCATTTCACACTATCTAGAGCTTGGTAGCAATGTATATGTAAGCTTCCTGGACACCAGCCAGGCTTTTGATACTGTATGGACATGATGGAGACATGGTTTCCTGGTGAAGCTATACGGTCTGGGTATCCAAGGCAATTTTTGGTCAATCATAAATGAATGTCATACAGATACAAACAGTGCAATTATTGTGAACCAAAAGCAGTCAAGGTGGTTTCCTGTATTACAGGGCGTTAGGCAGGGTGGGATGCTTTCATCTCTCCTAAACTTAGTGTACATAGATGAGCTGATAGTTTTACTAGAAACATGTTGCTGGAATGCTGGTATTTTAAATGTACGAAGTAACTGTCCGTCATTGGCCGATGACCTTTCATGCATAGGTGTTACGCCCATGGCACTCCAGTCTATGCTAAACGTTGCTTATGAATACGCGACGATGTGGCGATTTCGCTTTAATGCAGATAAATCGGTTATTCTTTGTTTCCGGGCGAAAGGGAATAAAATGGACACAAATTATACCTAGGTAATCTTTGTGTAAAATGTCTTGAGTCGTACGCATCTTGGAATTGTCTAAGACAACAAGGGTAAAAAAAATTGAACTGATTAATAATGCATGTGATAAGGGACGCCAATCTTTCTTTGCTCTAAAAGACATCGGTTCAGACTACCTTAATCCCTTGACAATGGTGCACGTGTACAAAACTGTAGTATTACCCTCTGTACTATACGGCTGTGAACTTTGGGGTCAACTCAGCCAAACGAACATACATCGTCTCAATGTTTTTCAGCATTTTGTTTGTAAAAAAATACAAGATTCGCCACATTTGACAAGGTCAGACATCGCGGAGAGTCTTCTAGCATTACTTCCAATAGAAGCTGAAATAGAAACTCGCAAATTATTGATCTTAGGTCGACTATGTTGTATGAATTATCGTCTGCTTCCAAAACAGATTGTCCTCATACTCTTATTTTCGTTTCAAGAGCACTTATCCGATACACAGTATGGTTTTATACCAGACATTTTCACTCGACTAGAGAAAGACCTTTTGGAATATGTCCGAACTTGGCAAACAGATGGTTCATTTCCCTCCAAACTTATGTGGAAAAATTTGGTTCGGAATACCGTAAAGAAATACTTTATTGAAACGAGAACTCGGCGTATGCTGACTTTTCGAGATTTATAGATATTTTTCAAAATGATGCAACTGTTTTTTGGAAAATTGCGAATAACTGCTATGATATTTCTTTATGTAAATTCATCGCAAAGTTGTGCTTTATGCGTCCTGCAAACGAAGCACAAACATGCATGCTTTGTCAGAACACTTATTATGAGATATTTGTACACGCGGTTTGCGCATGCGCAATTGCCGACTCTTTGAGAGAAGAATAATGGAATTCGACTTTTGATCACTTTGATGTAAATTTGTGCGCCGAATTGTGTGCATTACAAGAAGATGATTTATTTCATGTTTTGCTCGGTAGACCCATTTGGTAACTGCCCGATAGCGAAACGCGGGATTTTCAAATGTGTTCATATAGGCTAGTGCGCGATGCCATGTCAGTATATATATACTTTAACCTCAAAGGGGTCATCAGTCAATAACTCGTATGAATGTGGTGTATGACAACATTTGATGTGATGTATGTTATTACTCTTGTATTGATTTGTTTTCCTTTTCTTTTTTGTCCTCTTGTTTGTACTTTGCACATATGTTTTATATCATTGTGTCCTTTCATAATCTCTATGCATAGAGGAAATAAAGAATGAAATGAAACATCGCAATCATAATTTTTTCAAGCCGTGAATTTCGCAATCGTGATTTTCTCAAACCATGAATTTCTTAATCATGATTTTCTCATTTCGCATCATGATTCTCTCAAACTGTGAATTTCGTAATCATGATTTTATCAAACTGTGAATTTCGCAATCATATGAATTTTGCAAACCGTGAATTTCGTAATCATGATATTCTCAAACTGTGAATTTCGTAATCATGATTTTCTCATTTCGCAATCGAGATTTTCTCACTTCGCAATCATGATTTTTGTGAACTTCGCAATCGTGATTTTCTCAAACCGTGAATTTCGTAATCATGATTGCGAAATGAGAAAATCATGATTACGAAATTCACGGTTTGAGAAAATCACGATTGCGAAATGAGAAAATCATGCTCACGATTGCAAAATTCTCAATTTGAGAAAATCACAATTACGAAATTCACGGTTTGAGAAAATCATGATTACGAAATTCACGGTTTGAGAAAATCATAATTACGAAATTCAGGGTTTGAGAAAATCATGATTACGAAATTCAGGGTTTGAGAAAATCATGATTACAAAATTCAGGGTTTGAGAAAATCATGATTACGAAATTCACTGTTTGAAAAAATCATGATTGCGAGATTCAGGGTTTGAGAAAATCATGATAACGAAATTCACGGTTTGAGAAAATCACGATTGCGAAATGAGAAAATCATGATTACGAATTTCAGGGCTTGAGAAAATCACGATTGCGCTATTCTCAATTTGAGAAAATCACAATTACGAAATTCAAGGTTTGAGAAAATCATATGATTACGAAATTCACGGTTTGAGGAAATCATGATTGCGAAATTCACGGTTTGAGAAGATCATGATTGCGAAATGAGAAAATCGATATCACGATTGCAAAATTCTGAATTTGAGAAAATCACAATTACGAAATTCAGGGTTTGATAAAATCATAATTACGGAATTCAGGGTTTGATAAAATCATGATTACGAAATTCAGGGTTTGAGAAAATCATTATTACGAAATTCAGGGTTTAAGAAAATCACGATTACGAAATTCACGGTTTGAGAAAATCATGATTGCGAAATTCACGGTTTGAGAAAATCATGATTGCGAAATTCACGGTTTGAGAAAATCATGATTGCGAAATAAGAAAATCATATAATTACGAAATTCAGGGTTTGAGAAAATCATGATTGCGAAATTCACGGTTTAAGAAATCATGATTGCGAAATGAGAAATTCATGATTACGTAATTCAGAGTTGAGACATAGGTCACATGACCAGTGACGTCAGATCACGTGACCCTGTGACGTCATAGGTCACATGACCAGTGACGTCATAGGTCACATGACCAGTGACGTCAGATCACGTGACGTGAAATTCACAGTTTGAGAAAATCGCAATCATGAATTTCTCATTCCGCAATCGTGATTTTCTCAAACCGTGAATTTCGCAATCATGATTTTCTCAAACCGTGAATTTCGTAATCATGATTTTCTTATTTCGCAATCATGATTTTCTCGAACCCTAAATTTCGTAATCATGATCTTCTCATTTCGCAATCTTGAATTTCTCATTTCGCAATCATGCTTACGAAATTCAGGGTTTGAGATAATCATGATTACGAAATTCAGGGTTTGAGAAAATCACGATTACGAAATTCACGGTTTGAGAAAATCACGATTGCGAAATGAGAAAATCATGATCACGATTGCAAAATTCTCAATTTGAGAAAATCACAATTACGAAATTCACGGTTTGAGAAAATCATGATTACGAAATTCAGGGTTTGAGAAAATCATAATTACGAAAGTCAGGGTTTGAGAAAATCATGATTACGAAATTCAGGGTTTGAGAAAATCATGATTACAAAATTCAGCGTTTGAGAAAATCATGATTACGAAATTCACGGTTTGAGAAAATCATGATTTCGAAATTCACGGTTTGAGAAAATCACGATTGCGAAATGAGAAAATCATGATCAGGATTGCAAAATTCACAATTTGAGAAAATCACAATTACGAAATTCACGATTTGAAAAAATCATGATTACGAAATTCACGGTTTGAGAAAATCATAATTACGAAATTCAGGGTTTGAGAAAATCATGATTACGAAATTCAGGGTTTGAGAAAATCATGATTACGAAATTCAGGGTTTGAGAAAATCATGATTACGAAATGCAATGTTTGAAAAAATCATGATTTCGAAATTGCGAAATGAGAAATTCATGATTGCGAAATGAGAAAATCATGATTACGAAATTCACTTTTTGAGAAAATCATGATTCCGAAATTCACAGTTTGAGATAATCATGATTGCGAAATTCAACGTTTGAGAAAATCATGATTGCGAAATGAGAAATTCATTATTGCGAAATGAGAAAATCATGATTACGAATTTCAGGGTTTGAGAAAATCATGATTATGAAATTCAGGATTTGAAAAAAAAACAATATTACGAAATTCACGGTTTGAGAAAATCATGATTGAGAATTCACGGTTTGAGAAAAGCATGATTGCGAAATGAGAAATTCATGATTGCGAAATGAGAAGATCATCATTACGAAATTTTAGGTTCGAGAAAATCATGATTGCGAAATAAGAAAATCATGATTACGAAATTCACGGTTTGAGAAAATCATGATTGCGAAATTCACGGTTTGAGAAAATCACGATTGCGGAATGAGAAATTCATGATTGCGATTTTCTCAAACTGTGAATTTCACGTCACGTGATCTGACGTCACTGGTCATGTGACCTATGACGTCACTGGTCATGTGACCTATGACGTCACAGGGTCACGTGATCTGACGTCACTGGTCATGTGACCTATGACGTCACTGGTCATGTGACCTATGACGTCACAGGGTCATGTGACCTATGACGTCACAGGGTCACGTGATCTGACGTCACTGGTCATGCGACCTATGACGTCACTGGTCATGTGACCTATGACGTCACAGGGTTACGTGGTCTGACGTCACTGGTCATGTGAACTATGACGTCACTGGTCATGTGACCTATGACGTCACAGGGTCACGTGATCTGACGTCACTGGTCATGTGACCTATGACGTCACTGGTCATGTGACCTATGACGTCACAGGGTCATGTGACCTATGACGTCACAGGGTCACGTGATCTGACGTGATCTGACGTCACTTGTCATGTGACCTATGACGTCACTGGTCATGTGACTTATGACGTCACAGGGTCATGTGACCTATGACGTCACAGGGTCATGTGACCTATGACGTCACAGGGTCACGTGATCGGACGTCACTGGTCATGTGACCTATGACGTCACTGGTCATGTGACCTATGACGTCACAGGGTCATGCGACCTAAGACGTCACAGGGTTATGTGACCTATGACGTCACAGGGTCACGTGATCTGACGTCACTGGTCATGTGACCTATGACGTCACTGGTCATGTGACCTAAGACGTCACTGGTCATGTGACCTATGACGTCAAAGGGTTAACTCGATCTGACGTCACTGGTCATGTGACCTATGACGTCACAGGGTCATGTGACCTATGACGTCACAGGGTCATGTGACCTATGACGTCACAGGGTCATGTGACCTATGACGTCACTGGTCATGTGACCTATGACGTCACAGGGTCATGTGACCTATGACGTCACTTGTCATGTGACCTATGACGTCACAGGGTCATGTGACCAATGAAGTCACTTGTCATGTGACCTATGACGTCACTGGTCATGTGACCTATGACGTCAAAGGGTCACGTGATCTGACGTCACTGGTCATGTGACCTATGACGTCACACGGTCATGTGACCTATGACGTCACAGGGTCATGTGACCTATGACGTCACAGGGTCACGTGATCGGACGTCATTGGTCATATGACCTATGACGTCACTGGTCATGTGACCTATGACGTCACAGGGTCATGCGACCTAAGACGTCACAGGGTCATGTGACCTATGACGTCACAGGGTCACGTGATCTGACGTCACTGGTCATGTGACCTATGACGTCACTGGTCATGTGACCTATGACGTCACTGGTCATGTGACCTATGACGTCATAGGGTCACGTGATCTGACGTCACTGATCATGTGACCTATGACGTCACTGGTCATGTGACCTATGACGTCACAGGGTCACGTGATCTGACGTCACTGGTCATGTGACCTATGACGTCACTGGTCATGTGACCTATGACGTCACAGGGTCATGTGACCTAAGAAGTCACAGGGTCATATGACCTATGACGTCACAGGGTCACGTGATCTGACGTCACTGGTCATGTGACCTATGACGTCACTGGTCATGTAACCTATGACGTCACTGGTCATGTGACCTATGACGTCACTGGTCATGTTTATCTAAAATCTGCTGAAAGACACTCTAGGGTGTATAACTTAATTTGTAGCTGAATTGTATAGATGTTTGGAATGTCATAATAGGATTTGAAAAAAAACAATATTACGAAATTCACGGTTTGAGAAAATCATGATTGAGAAATTCACGGTTTGAGAAAAGCATGATTGCGAAATGAGAAATTCAAGATTGCGAAATGAGGAGATCATGATTACGAAATTCAGGGTTTGATAAAATCATAATTACGGAATTCAGGGTTTGATAAAATCATGATTACGAAATTCAGGGTTTGAGAAAATCATTATTACGAAATTCAGGGTTTAAGAAAATCACGATTACGAAATTCACGGTTTGAGAAAATCATGATTGCGAAATTCACGGTTTGAGAAAATCATGATTGCGAAATTCACGGTTTGAGAAAATCATGATTGCGAAATAAGAAAATCATATAATTACGAAATTCAGGGTTTGAGAAAATCATGATTGCGAAATTCACGGTTTAAGAAATCATGATTGCGAAATGAGAAATTCATGATTACGTAATTCAGAGTTGAGACATAGGTCACATGACCAGTGACGTCAGATCACGTGACCCTGTGACGTCATAGGTCACATGACCAGTGACGTCATAGGTCACATGACCAGTGACGTCAGATCACGTGACGTGAAATTCACAGTTTGAGAAAATCGCAATCATGAATTTCTCATTCCGCAATCGTGATTTTCTCAAACCGTGAATTTCGCAATCATGATTTTCTCAAACCGTGAATTTCGTAATCATGATTTTCTTATTTCGCAATCATGATTTTCTCGAACCCTAAATTTCGTAATCATGATCTTCTCATTTCGCAATCTTGAATTTCTCATTTCGCAATCATGCTTACGAAATTCAGGGTTTGAGATAATCATGATTACGAAATTCAGGGTTTGAGAAAATCACGATTACGAAATTCACGGTTTGAGAAAATCACGATTGCGAAATGAGAAAATCATGATCACGATTGCAAAATTCTCAATTTGAGAAAATCACAATTACGAAATTCACGGTTTGAGAAAATCATGATTACGAAATTCAGGGTTTGAGAAAATCATAATTACGAAAGTCAGGGTTTGAGAAAATCATGATTACGAAATTCAGGGTTTGAGAAAATCATGATTACAAAATTCAGCGTTTGAGAAAATCATGATTACGAAATTCACGGTTTGAGAAAATCATGATTTCGAAATTCACGGTTTGAGAAAATCACGATTGCGAAATGAGAAAATCATGATCAGGATTGCAAAATTCACAATTTGAGAAAATCACAATTACGAAATTCACGATTTGAAAAAATCATGATTACGAAATTCACGGTTTGAGAAAATCATAATTACGAAATTCAGGGTTTGAGAAAATCATGATTACGAAATTCAGGGTTTGAGAAAATCATGATTACGAAATTCAGGGTTTGAGAAAATCATGATTACGAAATGCAATGTTTGAAAAAATCATGATTTCTAAATTGCGAAATGAGAAATTCATGATTGCGAAATGAGAAAATCATGATTACGAAATTCACTTTTTGAGAAAATCATGATTCCGAAATTCACAGTTTGAGATAATCATGATTGCGAAATTCAACGTTTGAGAAAATCATGATTGCGAAATGAGAAATTCATTATTGCGAAATGAGAAAATCATGATTACGAATTTCAGGGTTTGAGAAAATCATGATTATGAAATTCAGGATTTGAAAAAAAAACAATATTACGAAATTCACGGTTTGAGAAAATCATGATTGAGAATTCACGGTTTGAGAAAAGCATGATTGCGAAATGAGAAATTCATGATTGCGAAATGAGAAGATCATCATTACGAAATTTTAGGTTCGAGAAAATCATGATTGCGAAATAAGAAAATCATGATTACGAAATTCACGGTTTGAGAAAATCATGATTGTGAAATTCACGGTTTGAGAAAATCACGATTGCGGAATGAGAAATTCATGATTGCGATTTTCTCAAACTGTGAATTTCACGTCACGTGATCTGACGTCACTGGTCATGTGACCTATGACGTCACTGGTCATGTGACCTATGACGTCACAGGGTCACGTGATCTGACGTCACTGGTCATGTGACCTATGACGTCACTGGTCATGTGACCTATGACGTCACAGGGTCATGTGACCTATGACGTCACAGGGTCACGTGATCTGACGTCACTGGTCATGCGACCTATGACGTCACTGGTCATGTGACCTATGACGTCACAGGGTTACGTGGTCTGACGTCACTGGTCATGTGAACTATGACGTCACTGGTCATGTGACCTATGACGTCACAGGGTCACGTGATCTGACGTCACTGGTCATGTGACCTATGACGTCACTGGTCATGTGACCTATGACGTCACAGGGTCATGTGACCTATGACGTCACAGGGTCACGTGATCTGACGTGATCTGACGTCACTTGTCATGTGACCTATGACGTCACTGGTCATGTGACTTATGACGTCACAGGGTCATGTGACCTATGACGTCACAGGGTCATGTGACCTATGACGTCACAGGGTCACGTGATCGGACGTCACTGGTCATGTGACCTATGACGTCACTGGTCATGTGACCTTTGACGTCACAGGGTCATGCGACCTAAGACGTCACAGGGTTATGTGACCTATGACGTCACAGGGTCACGTGATCTGACGTCACTGGTCATGTGACCTATGACGTCACTGGTCATGTGACCTAAGACGTCACTGGTCATGTGACCTATGACGTCAAAGGGTTAACTCGATCTGACGTCACTGGTCATGTGACCTATGACGTCACAGGGTCATGTGACCTATGACGTCACAGGGTCATGTGACCTATGACGTCACAGGGTCATGTGACCTATGACGTCACTGGTCATGTGACCTATGACGTCACAGGGTCATGTGACCTATGACGTCACTTGTCATGTGACCTATGACGTCACAGGGTCATGTGACCTATGAAGTCACTTGTCATGTGACCTATGACGTCACTGGTCATGTGACCTATGACGTCAAAGGGTCACGTGATCTGACGTCACTGGTCATGTGACCTATGACGTCACACTGTCATGTGACCTATGACGTCACAGGGTCATGTGACCTATGACGTCACAGGGTCACGTGATCGGACGTCATTGGTCATATGACCTATGACGTCACTGGTCATGTGACCTATGACGTCACAGGGTCATGCGACCTAAGACGTCACAGGGTCATGTGACCTATGACGTCACAGGGTCACGTGATCTGACGTCACTGGTCATGTGACCTATGACGTCACTGGTCATGTGACCTATGACGTCACTGGTCATGTGACCTATGACGTCATAGGGTCACGTGATCTGACGTCACTGATCATGTGACCTATGACGTCACTGGTCATGTGACCTATGACGTCACAGGGTCACGTGATCTGACGTCACTGGTCATGTGACCTATGACGTCACTGGTCATGTGACCTATGACGTCACAGGGTCATGTGACCTAAGAAGTCACAGGGTCATATGACCTATGACGTCACAGGGTCACGTGATCTGACGTCACTGGTCATGTGACCTATGACGTCACTGGTCATGTAACCTATGACGTCACTGGTCATGTGACCTATGACGTCACTGGTCATGTTTATCTAAAATCTGCTGAAAGACACTCTAGGGTGTATAACTTAATTTGTAGCTGAATTGTATAGATGTTTGGAATGTCATAATAGGATTTGAAAAAAAACAATATTACGAAATTCACGGTTTGAGAAAATCATGATTGAGAAATTCACGGTTTGAGAAAAGCATGATTGCGAAATGAGAAATTCAAGATTGCGAAATGAGGAGATCATGATTACGAAATTTAGGGTTCGAGAAAATCATGATTGCGAAATAAGAAAATCATGATTACGAAATTCACGGTTTGAGAAAATCATGATTGCGAAATTCACGGTTTGAGAAAATCACGATTGCGGAATGAGAAATTCATGATTGCGATTTTCTCAAACTGTGAATTTCACGTCACGTGATCTGACGTCACTGGTCATGTGACCTATGACGTCACTGGTCATGTGACCTATGACGTCACAGGGTCACGTGATCTGACGTCACTGGTCATGTGACCTATGTCTCAACTCTGAATTACGTAATCATGAATTTCTCATTTCGCAATCATGATTTCTTAAACCGTGAATTTCGCAATCATGATTTTCTCAAACCCTGAATTTCGTAATTATATGATTTTCTTATTTCGCAATCATGAATTTTTCATTTCGCAATTCCGCAATCATGATTTTCTCAAACCGTGAATTTCGCAATCATGATTTTCTCAAACCGTGAATTTCGTAATCGTGATTTTCTTAAACCCTGAATTTCGTAATAATGATTTTCTCAAACCCTGAATTTCGTAATCATGATTTTATCAAACCCTGAATTCCGTAATTATGATTTTATCAAACCCTGAATTTCGTAATTGTGATTTTCTCAAATTCAGAATTTTGCAATCGTGATATCGATTTTCTCATTTCGCAATCATGATCTTCTCAAACCGTGAATTTCGCAATCATGATTTCCTCAAACCGCGAATTTCGTAATCATATGATTTTCTCAAACCGTGAATTTCGTAATTGTGATTTTCTCAAATTGAGAATAGCGCAATCGTGATTTTCTCAAGCCCTGAAATTCGTAATCATGATTTTCTCATTTCGAAATCGTGATTCTCTCAAACCGTGAATTTCGTAATCATGATTTTCTCATTTCGCAATCATGATTTTTTCATTTCGCAATTTCGTTATCATGATTTTCTCAAACAGTGAATTTTTAAATCATGATTTTCTCAAACCCTGAATTTTTTAATCATGATTTTCTCAAACCCTGAATTTCGTAATCATGATTTTCTCAAACCCTGACTTTCGTAATTATGATTTTCTCAAACCGTGAATTTCGTAATCATGAGTTTCTCAAACCGTGAATTTCGTAATTGTGATTTTCTCAAATTGAGAATTTTGCAATCGTGATCATGATTTTCTCATTTCGCAATCGTGATTTTCTCAAACCGTGAATTTCGTAATCATGATTTTCTCAAACCGTGAATTTCGTAATCGTGATTTTCTCAAACCCTGAATTTCGTATTCATGATTATCTCAAACCCACAGGGATTTATCACGCTAATATCGGTTGCTGTATTTACTATATATATGTATTGGGCATATCTCGGCTCGTAAGGGAGGTACTGGTTTCAAATTTCGTATGAAGATTCAGTATGAATTAATCTATCGAAATATACCACAGAAAATAGGTTTTGACATTTATTAGCCTATTTCTGAAGACATAAAGATGACTTGTCGATTTTTCGTTAAACGTCGAGTTAGATCCCTTTAACACATATATATAGTAAATACTGCAATCGGTATTAGCGTGATAAATCCCTGTGCTCAAACCCTGAATTTCGTAATCATGATTTTCTCAACTCTGAATTACGTAATCATGAATTTCTCATTTCGCAATCATGATTTCTTAAACCGTGAATTTCGCAATCATGATTTTCTCAAACCCTGAATTTCGTAATTATATGATTTTCTTATTTCGCAATCATGATTTTCTCAAACCGTGAATTTCGCAATCATGATTTTCTCAAACCGTGAATTTCGCAATCATGATTTTCTCAAACCGTGAATTTCGTAATCGTGATTTTCTTAAACCCTGAATTTCGTAATAATGATTTTCTCAAACCCTGAATTTCGTAATCATGATTTTATCAAACCCTGAATTCCGTAATTATGATTTTATCAAACCCTGAATTTCGTAATTGTGATTTTCTCAAATTCAGAATTTTGCAATCGTGATATCGATTTTCTCATTTCGCAATCATGATCTTCTCAAACCGTGAATTTCGCAATCATGATTTCCTCAAACCGTGAATTTCGTAATTGTGATTTTCTCAAATTGAGAATAGCGCAATCGTGATTTTCTCAAGCCCTGAAATTCGTAATCATGATTTTCTCATTTCGCAATCGTGATTTTCTCAAACCGTGAATTTCGTAATCATGATTTTCTCATTTCGCAATCATGATTTTCTCATTTCGCAATTTCGTTATCATGATTTTCTCAAACCCTGAATCTCGCAATCATGATTTTTTCAAACGATGAATTTCGTAATCATGATTTTCTCAAACCCTGAATTTTGTAATCATGATTTTCTCAAACCCTGAATTTCGTAATCATGATTTTCTCAAACCCTGACTTTCGTAATTATGATTTTCTCAAACCGTGAATTTCGTAATCATGATTTTCTCAAACCGTGAATTTCGTAATTGTGATTTTCTCAAATTGAGAATTTTGCAACCGTGATCATGATTTTCTCATTTCGCAATCGTGATTTTCTCAAACCGTGAATTTCGTAATCAAAATTTTCTCATTTCGCAATCATGATTTTTTCATCATGCAATTTCGCTATCATGATTTTCTCAAACCCTGAATCTCGCAATCATAATTTTCTCAAACCGTGAACTTCGTAATCATGATTTTCTCAAACCCTGAATTTCGTAATAATGATTTTCTCAAACCCTGAATTTCGTAATCATGATTTTCTCAAACCCTGAATTTCGTAATTATATGATTTTATTATTTTGCAATCATGAATTTCCCATTTCGCAATTCCGCAATCATGATTTTCTCAAACCGTGAATTTCGTAATCGTGATTTTCTCAAACCCTGAATTTCATAATCATGATTATCTCAAACCCTGAATTTCGTAATCATGATTTTCTCAACCCCGAATTACGTAATCATGAATTTCTCATTTCGCAATCATGATTTCTTAAACCGTGAATTTCGCAATCATGATTTTCTCAAACCCTGAATTTCGTAATTATATGATTTTCTTATTTCGCAATCATGAATTTTTCATTTCGCAATTCCGCAATCATGATTTTCTCAAACCGTGAATTTCGCAATCATGATTTTCTCAAACCGTGAATTTCGTAATCGTGATTTTCTTAAACCCTGAATTTCGTAATAATGATTTTCTCAAACCCTGAATTTCGTAATCATGATTTTATCAAACCCTGAATTCCGTAATTATGATTTTATCAAACCCTGAATTTCGTAATTGTGATTTTCTCAAATTGAGAATTTTGCAATCGTGATATCGATTTTCTCATTTCGCAATCATGATTTTCTCAAACCGTGAATGTCACAGGGTCACGTGATCTGACGTCACTGGTCATGTGACCTATGAGGTCACTGGTCATGTGACCTATGACGTCACAGATCACGTGATCTGACGTCACTGGTTATGTGACCTATGACATCACTGGTCATGTGACCTATGACGTCACAGGGTCACGTGATCTGACGTGATCTGACGTCGCAATCATGATTTCTTAAACCGTGAATTTCGCAATCATGATTTTCTCAAACCCTGAATTTCGTAATTATATGATTTTCTTATTTCGCAATCATGAATTTTCATTTCGCAATTCCGCAATCATGATTTTCTCAAACCGTGAATTTCGCAATCATGATTTTCTCAAACCGTGAATTTCGTAATCGTGATTTTCTTAAACCCTGAATTTCGTAATAATGATTTTCTCAAACCCTGAATTTCGTAATCATGATTTTATCAAACCCTGAATTCCGTAATTATGATTTTATCAAACCCTGAATTTCGTAATTGTGATTTTCTCAAATTCAGAATTTTGCAATCGTGATATCGATTTTCTCATTTCGCAATCATGATCTTCTCAAACCGTGAATTTCGCAATCATGATTTCCTCAAACCGTGAATTTCGTAATCATATGATTTTCTCAAACCGTGAATTTCGTAATTGTGATTTTCTCAAATTGAGAATAGCGCAATCGTGATTTTCTCAAGCCCTGAAATTCGTAATCATGATTTTCTCATTTCGCAATCGTGATTTTCTCAAACCGTGAATTTCGTAATCATGATTTTCTCATTTCGCAATCATGATTTTTTCATTTCGCAATTTCGTTATCATGATTTTCTCAAACAGTGAATTTTTAAATCATGATTTTCTCAAACCCTGAATTTTTTAATCATGATTTTCTCAAACCCTGAATTTCGTAATTATGATTTTCTCAAACCGTGAATTTCGTAATCATGAGTTTCTCAAACCGTGAATTTCGTAATTGTGATTTTCTCAAATTGAGGATTTTGCAATCGTGATCATGATTTTCTCATTTCGCAATCGTGATTTTCTCAAACCGTGAATTTCGTAATCATAATTTTCTCAAACCGTGAATTTCGTAATCGTGATTTTCTCAAACCCTGAATTTCGTAATCATGATTATCTCAAACCCACAGGGATTTATCACGCTAATATCGGTTGCTGTATTTACTATATATATGTATTGGGCATATCTCGGCTCGTAAGGGAGGTACTGGTTTCAAATTTCGTATGAAGATTCAGTATGAATTAATCTATCGAAATATACCACAGAAAATAGGTTTTGACATTTATTAGCCTATTTCTGAAGACATAAAGATGACTTGTCGATTTTTCGTTAAACGTCGAGTTAGATCCCTTTAACACATATATATAGTAAATACTGCAAACGGTATTAGCGTGATAAATCCCTGTGCTCAAACCCTGAATTTCGTAATCATGATTTTCTCAACTCTGAATTACGTAATCATGAATTTCTCATTTCGTAATCATGATTTCTTAAACCGTGAATTTCGCAATCATGATTTTCTCAAACCCTGAATTTCGTAATTATATGATTTTCTTATTTCGCAATCATGAATTTTTCATTTCGCAATTCCGCAATCATGATTTTCTCAAACCGTGAATTTCGCAATCATGATTTTCTCAAACCGTGAATTTCGTAATCGTGATTTTCTTAAACCCTGAATTCCGTAATTATGATTTTATCAAACCCTGAATTTCGTAATTGTGATTTTCTCAAATTCAGAATTTTGCAATCGTGATATCGATTTTCTCATTTCGCAATCATGATCTTCTCAAACCGTGAATTTCGCAATCATGATTTTCTCAAACCGTGAATTTCGTAATCGTGATTTTCTTAAACCCTGAATTTCGTAATAATGATTTTCTCAAACCCTGAATTTCGTAATCATGATTTTATCAAACCCTGAATTCCGTAATTATGATTTTATCAAACCCTGAATTTCGTAATTGTGATTTTCTCAAATTCAGAATTTTGCAATCGTGATATCGATTTTCTCATTTCGCAATCATGATCTTCTCAAACCGTGAATTTCGCAATCATGATTTCCTCAAACCGTGAATTTCGTAATCATATGATTTTCTCAAACCTTGAATTTCGTAATTGTGATTTTCTCAAATTGAGAATAGCGCAATCGTGATTTTCTCAAGCCCTGAAATTCGTAATCATGATTTTCTCATTTCGCAATCGTGATTTTCTCAAACCGTGAATTTCGTAATCATGATTTTCTCATTTCGCAATCATGATTTTCTCATTTCGCAATTTCGTTATCATGATTTTCTCAAACCCTGAATCTCGCAATCATGATTTTTTCAAACAGTGAATTTCGTAATCATGATTTTCTCAAACCCTGAATTTTGTAATCATGATTTTCTCAAACCCTGAATTTCGTAATCATGATTTTCTCAAACCCTGACTTTCGTAATTATGATTTTCTCAAACCGTGAATTTCGTAATCATGATTTTCTCAAACCGTGAATTTCGTAATTGTGATTTTCTCAAATTGAGAATTTTGCAATCGTGATCATGATTTTCTCATTTCGCAATCGTGATTTTCTCAAACCGTGAATTTCGTAATCATGATTTTCTCATTTCGCAATCATGATTTTTTCATCATGCAATTTCGCTATTATGATTTTCTCAAACCCTGAATCTCGCAATCATGATTTTCTCAAACCGTGAACTTCGTAATCATGATTTTCTCAAACCCTGAATTTCGTAATAATGATTTTCTCAAACCCTGAATTTCGTAATCATGATTTTCTCAAACCCTGAATTTCGTAATTATATGATTTTATTATTTTGCAATCATGAATTTCCCATTTCGCAATTCCGCAATCATGATTTTCTCAAACCGTGAATTTCGCCATCATGATTTTCTCAAACCGTGAATTTCGTAATCGTGATTTTCTCAAACCCTGAATTTCGTAATCATGATTATCTCAAACCCTGAATTTCGTAATCATGATTTTCTCAACCCCGAATTACGTAATCATGAATTTCTCATTTCGCAATCATGATTTCTTAAACCGTGAATTTCGCAATCATGATTTTCTCAAACCCTGAATTTCGTAATTATATGATTTTCTTATTTCGCAATCATGAATTTTTCATTTCGCAATTCCGCAATCATGATTTTCTCAAACCGTGAATTTCGCAATCATGATTTTCTCAAACCGTGAGTTTCGTAATCGTGATTTTCTTAAACCCTGAATTTCGTAATAATGATTTTCTCAAACCCTGAATTTCGTAATCATGATTTTATCAAACCCTGAATTCCGTAATTATGATTTTATCAAACCCTGAATTTCGTAATTGTGATTTTCTCAAATTGAGAATTTTGCAATCGTAATATCGATTTTCTCATTTCGCAATCATGATTTTCTCAAACCGTGAATTTCGCAATCATGATTTCCTCAAACCGTGAATTTCGTATATCTTCGGTGTACAGTCGATATAAACTAAATGACTAATGGTATAGTCATTTAATGGTGTGATACATTCCAATCTAACGGCGACACCATGCATTGAAAACGACAGGCAAAAACTAATATACATGTAAAAGACCATTAAATAGGCACCAGGAATCTGATCATCTTTCATGAGGGGTATCCCATTTTCTCACTATTGCCTCTTGCTTCCAACTCTTTTCTTCCCTGCCTGTCCCCTTTCCTGACGTCATGTCCCGTTTCCTCCCCTCCTATCCTATTTCCTCCCCTTCATGCCCCCTTTCCTCCCCCTCCTGTCCCCTTTCCTCCCCTCCTGTCCCATTTCCTCCTCTTCATGTCCCCAATCCTCCCCCTCCTGTCCCATTTCCTCCCCTCCTGTCCCATTTCCTCCTCTTCATGTCCCCAATCCTCCCCCTCCTGTACCATTTCCTCCTCTTCATGTCCCCTTTCCTCCCCCTCCTGTCCCATTTACTGCTGCCCCAATTCATTCTTGTCCCTTTTCTCCATTCCTGTCCCTTTCCTCCCCTCCCGCCCCTGCCCCCTTTCCCTCTCCCCTAACCTCTTCATCCTGCCCCCTTTCCTCCACTTCCTGACCCCTTTCCTTCCCCTAATGTCCCTTTTCTCATCTGATATCCCATTTTCTCCCCACCCCCTCTTGCCCCTTTCCCCTCCGCTGCTCCTTCCGACCTTTTCCTCCCCGTCCTTCCCCTTTCCCCTCACGTCTCCTTCCCCGTTCTACTCTCATGTCCCCTTTCTCTCCTGTCCCCTTTCCTCCCCAGTCACTCCTTTCCGCCCTCTCCTGCCCCTTTTCCTCTTCCCCTTTCTCCCTTACCATCCGATGATCCTCTCCACCCCTTTCTATCCCCCCATAAACACTTAATCTGACCTTGAAAATTGTTGTATTACATGCAAAGTTTGATGAAGCCCTACCAGGAATCAAATCTCGCCATTTGCAGCAATTGAAGGACGATATAATGAGAAAAATCACTAAAGGTAAGTTCATTTCTGATTTGAAAAATTATCACCACTGGTGATTCACCAGGTCGCGATAAACCTGGTAGCTTCGTTTTGCATAAGATTGGTCATGAGCTCTGACGTCACTTCAACTTTCATCACATGACTTGTCAAATTTTAATAAGGTTACGTTACGTGACGACAGTTGAAATATCGCAGAGACCCAGTGGCGTCATATGACCCGTCACCTGATCGATCACGTGACCAGAGGTCGGGTCATGAGACAAGTTGCGTCATAGATCACGTTACCAGTGACGTCAAAGGTCATGACATTGCGTCATATGCGACCAGTGTGGTCGGTTCACGTTTCCAGTGAAGTCATAGATCACGTGACCAGTGACGTCATAGGTCACATGACCAATTACGTTATAGATCATGTAACCAGTCAGGCCTTGTCATGTGACCAGTGACGTCATAGATCACGTGACCAGTGATGTCAGGTCTCGTAAGCATATGACGACAGATCACGTGACCCTGTGACGTAATAGGTCACATGACCCTGTAACGTCATAGGTCACATGACCAGTGACGTCAGATCACGTGACCCTGTGACGTCATAGGTCACATGACCCTGTGACGTCAGATCACGTGACCCTGTTACGTCATAGGTCACATGACCCTGTGACGTCATAGGTCACATGACCAGTGACGTCAGATCACGTGACCCTGTAACGTCATAGGTCACATGACCAGTGACGTCATAGGTCACATGACCAGTGACGTCATAGGTCACATGACCAGTGACGTCAGATCGCGTGACCCTGTGACGTCATAGGTCGCATGACCCTGTGACGTCATAGGTCACATGACCAGTGACGTCATAGGTCACATGACAAGTGACGTCATAGGTCACATGACCAGTGACGTCATAGGTCACATGACCAGTGACGTCATAGGTCACATGACCAGTGACGTCAGATCACGTGACCCTGTGACGTCATAGGTCACATGACCCTGTGACGTCTTAGGTCGCATGACCCTGTGACGTCATAGGTCACATGACCAGTGACGTCATAGGTCACATGACCAATGACGTCCGATCACGTGACCCTGTGACGTCAAAGGTCACATGACAGGGTTACGTGATCTGACGTCACTGGTCATGTGAACTATGACGTCACTGGTCATGTGACCTATGACGTCACAGGGTCACGTGATCTGACGTCACTGGTCATGTGACCTATGACGTCACAGGTCATGTGACCTATGACGTCACTGGTCATGTGACCTATGACGTCACAGGGTCATGCGACCTATGACGTCACAGTGTCACGTGATCTGACGTCACTGGTCATGTGACCTATGACGTCACTGGTCATGTGACCTATGACGTCACTGGTCATGTTTATCTAAAATCTGCTGAAAGACACTCTAGGTTTTATAACTTAATTTGTAGCTGAATTGTATAGATGTTTGGAATGTCATAATAGGATTTGAAAAAAAAACAATATTACGAAATTCACGGTTTGAGAAAATCATGATTGAGAAATTCACCGTTTGAGAAAAGCATGATTGCGAAATGAGAAATTCAAGATTGCGAAATGAGAAGATCATGATTACGAAATTTAGGGTTCGAGAAAATCATGATTGCGAAATAAGAAAATCATGATTACGAAATTCACGGTTTGAGAAAATCATGATTGCGAAATTCACGGTTTGAGAAAATCACGATTGCGGAATGAGAAATTCATGATTGCGATTTTCTCAAACTGTGAATTTCACGTCACGTGATCTGACGTCACTGGTCATGTGACCTATGACGTCACTGGTCATGTGACCTATGACGTCACAGGGTCACGTGATCTGACGTCACTGGTCATGTGACCTATGTCTCAACTCTGAATTACGTAATCATGAATTTCTCATTTCGCAATCATGATTTCTTAAACCGTGAATATCGCAATCATGATTTTCTCAAACCCTGAATTTCGTAATTATATGATTTTCTTATTTCGCAATCATGAATTTTTCATTTCGCAATTCCGCAATCATGATTTTCTCAAACCGTGAATTTCGCAATCATGATTTTCTCAAACCGTGAATTTCGTAATCGTGATTTTCTTAAACCCTGAATTTCGTAATAATGATTTTCTCAAACCCTGAATTTCGTAATCATGATTTTATCAAACCCTGAATTCCGTAATTATGATTTTATCAAACCCTGAATTTCGTAATTGTGATTTTCTCAAATTCAGAATTTTGCAATCGTGATATCGATTTTCTCATTTCGCAATCATGATCTTCTCAAACCGTGAATTTCGCAATCATGATTTCCTCAAACCGTGAATTTCGTAATCATATGATTTTCTCAAACCGTGAATTTCGTAATTGTGATTTTCTCAAATTGAGAATAGCGCAATCGTGATTTTCTCAAGCCCTGAAATTCGTAATCATGATTTTCTCATTTCGCAATCGTGATTCTCTCAAACCGTGAATTTCGTAATCATGATTTTCTCATTTCGCAATCATGATTTTTTCATTTCGCAATTTCGTTATCATGATTTTCTCAAACAGTGAATTTTTAAATCATGATTTTCTCAAACCCTGAATTTTTTAATCATGATTTTCTCAAACCCTGAATTTCGTAATCATGATTTTCTCAAACCCTGAGTTTCGTAATTATGAGTTTCTCAAACCGTGAATTTCGTAATTGTGATTTTCTCAAATTGAGAATTTTGCAATCGTGATCATGATTTTCTCATTTCGCAATCGTGATTTTCTCAAACCGTGAATTTCGTAATCATAATTTTCTCAAACCGTGAATTTCGTAATCGTGATTTTCTCAAACCCTGAATTTCGTAATCATGATTATCTCAAACCCACAGGGATTTATCACGCTAATATCGGTTGCTGTATTTACTATATATATGTATTGGGCATATCTCGGCTCGTAAGGGAGGTACTGGTTTCAAATTTCGTATGAAGATTCAGTATGAATTAATCTATCGAAATATACCACAGAAAATAGGTTTTGACATTTATTAGCCTATTTCTGAAGACATAAAGATGACTTGTCGATTTTTCGTTAAACGTCGAGTTAGATCCCTTTAACACATATATATAGTAAATACTGCAAACGGTATTAGCGTGATAAATCCCTGTGCTCAAACCCTGAATTTCGTAATCATGATTTTCTCAACTCTGAATTACGTAATCATGAATTTCTCATTTCGTAATCATGATTTCTTAAACCGTGAATTTCGCAATCATGATTTTCTCAAACCCTGAATTTCGTAATTATATGATTTTCTTATTTCGCAATCATGAATTTTTCATTTCGCAATTCCGCAATCATGATTTTCTCAAACCGTGAATTTCGCAATCATGATTTTCTCAAACCGTGAATTTCGTAATCGTGATTTTCTTAAACCCTAAATTCCGTAATTATGATTTTATCAAACCCTGAATTTCGTAATTGTGATTTTCTCAAATTCAGAATTTTGCAATCGTGATATCGATTTTCTCATTTCGCAATCATGATCTTCTCAAACCGTGAATTTCGCAATCATGATTTCCTCAAACCGTGAATTTCGTAATCATATGATTTTCTCAAACCTTGAATTTCGTAATTGTGATTTTCTCAAATTGAGAATAGCGCAATCGTGATTTTCTCAAGCCCTGAAATTCGTAATCATGATTTTCTCATTTCGCAAGCGTGATTTTCTCAAACCGTGAATTTCGTAATCATGATTTTCTCATTTCGCAATCATGATTTTCTCATTTCGCAATTTCGTTATCATGATTTTCTCAAACCCTGAATCTCGCAATCATGATTTTTTTCAAACAGTGAATTTCGTAATCATGATTTTCTCAAACCCTGAATTTTGTAATCATGATTTTCTCAAACCCTGAATTTCGTAATCATGATTTTCTCAAACCCTGACTTTCGTAATTATGATTTTCTCAAACCGTGAATTTCGTAATCATGATTTTCTCAAACCGTGAATTTCGTAATTGTGATTTTCTCAAATTGAGAATTTTGCAATCGTGATCATGATTTTCTCATTTCGCAATCGTGATTTTCTCAAACCGTGAATTTCGTAATCATGATTTTCTCATTTCGCAATCATGATTTTTTCATCATGCAATTTCGCTATCATGATTTTCTCAAACCCTGAATCTCGCAATCATGATTTTCTCAAACCCTGAATTTCGTAATAATGATTTTCTCAAACCCTGAATTTCGTAATCATGATTTTCTCAACCCCGAATTACGTAATCATGAATTTCTCATTTCGCAATCATGATTTCTTAAACCGTGAATTTCGCAATCATGATTTTCTCAAACCCTGAATTTCGTAATTATATGATTTTCTTATTTCGCAATCATGAATTTTTCATTTTGCAATTCCGCAATCATGATTTTCTCAAACCGTGAGTTTCGTAATCATGATTTTATCAAACCCTGAATTCCGTAATTATGATTTTATCAAACCCTGAATTTCGTAATTGTGATTTTCTCAAATTGAGAATTTTGCAATCGTGATATCGATTTTCTCATTTCGCAATCATGATTTTCTCAAACCGTGAATTTCGCAATCATGATTTCCTCAAACCGTGAATTTCGTATATCTTCGGTGTACAGTCGATATAAACTAAATGACTAATGGTATAGTCATTTAATGGTGTGATACATTCCAATCTAACGGCGACACCATGCATTGAAAACGACAGGCAAAAACTAATATAAAAGACCATTAAATAGGCACCAGGAATCTGATCATCTTTCATGAGGGGTATCCCATTTTCTCACTATTGCCTCTTGCTTCCAACTCTTTTCTTCCCTGCCTGTCCCCTTTCCTGACGTCATGTCCCGTTTCCTCCCCTCCTATCCTATTTCCTCCCCTTCATGCCCCCTTTCCTCCCCCTCCTGTCCCCTTTCCCCCCCTCCTGTCCCATTTCCTCCTCTTCATGTCCCCAATCCTCCCCCTCCTGTCCCATTTCCTCCCCTCCTGTCCCATTTCCTCCTCTTCATGTCCCCAATCCTCCCCCTCCTGTACCATTTCCTCCTCTTCATGTCCCCTTTCCTCCCCCTCCTGTCCCATTTACTGCTGCCCCAATTCATTCTTGTCCCTTTTCTCCATTCCTGTCCCTTTCCTCCCCTCCCGCCCCTGCCCCCTTTCCCTCTCCCCTAACCTCTTCATCCTGCCCCCTTTCCTCCACTTCCTGACCCCTTTCCTTCCCCTAATGTCCCTTTTCTCATCTGATGTCCCATTTTCTCCCCACCCCCTCTTGCCCCTTTCCCCTCCGCTGCTCCTTCCGACCTTTTCCTCCCCGTCCTTCCCCTTTCCCCTCACGTCTCCTTCCCCGTTCTACTCTCATGTCCCCTTTCTCTCCTGTCCCCTTTCCTCCCCAGTCACTCCTTTCCGCCCTCTCCTGCCCCTTTTCCTCTTCCCCTTTCTCCCTTACCATCCGATGATCCTCTCCACCCCTTTCTATCCCCCCATAAACACTTAATCTGACCTTGAAAATTGTTGTATTACATGCAAAGTTTGATGAAGCCCTACCAGGAATCAAATCTCGCCATTTGCAGCAATTGAAGGACGATATAATGAGAAAAATCACTAAAGGTAAGTTCATTTCAGGTCGCGATAAACCTGGTAGCTTCGTTTTGCATAAGATTGGTCATGAGCTCTGACGTCACGTCAACTTTCATCACATGACTTGTCAAATTTTAATAAGGTTACGTTACGTGACGACACTTGAAATATCGCAGAGACCCAGTGGCGTCATATGACCCGTCACCTGATCGATCACGTGACCAGAGGTCGGGTCATGAGACAAGTTGCGTCATAGATCACGTTACCAGTGACGTCAAAGGTCATGACATTGCGTCATATGCGACCAGTGTGGTCGGTTCACGTTTCCAGTGAAGTCATAGATCACGTGACCAGTGACGTCATAGGTCACATGACCAATTACGTTATAGATCATGTAACCAGTCAGGCCTTGTCATGTGACCAGTGACGTCATAGATCACGTAACCAGTGATGTCAGGTCTCGTAAGCATATGACGACAGATCACGTGACCCTGTGACGTAATAGGTCACATGACCCTGTAACGTCATAGGTCACATGACCAGTGACGTCAGATCACGTGACCCTGTGACGTCATAGGTCACATGACCCTGTGACGTCAGATCACGTGACCCTGTTACGTCATAGGTCACATGACCCTGTGACGTCATAGGTCACATGACCAGTGACGTCAGATCACGTGACCCTGTAACGTCATAGGTCGCATGACCAGTGACGTCATAGGTCACATGACCAGTGACGTCATAGGTCACATGACCAGTGAGGTCAGATCGCGTGACCCTGTGACGTCATAGGTCGCATGACCCTGTGACGTCATAGGTCACATGACCAGTGACGTCATAGGTCACATGACAAGTGACGTCATAGGTCACATGACCAGTGACGTCATAGGTCACATGACCAGTGACGTCATAGGTCACATGACCAGTGACGTCAGATCACGTGACCCTGTGACGTCATAGGTCACATGACCCTGTGACGTCTTAGGTCGCATGACCCTGTGACGTCATAGGTCACATGACCAGTGACGTCATAGGTCACATGACCAATGACGTCCGATCACGTGACCCTGTGACGTCATAGGTCACATGACAGGGTTACGTGATCTGACGTCACTGGTCATGTGAACTATGACGTCACTGGTCATGTGACCTATGACGTCACAGGGTCACGTGATCTGACGTCACTGGTCATGTGACCTATGACGTCACAGGTCATGTGACCTATGACGTCACTGGTCATGTGACCTATGACGTCACAGGGTCATGCGACCTATGACGTCACAGTGTCATGTGACCTATGACGTCACTGGTCATGTGACCTATGACGTCACTGGTCATGTGACCTATGACGTCACTGGTCATGTTTATCTAAAATCTGCTGAAAGACACTCTAGGTTTTATAACTTAATTTGTAGCTGAATTGTATAGATGTTTGGAATGTCATAATAGGATTTGAAAAAAAAACAATATTACGAAATTCACGGTTTGAGAAAATCATGATTGAGAAATTCACGGTTTGAGAAAAGCATGATTGCGAAATGAGAAATTCAAGATTGCGAAATGAGAAGATCATGATTACGAAATTTAGGGTTCGAGAAAATCATGATTGCGAAATAAGAAAATCATGATTACGAAATTCACGGTTTGAGAAAATCATGATTGCGAAATTCACGGTTTGAGAAAATCACGATTGCGGAATGAGAAATTCATGATTGCGATTTTCTCAAACTGTGAATTTCACGTCACGTGATCTGACGTCACTGGTCATGTGACCTATGACGTCACTGGTCATGTGACCTATGACGTCACAGGGTCACGTGATCTGACGTCACTGGTCATGTGACCTATGTCTCAACTCTGAATTACGTAATCATGAATTTCTCATTTCGCAATCATGATTTATTAAACCGTGAATTTCGCAATCATGATTTTCTCAAACCCTGAATTTCGTAATTATATGATTTTCTTATTTCGCAATCATGAATTTTTCATTTCGCAATTCCGCAATCATGATTTTCTCAAACCGTGAATTTCGCAATCATGATTTTCTCAAACCGTGAATTTCGTAATCGTGATTTTCTTAAACCCTGAATTCCGTAATTATGATTTTATCAAACCCTGAATTTCGTAATTGTGATTTTCTCAAATTCAGAATTTTGCAATCGTGATATCGATTTTCTCATTTCGCAATCATGATCTTCTCAAACCGTGAATTTCGCAATCATGATTTCCTCAAACCGTGAATTTCGTAATCATATGATTTTCTCAAACCTTGAATTTCGTAATTGTGATTTTCTCAAATTGAGAATAGCGCAATCGTGATTTTCTCAAGCCCTGAAATTCGTAATCATGATTTTCTCATTTCGCAAGCGTGATTTTCTCAAACCGTGAATTTCGTAATCATGATTTTCTCATTTCGCAATCATGATTTTCTCATTTCGCAATTTCGTTATCATGATTTTCTCAAACCCTGAATCTCGCAATCATGATTTTTTTCAAACAGTGAATTTCGTAATCATGATTTTCTCAAACCCTGAATTTTGTAATCATGATTTTCTCAAACCCTGAATTTCGTAATCATGATTTTCTCAAACCCTGACTTTCGTAATTATGATTTTCTCAAACCGTGAATTTCGTAATCATGATTTTCTCAAACCGTGAATTTCGTAATTGTGATTTTCTCAAATTGAGAATTTTGCAATCGTGATCATGATTTTCTCATTTCGCAATCGTGATTTTCTCAAACCGTGAATTTCGTAATCATGATTTTCTCATTTCGCAATCATGATTTTTTCATCATGCAATTTCGCTATCATGATTTTCTCAAACCCTGAATCTCGCAATCATGATTTTCTCAAACCCTGAATTTCGTAATAATGATTTTCTCAAACCCTGAATTTCGTAATCATGATTTTCTCAACCCCGAATTACGTAATCATGAATTTCTCATTTCGCAATCATGATTTCTTAAACCGTGAATTTCGCAATCATGATTTTCTCAAACCCTGAATTTCGTAATTATATGATTTTCTTATTTCGCAATCATGAATTTTTCATTTTGCAATTCCGCAATCATGATTTTCTCAAACCGTGAGTTTCGTAATCATGATTTTATCAAACCCTGAATTCCGTAATTATGATTTTATCAAACCCTGAATTTCGTAATTGTGATTTTCTCAAATTGAGAATTTTGCAATCGTGATATCGATTTTCTCATTTCGCAATCATGATTTTCTCAAACCGTGAATTTCGCAATCATGATTTCCTCAAACCGTGAATTTCGTATATCTTCGGTGTACAGTCGATATAAACTAAATGACTAATGGTATAGTCATTTAATGGTGTGATACATTCCAATCTAACGGCGACACCATGCATTGAAAACGACAGGCAAAAACTAATATAAAAGACCATTAAATAGGCACCAGGAATCTGATCATCTTTCATGAGGGGTATCCCATTTTCTCACTATTGCCTCTTGCTTCCAACTCTTTTCTTCCCTGCCTGTCCCCTTTCCTGACGTCATGTCCCGTTTCCTCCCCTCCTATCCTATTTCCTCCCCTTCATGCCCCCTTTCCTCCCCCTCCTGTCCCCTTTCCCCCCCTCCTGTCCCATTTCCTCCTCTTCATGTCCCCAATCCTCCCCCTCCTGTCCCATTTCCTCCCCTCCTGTCCCATTTCCTCCTCTTCATGTCCCCAATCCTCCCCCTCCTGTACCATTTCCTCCTCTTCATGTCCCCTTTCCTCCCCCTCCTGTCCCATTTACTGCTGCCCCAATTCATTCTTGTCCCTTTTCTCCATTCCTGTCCCTTTCCTCCCCTCCCGCCCCTGCCCCCTTTCCCTCTCCCCTAACCTCTTCATCCTGCCCCCTTTCCTCCACTTCCTGACCCCTTTCCTTCCCCTAATGTCCCTTTTCTCATCTGATGTCCCATTTTCTCCCCACCCCCTCTTGCCCCTTTCCCCTCCGCTGCTCCTTCCGACCTTTTCCTCCCCGTCCTTCCCCTTTCCCCTCACGTCTCCTTCCCCGTTCTACTCTCATGTCCCCTTTCTCTCCTGTCCCCTTTCCTCCCCAGTCACTCCTTTCCGCCCTCTCCTGCCCCTTTTCCTCTTCCCCTTTCTCCCTTACCATCCGATGATCCTCTCCACCCCTTTCTATCCCCCCATAAACACTTAATCTGACCTTGAAAATTGTTGTATTACATGCAAAGTTTGATGAAGCCCTACCAGGAATCAAATCTCGCCATTTGCAGCAATTGAAGGACGATATAATGAGAAAAATCACTAAAGGTAAGTTCATTTCTGATTTGAAAAATTATCACCACTGGTGATTCACCAGGTCGCGATAAACCTGGTAGCTTCGTTTTGCATAAGATTGGTCATGAGCTCTGACGTCACGTCAACTTTCATCACATGACTTGTCAAATTTTAATAAGGTTACGTTACGTGACGACAGTTGAAATATCGCAGAGACCCAGTGGCGTCATATGACCCGTCACCTGATCGATCACGTGACCAGAGGTCGGGTCATGAGACAAGTTGCGTCATAGATCACGTTACCAGTGACGTCAAAGGTCATGACATTGCGTCATATGCGACCAGTGTGGTCGGTTCACGTTTCCAGTGAAGTCATAGATCACGTGACCAGTGACGTCATAGGTCACATGACCAATTACGTTATAGATCATGTAACCAGTCAGGCCTTGTCATGTGACCAGTGACGTCATAGATCACGTAACCAGTGATGTCAGGTCTCGTAAGCATATGACGACAGATCACGTGACCCTGTGACGTAATAGGTCACATGACCCTGTAACGTCATAGGTCACATGACCAGTGACGTCAGATCACGTGACCCTGTGACGTCATAGGTCACATGACCCTGTGACGTCAGATCACGTGACCCTGTTACGTCATAGGTCACATGACCCTGTGACGTCATAGGTCACATGACCAGTGACGTCAGATCACGTGACCCTGTAACGTCATAGGTCGCATGACCAGTGACGTCATAGGTCACATGACCAGTGACGTCATAGGTCACATGACCAGTGAGGTCAGATCGCGTGACCCTGTGACGTCATAGGTCGCATGACCCTGTGACGTCATAGGTCACATGACCAGTGACGTCATAGGTCACATGACAAGTGACGTCATAGGTCACATGACAAGTGACGTCATAGGTCACATGACCAGTGACGTCATAGGTCACATGACCAGTGACGTCATAGGTCACATGACCAGTGACGACAGATCACGTGACCCTGTGACGTAATAGGTCACATGACCCTGTAACGTCATAGGTCACATGACCAGTGACGTCAGATCACGTGACCCTGTGACGTCATAGGTCACATGACCCTGTGACGTCAGATCACGTGACCCTGTTACGTCATAGGTCACATGACCCTGTGACGTCATAGGTCACATGACCAGTGACGTCAGATCACGTGACCCTGTAACGTCATAGGTCGCATGACCAGTGACGTCATAGGTCACATGACCAGTGACGTCATAGGTCACATGACCAGTGAGGTCAGATCGCGTGACCCTGTGACGTCATAGGTCGCATGACCCTGTGACGTCATAGGTCACATGACCAGTGACGTCATAGGTCACATGACAAGTGACGTCATAGGTCACATGACCAGTGACGTCATAGGTCACATGACCAGTGACGTCATAGGTCACATGACCAGTGACGTCAGATCACGTGACCCTGTGACGTCATAGGTCACATGACCCTGTGACGTCTTAGGTCGCATGACCCTGTGACGTCATAGGTCACATGACCAGTGACGTCATAGGTCACATGACCAATGACGTCCGATCACGTGACCCTGTGACGTCATAGGTCACATGACAGGGTTACGTGATCTGACGTCACTGGTCATGTGAACTATGACGTCACTGGTCATGTGACCTATGACGTCACAGGGTCACGTGATCTGACGTCACTGGTCATGTGACCTATGACGTCACAGGTCATGTGACCTATGACGTCACTGGTCATGTGACCTATGACGTCACAGGGTCATGCGACCTATGACGTCACAGTGTCATGTGACCTATGACGTCACTGGTCATGTGACCTATGACGTCACTGGTCATGTGACCTATGACGTCACTGGTCATGTTTATCTAAAATCTGCTGAAAGACACTCTAGGTTTTATAACTTAATTTGTAGCTGAATTGTATAGATGTTTGGAATGTCATAATAGGATTTGAAAAAAAAACAATATTACGAAATTCACGGTTTGAGAAAATCATGATTGAGAAATTCACGGTTTGAGAAAAGCATGATTGCGAAATGAGAAATTCAAGATTGCGAAATGAGAAGATCATGATTACGAAATTTAGGGTTCGAGAAAATCATGATTGCGAAATAAGAAAATCATGATTACGAAATTCACGGTTTGAGAAAATCATGATTGCGAAATTCACGGTTTGAGAAAATCACGATTGCGGAATGAGAAATTCATGATTGCGATTTTCTCAAACTGTGAATTTCACGTCACGTGATCTGACGTCACTGGTCATGTGACCTATGACGTCACTGGTCATGTGACCTATGACGTCACAGGGTCACGTGATCTGACGTCACTGGTCATGTGACCTATGTCTCAACTCTGAATTACGTAATCATGAATTTCTCATTTCGCAATCATGATTTATTAAACCGTGAATTTCGCAATCATGATTTTCTCAAACCCTGAATTTCGTAATTATATGATTTTCTTATTTCGCAATCATGAATTTTTCATTTCGCAATTCCGCAATCATGATTTTCTCAAACCGTGAATTTCGCAATCATGATTTTCTCAAACCGTGAATTTCGTAATCGTGATTTTCTTAAACCCTGAATTTCGTAATAATGATTTTCTCAAACCCTGAATTTCGTAATCATGATTTTATCAAACCCTGAATTCCGTAATTATGATTTTATCAAACCCTGAATTTCGTAATTGTGATTTTCTCAAATTCAGAATTTTGCAATCGTGATATCGATTTTCTCATTTCGCAATCATGATCTTCTCAAACCGTGAATTTCGCAATCATGATTTCCTCAAACCGTGAATTTCGTAATCATATGATTTTCTCAAACCGTGAATTTCGTAATTGTGATTTTCTCAAATTGAGAATAGCGCAATCGTGATTTTCTCAAGCCCTGAAATTCGTAATCATGATTTTCTCATTTCGCAATCGTGATTCTCTCAAACCGTGAATTTCGTAATCATGATTTTCTCATTTCGCAATCATGAATTTTTTATTCCGTGAATTTCGTAATCATGAGTTTCTCAAACCGTGAATTTCGTAATTGTGATTTTCTCAAATTGAGAATTTTGCAATCGTGATCATGATTTTCTCATTTCGCAATCGTGATTTTCTCAAACCGTGAATTTCGTAATCATAATTTTCTCAAACCGTGAATTTCGTAATCGTGATTTTCTCAAACCCTGAATTTCGTAATCATGATTATCTCAAACCCACAGGGATTTATCACGCTAATATCGGTTGCTGTATTTACTATATATATGTATTGGGCATATCTCGGCTCGTAAGGGAGGTACTGGTTTCAAATTTCGTATGAAGATTCAGTATGAATTAATCTATCGAAATATACCACAGAAAATAGGTTTTGACATTTATTAGCCTATTTCTGAAGACATAAAGATGACTTGTCGATTTTTCGTTAAACGTCGAGTTAGATCCCTTTAACACATATATATATAGTAAATACTGCAAACGGTATTAGCGTGATAAATCCCTGTGCTCAAACCCTGAATTTCGTAATCATGATTTTCTCAACTCTGAATTACGTAATCATGAATTTCTCATTTCGTAATCATGATTTCTTAAACCGTGAATTTCGCAATCATGATTTTCTCAAACCCTGAATTTCGTAATTATATGATTTTCTTATTTCGCAATCATGAATTTTTCATTTCGCAATTCCGCAATCATGATTTTCTCAAACCGTGAATTTCGCAATCATGATTTTCTCAAACCGTGAATTTCGTAATCGTGATTTTCTTAAACCCTGAATTCCGTAATTATGATTTTATCAAACCCTGAATTTCGTAATTGTGATTTTCTCAAATTCAGAATTTTGCAATCGTGATATCGATTTTCTCATTTCGCAATCATGATCTTCTCAAACCGTGAATTTCGCAATCATGATTTCCTCAAACCGTGAATTTCGTAATCATATGATTTTCTCAAACCTTGAATTTCGTAATTGTGATTTTCTCAAATTGAGAATAGCGCAATCGTGATTTTCTCAAGCCCTGAAATTCGTAATCATGATTTTCTCATTTCGCAATCGTGATTTTCTCAAACCGTGAATTTCGTAATCATGATTTTCTCATTTCGCAATCATGATTTTCTCATTTCGCAATTTCGTTATCATGATTTTCTCAAACCCTGAATCTCGCAATCATGATTTTTTTCAAACAGTGAATTTCGTAATCATGATTTTCTCAAACCCTGAATTTTGTAATCATGATTTTCTCAAACCCTGAATTTCGTAATCATGATTTTCTCAAACCCTGACTTTCGTAATCATGATTTTCTCAAACCGTGAATTTCGTAATTGTGATTTTCTCAAATTGAGAATTTTGCAATCGTGATCATGATTTTCTCATTTCGCAATCGTGATTTTCTCAAACCGTGAATTTCGTAATCATGATTTTCTCATTTCGCAATCATGATTTTTTCATCATGCAATTTCGCTATCATGATTTTCTCAAACCCTGAATCTCGCAATCATGATTTTCTCAAACCGTGAACTTCGTAATCATGATTTTCTCAAACCCTGAATTTCGTAATAATGATTTTCTCAAACCCTGAATTTCGTAATTATGATTTTCTCAACCCCGAATTACGTAATCATGAATTTCTCATTTCGCAATCATGATTTCTTAAACCGTGAATTTCGCAATCATGATTTTCTCAAACCCTGAATTTCGTAATTATATGATTTCCTTATTTCGCAATCATGAATTTTTCATTTTGCAATTCCGCAATCATGATTTTCTCAAACCGTGAGTTTCGTAATCGTGATTTTCTTAAACCCTGAATTTCGTAATAATGATTTTCTCAAACCCTGAATTTCGTAATCATGATTTTATCAAACCCTGAATTCCGTAATTATGATTTTATCAAACCCTGAATTTCGTAATTGTGATTTTCTCAAATTGAGAATTTTGCAATCGTGATATCGATTTTCTCATTTGGCAATCATGATTTTCTCAAACCGTGAATTTCGCAATCATGATTTCCTCAAACCGTGAATTTCGTATATCTTCGGTGTACAGTCGATATAAACTAAATGACTAATGGTATAGTCATTTAATGGTGTGATACATTCCAATCTAACGGCGACACCATGCATTGAAAACGACAGGCAAAAACTAATATAAAAGACCATTAAATAGGCACCAGGAATCTGATCATCTTTCATGAGGGGTATCCCATTTTCTCACTATTGCCTCTTGCTTCCAACTCTTTTCTTCCCTGCCTGTCCCCTTTCCTGACGTCATGTCCCGTTTCCTCCCCTCCTATCCTATTTCCTCCCCTTCATGCCCCCTTTCCTCCCCCTCCTGTCCCCTTTCCTCCCCTCCTGTCCCATTTCCTCCTCTTCATGTCCCCAATCCTCCCCCTCCTGTCCCATTTCCTCCCCTCCTGTCCCATTTCCTCCTCTTCATGTCCCCAATCCTCCCCCTCCTGTACCATTTCCTCCTCTTCATGTCCCCTTTCCTCCCCCTCCTGTCCCATTTACTGCTGCCCCAATTCATTCTTGTCCCTTTTCTCCATTCCTGTCCCTTTCCTCCCCTCCCGCCCCTGCCCCCTTTCCCTCTCCCCTAACCTCTTCATCCTGCCCCCTTTCCTCCACTTCCTGACCCCTTTCCTTCCCCTAATGTCCCTTTTCTCATCTGATGTCCCATTTTCTCCCCACCCCCTCTTGCCCCTTTCCCCTCCGCTGCTCCTTCCGACCTTTTCCTCCCCGTCCTTCCCCTTTCCCCTCACGTCTCCTTCCCCGTTCTACTCTCATGTCCCCTTTCTCTCCTGTCCCCTTTCCTCCCAAGTCACTCCTTTCCGCCCTCTCCTGCCCCTTTTCCTCTTCCCCTTTCTCCCTTACCATCCGATCATCCTCTCCACCCCTTTCTATCCCCCCATAAACACTTAATCTGACCTTGAAAATTGTTGTATTACATGCAAAGTTTGATGAAGCCCTACCAGGAATCAAATCTCGCCATTTGCAGCAATTGAAGGACGATATAATGAGAAAAATCACTAAAGGTAAGTTCATTTCTGATTTGAAAAATTATCACCACTGGTGATTCACCAGGTCGCGATAAACCTGGTAGCTTCGTTTTGCATAAGATTGGTCATGAGCTCTGACGTCACGTCAACTTTCATCACATGACTTGTCAAATTTTAATAAGGTTACGTTACGTGACGACAGTTGAAATATCGCAGAGACCCAGTGGCGTCATATGACCCGTCACCTGATCGATCACGTGACCAGAGGTCGGGTCATGAGACAAGTTGCGTCATAGATCACGTTACCAGTGACGTCAAAGGTCATGACATTGCGTCATATGCGACCAGTGTGGTCGGTTCACGTTTCCAGTGAAGTCATAGATCACGTGACCAGTGACGTCATAGGTCACATGACCAATTACGTTATAGATCATGTGACCAGTCAGGCCTTGTCATGTGACCAGTGACGTCATAGATCACGTGACCAGTGATGTCAGGTCTCGTAAGCATATGACCACAGATCACGTGACCCTGTGACGTATTAGGTCACATGACCCTGTAACGTCATAGGTCACATGACAAGTGACGTCAGATCACGTGACCCTGTGACGTCATAGGTCACATGACCCTGTGACGTCAGATCACGTGACCCTGTGACGTCATAGGTCACATGACCCTGTGACGTCATAGGTCACATGAGCAGTGACGTCATAAGTCACATGACCAGTGACGTCAGATCACGTGACCCTGTGACGTCATAGGTCACATGACCAGTGACGTCATAGGTCACATGACCAGTGACGTCAGATCACTTGACCCTTTGACGTCATAGGTCACATGACCCTGTGACGTCATAGGTCACATGACAAGTGACGTCATAGGTCACATGACAAGTGACGTCATAGGTCACATGACAAGTGACGTCAGATCACGTGACCCTATGACGTCATAGGTCACATGACCCTTTGACGTCATAGGTCACATGACCCTGTGACGTCATAGGTCACATGACAAGTGACGTCATAGGTCACATGACAAGTGACGTCATAGGTCACATGACAAGTGACGTCAGATCACGTGACCCTATGACGTCATAGGTCACATGACCCTGTGACGTCATAGGTCACATGACCCTGTGACGTCATAGGTCACATGACCAGTGACGTCATAGGTCACATGAGCAGTGACGTCATAGGTCACATGACCAGTGACGTCAGATCACGTGACCCTGTGACGTAATAGGTCACATGACCCTGTGACGTCATATGTCACATGACCAGTGACGTCATAGGTCACATGACCAGTGACGTCAGATCACGTGACCCTGTGACGTCATAAGTCACATGACCCTGTGACTTCTTAGGTCACATGACCCTGTGACGTCATAGGTCACATGACCAGTGACGTCATAGGTCACATGACAGTGACGACAGATCACGTGACCCTGTGACGTCATAGGTCACATGACCCTGTGACGTCATAGGTCACATGACCAGTGACGTCATAGGTCACATGACCAGTGACGTCATAGGTCACATGACCAGTGACGTCAGATCACGTGACCCTGTGACGTCATAGGTCACATGACCAGTGACGTCATAGGTCACACGACCAGTGACGTCATAGGTCACATGACCAGTGACGTCAGATCACGTGACCCTGTGACGTCATAGGTCACGTGACCCTGTGACGTCATAGGTCACATGACCAGTGACGTCATAGGTCACATGACCAGTGACGGCAGATCACGTGACCCTTTGACGTCATAGGTCACATGACCCTGTGACGTCATAGGTCACATGACCAGTGACGTCAGATCACGTGACCCTGTGACGTAATAAGTCACATGACCAGTGACGTCATAGGTCACATGACCCTGTGACGTCAGATCACGTGACCCTGTGACGTCATAGGTCACATGACCCTGTGACGTCATAGGTCACATGACCAGTGACGTCATAGGTCACATGACCAGTGACGTCAGATCACGTGACCCTGTGACGTCATAGGTCACATGACCAGTGACGTCATAGGTCACATGACCAGTGACGTCATAGGTCACATGACCAGTGACGTCATAGGTCACATGACCAGTGACGTCATAGGTCACATGACCAGTGACGTCATAGGTCACATGACCAGTGACGTCAGATCACGTGACCCTGTGACGTCATAGGTCACATGACCCTGTGACGTCTTAGGTCGCATGACCCTGTGACGTCATAGGTCACATGACCAGTGACGTCATAGGTCACATGACCAGTGACGTCCGATCACGTGACCCTGTGACGTCATAGGTCACATGACCCTGTGACGTCATAGGTCACATGACCAGTGACGTCAGATCACGTGACCCTGTGACGTCATAGGTCACATGCCCCTGTGACGTCATAGGTCACATGACCAGTGACGTCATAGGTCACATGACCAGTGACGTCAGATCACGTGACCCTGTGACGTCATAGGTCACATGACCAGTGACGTCGTAGGTCACATGACCAGTGACGTCATAGGTCACATGACCAGTGACGTCAGATCACGTGACGTGAAATTCACAGTTTGAGAAAATCGCAATCATGAATTTCTCATTCCGCAATCGTGATTTTCTCAAACCGTGAATTTCGCAATCATGATTTTCTCAAACCGTGAATTTCGTAATCATGATTTTCTTATTTCGCAATCATGATTTTCTCGAACCCTAAATTTCGTAATCATGATCTTCTCATTTCGCAATCATCAATTTCTCATTTCGCAATCATGCTTTTCTCAAACCGTGAATTTCTCAATCATCATTTTCTCAAACCGTGAATTTCGTAATATTGTTTTTTTTTCAAATCCTGAGTTTCATAGTAATGATTTTCTCAAACCCTGAAATTCGTAATCATGATTTTCTCATTTCGCAATAATGAATTTCTCATTTCGCAATCATGATTTTCTCAAACGTTGAATTTCGCAAACATGATTATCTCAAACTGTGAATTTCGGAATCATGATTTTCTCAAAAAGTGAATTTCGTAATCATGATTTTCTCATTTCGCAATCATGAATTTCTCATTTCGCAATCATGAATTTCTCATTTCGCAATTTCGAAATCATGATTTTTTCAAACAGTGAATTTCGTAATCATGATTTTCTCAAACCCTGAATTTCGTAATCATGATTTTCTCAAACCCTGAATTTCGTAATCATGATTTTCTCAAACCCTGAATTTCGTAATTATGATTTTCTCAAACCGTGAATTTCGTAATCATGATTTTTTCAAACCGTGAATTTCGTAATGGTGATTTTCTCAAATTGAGAATTTTGCAATCGTGATCATGATTTTCTCATTTCGCAATCGTGATTTTCTCAAACCGTGAATTTCGTAATCATGATTTTCTCAAACCGTGAATTTCGTAATCATGATTTTCTCAAACCCTGAATTTTGTAATCATGATTTTCTCAAACCCTGAATTTCGTAATCATGATTTTCTCAAACCCTGACTTTCGTAATAATGATTTTCTCAAACCGTGAATTTCGTAATCATGATTTTCTCAAACCGTGAATTTCGTAATTGTGATTTTCTCAAATTGAGAATTTTGCAATCGTGATCATGATTTTATCATTTCGCAATCATGATTTTCTCAAACCGTGAATTTCGTAATCGTGATTTTCTCAAACCCTGAATTTCGTAATCATGATTATCTCAAACCCTGAATTTCGTAATCTTGATTTTCTCAACTCTGAATAACGTAATCATGAATTTCTCATTTCGCAATCATGATTTCTTAAACCGTGAATTTCGCAATCATGATTTTCTCACACAATGAATTTCGTAATTATATGATTTTCTTATTTCGCAATCATGAATTTTTCATTTCGCAATTCCGCAATCATGATTTTCTCAAACCGTGAATTTCGCAATCATGATTTTCTCAAACCGTGAATTTCGTAATCGTGATTTTCTTAAACCCTGAATTTCGTAATAATGATTTTCTCAAACCCTGAATTTCGTAATCATGATTTTATCAAACCCTGAATTCCGTAATTATGATTTTATCAAACCCTGAATTTCGTAATTGTGATTTTCTCAAATTCAGAATTTTGCAATCGTGATATCGATTTTCTCATTTTGCAATCATGATCTTCTCAAACCGTGAATTTCGCAATCATGATTTCCTCAAACCTTGAATTTCGTAATTGTGATTTTCTCAAATTGAGAATAGCGCAATCGTGATTTTCTCAAGCCCTGAAATTCGTAATCATGATTTTCTCATTTCGCAATCGTGATTTTCTCAAACCGTGAATTTCGTAATCATGATTTTCTCATTTCGCAATCATGATTTTTTCATTTCGCAATTTCGTTATCATGATTTTCTCAAACCCTGAATCTCGCAATCATGATTTTTTCAAACAGTGAATTTCGTAATCATGATTTTCTCAAACCCTGAATTTTGTAATCATGATTTTCTCAAACCCTGAATTTCGTAATCATGATTTTCTCAAACCCTGACTTTCGTAATTATGATTTTCTCAAACCGTGAATTTCGTAATCATGATTTTCTCAAACCGTGAATTTCGTAATTGTGATTTTCTCAAATTGAGAATTTTGCAATCGTGATCATGATTTTATCATTTCGCAATCATGATTTTCTCAAACCGTGAATTTCGTAATCGTGATTTTCTCAAACCCTGAATTTCGTAATCATGATTATCTCAAACCCTGAATTTCGTAATCTTGATTTTCTCAACTCTGAATAACGTAATCATGAATTTCTCATTTCGCAATCATGATTTCTTAAACCGTGAATTTCGCAATCATGATTTTCTCACACAATGAATTTCGTAATTATATGATTTTCTTATTTCGCAATCATGAATTTTTCATTTCGCAATTCCGCAATCATGATTTTCTCAAACCGTGAATTTCGCAATCATGATTTTCTCAAACCGTGAATTTCGTAATCGTGATTTTCTTAAACCCTGAATTTCGTAATAATGATTTTCTCAAACCCTGAATTTCGTAATCATGATTTTATCAAACCCTGAATTCCGTAATTATGATTTTATCAAACCCTGAATTTCGTAATTGTGATTTTCTCAAATTCAGAATTTTGCAATCGTGATATCGATTTTCTCATTTTGCAATCATGATCTTCTCAAACCGTGAATTTCGCAATCATGATTTCCTCAAACCTTGAATTTCGTAATTGTGATTTTCTCAAATTGAGAATAGCGCAATCGTGATTTTCTCAAGCCCTGAAATTCGTAATCATGATTTTCTCATTTCGCAATCGTGATTTTCTCAAACCGTGAATTTCGTAATCATGATTTTCTCATTTCGCAATCATGATTTTTTCATTTCGCAATTTCGTTATCATGATTTTCTCAAACCCTGAATCTCGCAATCATGATTTTTTCAAACAGTGAATTTCGTAATCATGATTTTCTCAAACCCTGAATTTTGTAATCATGATTTTCTCAAACCCTGAATTTCGTAATCATGATTTTCTCAAACCCTGACTTTCGTAATTATGATTTTCTCAAACCGTGAATTTCGTAATCATGATTTTCTCAAACCGTGAATTTCGTAATTGTGATTTTCTCAAATTGAGAATTTTGCAATCGTGATCATGATTTTCTCATTTCGCAATCGTGATTTTCTCAAACCGTGAATTTCGTAATCATGATTTTCTCATTTCGCAATCATGATTTTTTCATCATGCAATTTCGCTATCATGATTTTCTCAAACCCTGAATCTCGCAATCATGATTTTCTCAAACCGTGAACTTCGTAATCATGATTTTCTCAAACCCTGAATTTCGTAATAATGATTTTCTCAAACCCTGAATTTCGTAATCATGATTTTCTCACACCCTGAATTTCGTAATTATATGATTTTATTATTTCGCAATCATGAATTTCCCATTTCGCAATTCCGCAATCATGATTTTCTCAAACCGTGAATTTCGCCATCATGATTTTCTCAAACCCTGAATTTCGTAATTGTGATTTTCTCAAACCCTGAATTTCGTAATCATGATTATCTCAAACCCTGAATTTCGTAATCATGATTTTCTCAACCCCGAATTACGTAATCATGAATTTCTCATTTCGCAATCATGATTTCTTAAACCGTGAATTTCGCAATCATGATTTTCTCAAACCCTGAATTTCGTTATTATATGATTTTCTTATTTCGCAATCATGAATTTTTCATTTCGCAATCCGCAATCATGATTTTCTCAAACCGTGAATTTCGCAATCATGATTTTCTCAAACCATGAGTTTCGTAATCGTGATTTTCTTAAACCCTGAATTGCAATGCATTATGCAGATGCTGCATCTGACCCACATTTCACACTTGAGCAATGAGGTTAAATAAAATGGGATACTCCGATAGGTCTATTTCTGGCCTTTTTAAAGTCTTAGATCAATAAAAAAAAAACTTGTGGGTGATGCATCTGATGATGCTTACTGCAATGCACTTGACAGGTGCTGCATCTGACCTTTATTTCACGCTTGATTGACCAGGTAAGGTAAAATTAGAAAGTTCATTTCCAGCCTTCTTTAATTTCTTTATCAACCAAATTTGTGTGGGTGATGCATCTGGAAATACTTTTTGCAATATAGGTACAGATGCTGGTCATGTGACAATGTAGCCATCATGTTGAGAGCTGTCATCTCTGATGGCTCTATGTTTTTAAATGGTGGCATAATTTATGCCCTCACATTTTTTAAATATATACATAAATTAAGTCTGTCTAAAGTTAGACTTAACTAAATCAATTCAGTGCAAGTTGAGGGTTTGATATCGTATAAGCAATGGTGTAAATAATTATGATTTGTACAGAAAAGACAATGCTTTTTAGCTCACGTGAGCGAAGCTCGTCTGTCGTCCGTCTGTTGTTAACTTTCTAACATTTTCGACTTCTCCTCTGAAATCACTGCACAGAATTTCATGAAACCTTACAGGAAGCAAGTACTGAAGGTCTTCTATTAAGTTTGTGTTTTTCTTGCTAATCGGTCAACAAATATGGCCACCGACGGCTCTGATTGGTTGACACATTTTCGACATTTCCCCTGCAACCGCTGCACAGAATTTCATAAAGCCTTACAGGAATCAAGTACTCAAGGTCCTCTACGAAGTTTGTGTTTTTCATGCCGATCGGTCAACAAATATGGCCGCCATGGGCTCTGATTAGATGACACATTTTGGAATTCTCCTCTGCAACCGCTGCACAGAATTTCATAAAACCTCACAGGAAGCAAGTACTCAAGGTCCTCTACCAAGTTTGTGTTTTTTCATGCCAACTGGTAAAAAAATATGGCCGCCCAAGGCTCTGATTTGATGACCCATTTTCGACATATCCTCTGAAACTGCCACACAGAATTTAACGAAACCTTACTGGAAGCAAGTACTCAAGGTCCTCTGCCAAATTGTCCACTATTATTCTTTTGTTTGCAACTCAGATGAGCGATGTGGCCCACTTGGTCCTCTTGTTGTACCCCCTGCAAATGAAGTTTCGGGGGGTACATTAGGAATCACCCTGTCCATCTATCAGTCCTCTTAAAAATTTTAAAAGCAGATTTCCTTTATAATATTATTGGTAGGCCTTTTATTTTAATTATGCCCCCAGAATCAAAGGTTCAGGGGGCATATAGTTTTTGGCCTGTCCGTCTGTTTGTTAGTATGTTTATCTGTCTGTTTGTTCGAAGAACTTTAACATTGGGCATAACTTTTGAATGGTAAGTGATAGGGCTTTCATATTTCACATGTATATTCCTTGTGACAAGACCTTTCCATTGATACCAAAATTTTTGACCTTGACCTTTGACCTACTTTTAAAAAACTTTAACATTGGGCATAACTTTTGAATGATAAGTGATAGGGCTTTCATATTTCACATGTGTATTCCTTGTGACAAGACCTTTCCATTGATACCAAAAATTTTTACCTCGTGACCTTGACCTTTGACCTACTTTTCAAAAACTTGAACATTGGGTATAACTTTTTAATGGTAAGTGATAGGGCTTTCATATTTGACATGTGTATTCCTTGTGACAAGACCTTTCCATCAATACCAAAACTTCATACCTCGTGACCTTGACCTTTGACATACTTTTCAAAAACTTGAACATTGGGTATAACTTTTTAATGGTAAGTGATAGGGCTTTCATATTTCACATGTGTATTTTTTGTGACAAAACCTTTCCATTGATATCAAAATTTTTGACCTCATGACCTTGACCTTTGACATACTTTTAAAAAACTTTAAAATTGGGCATTGCTTTTGAATGGTAAGTGATAGGGCTTTCATATTTCACATGTGTATTCCTTGTGACAAGACCTTTCAATTGATATCAAAATGTTTGACCTGGTGACGTTGACCTTGACCTTTGACATACTTTTCAAAAACTTTAACATTGGGCATAACTTTTGAATGGTTAGTGATAGAGCTTTCATATTTGACATGTCTATTCCTTGTGACAAGACCTTTTCATTGATACCAAAATTTTTTACCTCTTGACCTTTTAACCCAGTAACCCTGACCTTGACCTTTCACATACATGTACTTAACAGAAAATAGTGTTTATACCAACAAAGATGCCACCGGGGGCATTCGTGTTTCACAAACACAGGCTTTATTCATACACGCATTCACCATAAAGAGTGCTATATTTTGGTACCATGTGACCTTGTCCTTCACCCTGTACAACATTTTACTGTCATGATTATGCTGTTGAACGCAGTGTGACTTGGCCTTAAGGATGTGTCGTGACCTTCAGCCAAGGTCATAAAAAGTAAAACCGAATGTCTGTTCCATAATGTCATCCCCTGTGCATGGATTTCAATAATATTTCACAAAATTGTTCCTGTAAAAGTCCTAAGGGTGTGTCATGGCCTTGAACCAAGGTCATAGGTAAATTAAGTTCACAGGTCAAAATAGAGGCCATGACTAAAACTTTGTCTGGGGCATAACTTCTTTCCTTGTGCATGGATCGATTTAAAAAATATTTCACAAAATTGTTCCTTAGAACCAAAGTGTGTGTTATGACCTTGGAACACTTCCGTATTATTATGACCTTAAACCAAGGTCAAAGGTCAAAGTCACAATGGATACTTGATCCAAGATAATTTTTCAAAGAATATTACTGCAGATGTATTTTTGTCATGTTAGGGGCAAAGATCCAGTTCATCATAGGTGATCAATACTTTCATATTTCCATATATGTGAACCTCCCGGCGGGAGGACGAAATCTCCCGACGAAACGAGGATACTCCCGACCTGAAATAGTCCTCCCGATTCCTCCCGACGAAACGAAATCCTCCCGACGAAAACGAAAACCCTCCAGATATCTCCAGATGAAACGCAAAATCCCCAGTTGTGTGTTACGTTACACATAACGCCGTCTGTAGTGATCGAGCAGACAATCAGATTTCAAAACAAATTAATTAGTGCTAATTATACAGGTGACAGGTATATTGCTGGACAAACAATGTAATTAGAGCGGCGTTCTCTACACCGTCATGGATACGTATACTCGTCTGCCCCCGGGGATGAATACCAGTACATAAGAATGTCGTCGAGGGTGCGTAGTACTTAGGACACCGTCCGATTATAATTCTCGTAAAGGAGAAAGAGGAAATATATCGGAAAGAATATCAGTTGGACAATTTACAGGGATTGGAAAGGCCATGCGACATAGTCCCATTCCGATTGAAAACAGCCAACTAAATCGGCAACGCGCTGCATGCGCCCTGGTGCACGTTATTCTATACGGTGCCCATTTTCGGTTTTTAAATCTATCTAAACGCTTTGTACTCGTATAAATTTACGTTGTAACGTAGATATAGTACCAGAAGCAGTAACACGTTGATCCTCTCACCCGAAAGGTTCTTTTCTATTATGATACTGTTTACAATATTGATTTTTCTCCGACATTCTTTTTTATCCTCGTTCCGCGCCTGAGATTTAAATCTCCAACGTCCAGTCTCACGTATCTTATAATCTACGCACAGGTACTTGTGTATGCGTTCGTCCGTAAAATTATGATGTCATTTTAAGTGGTCAGTCAATGGGTACAAATTGATACAGAAACGTCAATTGCAGCCATGCTGCCCTGATGTATTGACCCCCCCACATCCTAATATCAGCGAAGCTGAAAATGAAGCTTCCCATACATGGACATGAAAAATGCAGAATTTGGTCTTTGCTGTTCTGTGATATTTGCCAAAAATATACTGTGCTGGTACTAAAACTATTTGCAATGGGTATAAATTGGGAATTTCACGACTGAAAAAATGTGCTGAAGTATACATGTACATACATTGTATGCAAAGCTTTTTAAAACTGATCATTTTTGTGAAGAAAGATGGCCCATTGTTTTTGAGAATAGTCCATTGAAGTCCAAGTGGAAGGGGTCATAGTCCCATTGAGCAAGCACTGGGACAATTATAGAGGAAACTTATTTATCGTATGAAACTCTAATGAATTTGTTAACTGTTTTAAAGATTCTTGTTTTTACTCATCACAAATTGTTGCTCTTTCTAACCAGGCATGTCTAACATACCAGCAAAGTAGAAAGTGATAAAAAGAAAAATCATAACAAATTTACATTCATTTGTAGATTTTTCCCTCATTTCACCTAAAATAACGGTAAGCCGATGACCGATAAATCCTGCAGATGAAACATTAAAAACCTCCAGATGAGAGGCCAAATCTCCAGATGAAAAATGAAAATCCTCCAGATTTGTGGAGGCAAAAGGTTCACATGTATGTATTTCATGCATTGCAGAATTAGATTTCAATAGAAGAAAATTAAGATTAAATTTTTTTTAAAGATTTTAAAAATATTGCATTTCAGATTGAAATGGTGTTATGTGCAAGTAGTGGAGCACTAGACAGCAAAAAGGACAGAGACAGAAGATTTCAGAAGAAAAAAGAAGATTTATTTAAGATAATTATAAGATGTAGCTCTTAATATGAAATGTAACTAATAGATGATGTACTGTTATTTACTTAGTGTAAGATTTGTGATATTGAGACTTGTGGAACAGCAACGTGTGTATTTTATTTTTCGCGTCAAACAACAATTAATGGTCCCCCCCCCCCAAAAAAAAACCCAATCCCTACCCCACCCACCCCCTCAAATATAATATCAAAGATTTTTAAAAAAATTATATAATCAAAATTATAATATAATAAAACAAAAATATAAAATATAAAATGATGAAATGAGTTAAAAAAGAAAAATATACTAAAAAAAAAACCATGAAAGAATTAGGAAATATCGGTACAATACCTGTCTGAATACAAAAACTAAACAAGGTGGAGTTGGATGGCTGAAGGGGAGGAAGGAGGCCAGTAAAAAAAACACTACATTAAAAAAAATGAATAAAAAGCAAAATGAAAATAAAAACAAAACAAAATTTAAAGAAAAAGAAAGTTGAGAATAAATCATTAAAACAATCAATGAATAAAAAATCCTAATTGGTTGACATTTAAGCAAAATGAAATAAAATTTAAATGGTGGAGTTGGATGGCTGAAGGGGAGGAAGGAGGCCATTAGAATGAAAAAATAATAATAAAGACACAAAAGAGAGTTGAAAATACTCCAAATTTAACATAAATCATAGAAAAGGGTTGACATTACTGCATAATAAATCTATTAAACTGTTATAGAAAAAATGTACATGGAGTTTGTTTATGGTTCTGAGTGTATAAATAAAACTATATCTAGGAGAGAAATGGTAATGTGGAGATGGATGGTTGAAGGGAATTAAGGAGTTAAGAACTTCTGGCCATTAAACATGATAAAAAGAAAAAAAATGTATGGATCAACCATAAAAAAAAATGTATGGATCAACCATAAAAAAATGTATGGATCAACCATAAAAAAAAATGTATGGATCAACCATAAAAAAATGTATGGATCAACCATAAAAAAAATGTATGGATCAACTGTAAAAAAATGTATGGATCAACCATAAAAAAATGTATGGTCAACCATAAAAAAAAGTATGGATCAACCATTAAAAAAATGTATGGATCAAACATGAAAAAAATGTATGGATCAACCATAAAAAATGTATGGATCAACCATAAAAAAAAATGTATGGATCAGCCATAAAAAAAATGTATGGATCAACCATAAAAACAATAATGGTGTATAGAATTGGTTGACATTTTCACTTAATCAATAAAACAAAGCTGCTGCATTATAAAGAGAATTGTTTGAATGGTAAAAACAAAGCTTTATATATTTAAAGATGCTAAATTGGTTGACAATTTTAGATAAGTATGAAGTCCTCTGTATGTTCACTTAGTCTATATAGGGTTCAATATTGACGTTATACAGCTTAAGCAGATTTTAAGTAGCAGCTTTTTTCGTTTTTTTTTCACGTTTTCTTTGAAGTATGTGATGTCATGCATTGTTTATTTTACACTTGGCTTAGTTTGCTACAAGTAGACATTATTATGTAATATAGAAATAAATCTTAACTGAGTTTCCACAGAGGCCGAAAGTTTGCGGATATTGATAAAGTATGTATATATGTTAAACATTGATAAATTGTAGAAATTATGGATTGCTGAACTTCTTAGGAGTTAGGAGGCCATAAATATAAAAGATATTAAAGTGCGAGAAAAACAAAATAATAAAACATGGGCAGAACTAAAAGGTTATGCTGGTGCTGTTCCCGGCTGCCTCTGAAATATTAGCCAAACTCTTTGATTTTACCTGTTTTTACGTATATTTTTTTTCAAATCCTTATGCTGGACCCTGGCTGACGACTTGTCCCCCCCCCTTTCCCCTTGACATTTTTTTTATCTGTGCATCACAGTAAAAGATTGGGATTATATCTTCATAGAAAGTTTATGTTATTTCGTATTCAGATCGGTTAATGAGTTGTTCAGCAACATAATAATACTGAACATAAAGATGAAAATATAATTATGATAACATTATGGAACATTAGAAGACGGAGATCAAAATTTTTTTTCAAAAGATTGGAATATATTTATTCGTTACATTTAAAGCTTATATAGAATTGGTTGTCACTAAACAAATAGTAAAACTAGAATCATGTCTGCATTATTAATTATAAACCAAAAAGGAAAATATAGTCGTGTACTCGCCGAACAAACATCAAAATAGTCTACTTAAACATGAAGTAGATGGTACAGTTGGATGGCTGTAAGGCAAGAGATGAGGTCTGACAATAGAAAAAACAAAATGTTGAGGATAAAACATCGATGGTGTATACCCATGTAAAATTAGTTGGTTTTTTTTTTTCGGACACTGCCGCACACTGTATAATATGCCGCTTCAGACACTGTCGCACACTGTATGATATGCTGCTTCAGACACTGCCGCACACTGTATAACATTGCCACTTCTGACACTGCCGTACACTATATAATATGCTGCTTCGATTGGAATATATTTATTCGTTACATTTAAAGCTTATATAGAATTGGTTGTCACTAAACAAATAGTAAAACTAGAATCATGTCTGAATTATTAATTATAAACCAAAAAGGAAAATATAGTCGTGTACTCGCCGAACAAACATCAAAATAGTCTACTTAAACATGAAGTAGATGGTACAGTTGGATGGCTGTAAGGCAAGAGATGAGGTCTGACAATAGAAAAAACAAAATGTTGAGGATAAAACATCGATGGTGTATACCCATGTAAAATTAGTTGGTTTTTTTTTTCGGACACTGCCGCACACTGTATAATATGCCGCTTCAGACACTGTCGCACACTGTATGATATGCTGCTTCAGACACTGCCGCACACTGTATAACATTGCCACTTCTGACACTGCCGTACACTATATAATATGCTGCTTCGGACACTGCCGCACACTGTATAATATGCCGCTTCGGACACTGCCACACACTATATAATGTGCCGCTTCGGACACTGCCGCACACTGTATAACATTGCCGCTTAGGACACTGCCGCACACTATATAAGATGCCGCTTCGGACACTGCCGCACAATGTTTAACATTGCCGCTTCGGACACTGCTGCACACTATATAATTTGCAGCTTCGGACACTGCCGCACACTGTATAATATGCCGCTTAGGAATATAATATGCCACTTCGGACACTGACGCACACTTTATAACATTGCCACTTCGGACACTGCTGCACTCTTTAAGATATGCCGCTTCGGACACTGCCGCACAATGTTTAACATTGCCGCTTCAGACACTGGCACACACTATATAATATGCCGCTTCGGACACTGCTGCACACTGTATAATATGCCGCTTCGGACACTGCCGCACACTATATAATATGCTGCCGATGAGAATTTTTTTTTGTTATTTCAGAAGAAATTCTCAAGTGTCTTACTTTTGATGGGTGTTTAAAAACAAAATATCTGTAAACTTCATTAAAAAAAAGAGTAAAACCAAAACAAAATGAAACAAACTTTAAGTTAATTAAAAACAAAAAAAAAAATTTAAAGAGAAAAAGTTAAGATTAAATCGTTAGAATTTATATTCTAGCTTTAAAATCAAATCTGTGAATGATGTTTTAAAATAAAAAGCTAAACTTACAAAAAGTGGTAGAGTTTGTAATTGCTGAAGTGGAGCAAGGCTCAAGCCATGAAAAATAAAAAGCAAAATTGTTGTTAAACGAAAAAAATCAACATATGAGAATTATTTTTTTTCACATAACTCGAATATAATTATAAATTGGTCGACTTGATCCTCAAAATAAAATAAAATGGATTGTGTAGTAAAGTCATAGAAGAAATTGTCATAAAAAAAGTTGAAACAAAAATTGAAACCCCCCCCCCCCCCTCCCTTCTCCCCCCCCCCCTCAATTTTTCCCAAGACTTGAATATATAAGTTGAGCTGGTTATCATGCAGCTTGGTACAAAATTCGAAGTTAGTAAATTATGGGGTTGCATGGACTACAGAGAAGAGGAAGGTGGCCATAAAATGTCACAACAGCATTACAATTAAACCAAATACATAAAATTAATGAAAACAAAATAAAATAAAAGTAATTTAAAATGAAAACAAAACAAATTAAATTAAAAGAAAAAGAGATGAGAATAAAGTATTTTTGACAAATTTTTTCATATAAAATATAAATTGATTGACAAATTAGACTATATTGAAACTAAACTGTTAATAAATGGTGGAGCTGGATGGCTGAAGGGGAGGAAGGAGGCCATATTAAAAATTAAATTTTAGAAGAGAGAAAAAAATTGGATGTGGATAAATTACATTGCCACAAAATACTTGAATATATAAAAGTAAATCAATTTAATTGACTCAGGTTTCATAGTAAAACTATCAACAGTGAAAATTAAAAACAGGTCCACAGACCTTTAGATCTTGATTTTGAAAGCAATTCTCTTGGTCATTAACTTTAAAGCTAGACTACGGTTTTTATACATGACTCGAAGGTTTCACATATCACCAAGTCATGTTATTAAATTAAATTTATTTACAAAAAGCAACCCGAACTGAATCTGTAATTTTGATTATTGAAATTTGATCACAAGTTGAATTCTTGTCTTATATAATTAAATTGTATTTTTCATTAACTTTTTCAAGGTGTTGAGACTTTTTCATTGTGTTGAGACTTTTTAATTTGTGTCAGAGCACACTTCAGTGGTACAAAATATCTTTATGGGTATTGATTTATTAATGTATGCACCACCTCGAATGATTTTACTGCATTGCTATATATATATCTCATTGAATTGCAAAAGTTTGTTACATTGATATATCCTTAAGAATGGATAGTCATTTGACCATTACCAAACTTTGCAGAAAAAAAGAGAAACCACAATTAATTGAACTTGTATTACGCATAATAAGTGGATGGAATCATCACATAAAATATTTACAGTGTCTGTCATTTAAAAAAAAATCTGTGAAGCAAAGGATTTACAAACTTAGGAAAAATAGCAACAAATGGTAAAAAAAAATTCATTCACAATCATCCATGTATTGTACAAAAATGACACATACCACCCGCCCACATTTCATATTTCCCACCCCAGAGGAATTGGATCGGCTAGGTGCCTGCTGGCAACACCCGCTACGATGAGCAACAGACGTTGCCTATTATGACATTCCCAACATCTATGTCATAAAAGAATACAATTCAGCTACAAATTAAGTTATACACCCTAGAGTGTCTTTCAGCAGATTTTAGATAAATAGAAATTTCATTATGATACATCTTATAATGAAGTGGAGTGAATGGTATCCAATAACAGGCGGAGGAAACTAACAATGAAATTGCTGCAATTTTCTATCTACACGTTCATACGTAACATTGATCTCCTGATAGAGGCCATAAAAGATCAATACTCCTGCTTATATCTTCGGTGTACAGTCGATATAAACTAAATGACTAATGGTATAGTCATTTAATGGTGTGATACATTCCAATCTAACGGCGACACCATGCATTGAAAACGACAGGCAAAAACTAATATAAAAGACCATTAAATAGGCACCAGGAATCTGATCATCTTTCATGAGGGGTATCCCATTTTCTCACTATTGCCTCTTGCTTCCAACTCTTTTCTTCCCTGCCTGTCCCCTTTCCTGACGTCATGTCCCGTTTCCTCCCCTCCTATCCTATTTCCTCCCCTTCATGCCCCCTTTCCTCCCCCTCCTGTCCCCTTTCCTCCCCTCCTGTCCCATTTCCTCCTCTTCATGTCCCCAATCCTCCCCCTCCTGTCCCATTTCCTCCCCTCCTGTCCCATTTCCTCCTCTTCATGTCCCCAATCCTCCCCCTCCTGTACCATTTCCTCCTCTTCATGTCCCCTTTCCTCCCCCTCCTGTCCCATTTACTGCTGCCCCAATTCATTCTTGTCCCTTTTCTCCATTCCTGTCCCTTTCCTCCCCTCCCGCCCCTGCCCCCTTTCCCTCTCCCCTAACCTCTTCATCCTGCCCCCTTTCCTCCACTTCCTGACCCCTTTCCTTCCCCTAATGTCCCTTTTCTCATCTGATGTCCCATTTTCTCCCCACCCCCTCTTGCCCCTTTCCCCTCCGCTGCTCCTTCCGACCTTTTCCTCCCCGTCCTTCCCCTTTCCCCTCACGTCTCCTTCCCCGTTCTACTCTCATGTCCCCTTTCTCTCCTGTCCCCTTTCCTCCCCAGTCACTCCTTTCCGCCCTCTCCTGCCCCTTTTCCTCTTCCCCTTTCTCCCTTACCATCCGATGATCCTCTCCACCCCTTTCTATCCCCCCATAAACACTTAATCTGACCTTGAAAATTGTTGTATTACATGCAAAGTTTGATGAAGCCCTACCAGGAATCAAATCTCGCCATTTGCAGCAATTGAAGGACGATATAATGAGAAAAATCACTAAAGGTAAGTTCATTTCTGATTTGAAAAATTATCACCACTGGTGATTCACCAGGTCGCGATAAACCTGGTAGCTTCGTTTTGCATAAGATTGGTCATGAGCTCTGACGTCACGTCAACTTTCATCACATGACTTGTCAAATTTTAATAAGGTTACGTTACGTGACGACAGTTGAAATATCGCAGAGCCCCAGTGGCGTCATATGACCCGTCACCTGATCGATCACGTGACCAGAGGTCGGGTCATGAGACAAGTTGCGTCATAGATCACGTTACCAGTGACGTCAAAGGTCATGACATTGCGTCATATGCGACCAGTGTGGTCGGTTCACGTTTCCAGTGAAGTCATAGATCACGTGACCAGTGACGTCATAGGTCACATGACCAATTACGTTATAGATCATGTAACCAGTCAGGCCTTGTCATGTGACCAGTGACGTCATAGATCACGTGACCAGTGATGTCAGGTCTCGTAAGCATATGACGACAGATCACGTGACCCTGTGACGTAATAGGTCACATGACCCTGTAACGTCATAGGTCACATGACCAGTGACGTCAGATCACGTGACCCTGTGACGTCATAGGTCACATGACCCTGTGACGTCAGATCACGTGACCCTGTTACGTCATAGGTCACATGACCCTGTGACGTCATAGGTCACATGACCAGTGACGTCAGATCACGTGACCCTGTAACGTCATAGGTCACATGACCAGTGACGTCATAGGTCACATGACCAGTGACGTCATAGGTCACATGACCTGTGACGTCAGATCGCGTGACCCTGTGACGTCATAGGTCGCATGACCCTGTGACGTCATAGGTCACATGACCAGTGACGTCATAGGTCACATGACAAGTGACGTCATAGGTCACATGACCAGTGACGTCATAGGTCATTTGACCAGTGACGTCATAGGTCACATGACCAGTGACGTCAGATCACGTGACCCTGTGACGTCATAGGTCACATGACCCTGTGACGTCTTAGGTCGCATGACCCTGTGACGTCATAGGTCACATGACCAGTGACGTCATAGGTCACATGACCAATGACGTCCGATCACGTGACCCTGTGACGTCATAGGTCACATGACAGGGTTACGTGATCTGACGTCACTGGTCATGTGAACTATGACGTCACTGGTAATGTGAGCTATGACGTCACAGGGTCACGTGATCTGACGTCACTGGTCATGTGACCTATGACGTCACAGGTCATGTGACCTATGACGTCACTGGTCATGTGACCTATGACGTCACAGGGTCATGCGACCTATGACGTCACAGTGTCACGTGAAACGACGTCACTGGTCATGTGACCTATGACGTCACTGGTCATGTGACCTATGTCTCAACTCTGAATTACGTAATCATGAATTTCTCATTTCGCAATCATGATTTCTTAAACCGTGAATTTCGCAATCATGATTTTCTCAAACCCTGAATTTCGTAATTATATGATTTTCTTATTTCGCAATCATGAATTTTTCATTTCGCAATTCCGCAATCATGATTTTCTCAAACCGTGAATTTCGCAATCATGATTTTCTCAAACCGTGAATTTCGTAATCGTGATTTTCTTAAACCCTGAATTTCGTAATAATGATTTTCTCAAACCCTGAATTTCGTAATCATGATTTTATCAAACCCTGAATTCCGTAATTATGATTTTATCAAACCCTGAATTTCGTAATTGTGATTTTCTCAAATTGAGAATTTTGCAATCGTGATATCGATTTTCTCATTTCGCAATCATGATCTTCTCAAACCGTGAATTTCGCAATCATGATTTCCTCAAACCGTGAATTTCGTAATCATATGATTTTCTCAAACCGTGAATTTCGTAATTGTGATTTTCTCAAATTGAGAATAGCGCAATCGTGATTTTTTCAAGCCCTGAAATTCGTAATCATGATTTTCTCATTTCGCAATCGTGATTCTCTCAAACCGTGAATTTCGTAATCATGATTTTCTCATTTCGCAATCATGATTTTTTCATTTCGCAATTTCGTTATCATGATTTTCTCAAACAGTGAATTTTTAAATCATGATTTTCTCAAACCCTGAATTTTTTAATCATGATTTTCTCAAACCCTGAATTTCGTAATCATGATTTTCTCAAACCCTGACTTTCGTAATTATGATTTTCTCAAACCGTGAATTTCGTAATCATGAGTTTCTCAAACCGTGAATTTCGTAATTGTGATTTTCTCAAATTGAGAATTTTGCAATCGTGATCATGATTTTCTCATTTCGCAATCGTGATTTTCTCAAACCTTGAATTTCGTAATCATAATTTTCTCAAACCGTGAATTTCGTAATCGTGATTTTCTCAAACCCTGAATTTCGTAATAATGATTATCTCAAACCCACAGGGATTTATCACGCTAATATCGGTTGCTGTATTTACTATATATATGTATTGGGCATATCTCGGCTCGTAAGGGAGGTACTGGTTTCAAATTTCGTATGAAGATTCAGTATGAATTAATCTATCGAAATATACCACAGAAAATAGGTTTTGACATTTATTAGCCTATTTCTGAAGACATAAAGATGACTTGTCGATTTTTCGTTAAACGTCGAGTTAGATCCCTTTAACACATATATATAGTAAATACTGCAAACGGTATTAGCGTGATAAATCCCTGTGCTCAAACCCTGAATTTCGTAATCATGATTTTCTCAACTCTGAATTACGTAATCATGAATTTCTCATTTCGTAATCATGATTTCTTAAACCGTGAATTTCGCAATCATGATTTTCTCAAACCCTGAATTTCGTAATTATATGATTTTCTTATTTCGCAATCATGAATTTTTCATTTCGCAATTCCGCAATCATGATTTTCTCAAACCGTGAATTTCGCAATCATGATTTTCTCAAACCGTGAATTTCGTAATCGTGATTTTCTCAAACCCTGAATTCCGTAATTATGATTTTATCAAACCCTGAATTTCGTAATTGTGATTTTCTCAAATTCAGAATTTTGCAATCGTGATATCGATTTTCTCATTTCGCAATCATGATCTTCTCAAACCGTGAATTTCGCAATCATGATTTCCTCAAACCGTGAATTTCGTAATCATATGATTTTCTCAAACCTTGAATTTCGTAATTGTGATTTTCTCAAATTGAGATTAGCGCAATCGTGATTTTCTCAAGCCCTGAAATTCGTAATCATGATTTTCTCATTTCGCAATCGTGATTTTCTCAAACCGTGAATTTCGTAATCATGATTTTCTCATTTCGCAATCATGATTTTCTCATTTCGCAATTTCGTTATCATGATTTTCTCAAACCCTGAATCTCGCAATCATGATTTTTTTCAAACAGTGAATTTCGTAATCATGATTTTCTCAAACCCTGAATTTTGTAATCATGATTTTCTCAAACCCTGAATTTCGTAATCATGATTTTCTCAAACCCTGACTTTCGTAATTATGATTTTCTCAAACCGTGAATTTCGTAATTGTGATTTTCTCAAATTGAGAATTTTGCAATCGTGATCATGATTTTCTCATTTCGCAATCGTGATTTTCTCAAACCGTGAATTTCGTAATCATGATTTTCTCATTTCGCAATCATGATTTTTTCATCATGCAATTTCGCTATCATGATTTTCTCAAACCCTGAATCTCGCAATCATGATTTTCTCAAACCGTGAACTTCGTAATCATGATTTTCTCAAACCCTGAATTTCGTAATAATGATTTTCTCAAACCCTGAATTTCGTAATCATGATTTTCTCAACCCCGAATTACGTATTCATGAATTTCTCATTTCGCAATCATGATTTCTTAAACCTTGAATTTCGCAATCATGATTTTCTCAAACCCTGAATTTCGTAATTATATGATTTTCTTATTTCGCAATCATGAATTTTTCATTTCGCAATTCCGCAATCATGATTTTCTCAAACCGTGAATTTCGCAATCATGATTTTCTCAAACCGTGAATTTCGTAATCGTGATTTTCTTAAACCCTGAATTCCGTAATTATGATTTTATCAAACCCTGAATTTCGTAATTGTGATTTTCTCAAATTCAGAATTTTGCAATCGTGATATCGATTTTCTCATTTCGCAATCATGATCTTCTCAAACCGTGAATTTCGCAATCATGATTTCCTCAAACCGTGAATTTCGTAATCATATGATTTTCTCAAACCTTGAATTTCGTAATTGTGATTTTCTCAAATTGAGAATAGCGCAATCGTGATTTTCTCAAGCCCTGAAATTCGTAATCATGATTTTCTCATTTCGCAATCGTGATTTTCTCAAACCGTGAATTTCGTAATCATGATTTTCTCATTTCGCAATCATGATTTTCTCATTTCGCAATTTCGTTATCATGATTTTCTCAAACCCTGAATCTCGCAATCATGATTTTTTTCAAACAGTGAATTTCGTAATCATGATTTTCTCAAACCCTGAATTTTGTAATCATGATTTTCTCAAACCCTGAATTTCGTAATCATGATTTTCTCAAACCCTGACTTTCGTAATTATGATTTTCTCAAACCGTGAATTTCGTAATTGTGATTTTCTCAAATTGAGAATTTTGCAATCGTGATCATGATTTTCTCATTTCGCAATCGTGATTTTCTCAAACCGTGAATTTCGTAATCATGATTTTCTCATTTCGCAATCATGATTTTTTCATCATGCAATTTCGCTATCATGATTTTCTCAAATCCTGAATCTCGCAATCATGATTTTCTCAAACCGTGAACTTCGTAATCATGATTTTCTCAAACCCTGAATTTCGTAATAATGATTTTCTCAAACCCTGAATTTCGTAATCATGATTTTCTCAACCCCGAATTACGTAATCATGAATTTCTCATTTCGCAATCATGATTTCTTAAACCTTGAATTTCGCAATCATGATTTTCTCAAACCCTGAATTTCGTAATTATATGATTTTCTTATTTCGCAATCATGAATTTTTCATTTTGCAATTCCGCAATCATGATTTTCTCAAACCGTGAGTTTCGTAATCGTGATTTTCTTAAACCCTGAATTTCGTAATAATGATTTTCTCAAACCCTGAATTTCGTAATCATGATTTTATCAAACCCTGAATTCCGTAATTATGATTTTATCAAACCCTGAATTTCGTAATTGTGATTTTCTCAAATTGAGAATTTTGCAATCGTGATATCGATTTTCTCATTTCGCAATCATGATTTTCCCAAACCGTGAATTTCGCAATCATGATTTCCTCAAACCGTGAATTTCGTATATCTTCGGTGTACAGTCGATATAAACTAAATGACTAATGGTATAGTCATTTAATGGTGTGATACATTCCAATCTAACGGCGACACCATGCATTGAAAACGACAGGCAAAAACTAATATAAAAGACCATTAAATAGGCACCAGGAATCTGATCATCTTTCATGAGGGGTATCCCATTTTCTCACTATTGCCTCTTGCTTCCAACTCTTTTCTTCCCTGCCTGTCCCCTTTCCTGACGTCATGTCCCGTTTCCTCCCCTCCTATCCTATTTCCTCCCCTTCATGCCCCCTTTCCTCCCCCTCCTGTCCCCTTTCCTCCCCTCCTGTCCCATTTCCTCCTCTTCATGTCCCCAATCCTCCCCCTCCTGTCCCATTTCCTCCCCTCCTGTCCCATTTCCTCCTCTTCATGTCCCCAATCCTCCCCCTCCTGTACCATTTCCTCCTCTTCATGTCCCCTTTCCTCCCCCTCCTGTCCCATTTACTGCTGCCCCAATTCATTCTTGTCCCTTTTCTCCATTCCTGTCCCTTTCCTCCCCTCCCGCCCCTGCCCCCTTTCCCTCTCCCCTAACCTCTTCATCCTGCCCCCTTTCCTCCACTTCCTGACCCCTTTCCTTCCCCTAATGTCCCTTTTCTCATCTGATGTCCCATTTTCTCCCCACCCCCTCTTGCCCCTTTCCCCTCCGCTGCTCCTTCCGACCTTTTCCTCCCCGTCCTTCCCCTTTCCCCTCACGTCTCCTTCCCCGTTCTACTCTCATGTCCCCTTTCTCTCCTGTCCCCTTTCCTCCCCAGTCACTCCTTTCCGCCCTCTCCTGCCCCTTTTCCTCTTCCCCTTTCTCCCTTACCATCCGATGATCCTCTCCACCCCTTTCTATCCCCCCATAAACACTTAATCTGACCTTGAAAATTGTTGTATTACATGCAAAGTTTGATGAAGCCCTACCAGGAATCAAATCTCGCCATTTGCAGCAATTGAAGGACGATATAATGAGAAAAATCACTAAAGGTAAGTTCATTTCTGATTTGAAAAATTATCACCACTGGTGATTCACCAGGTCGCGATAAACCTGGTAGCTTCGTTTTGCATAAGATTGGTCATGAGCTCTGACGTCACGTCAACTTTCATCACATGACTTGTCAAATTTTAATAAGGTTACGTTACGTGACGACAGTTGAAATATCGCAGAGACCCAGTGGCGTCATATGACCCGTCACCTGATCGATCACGTGACCAGAGGTCGGGTCATGAGACAAGTTGCGTCATAGATCACGTTACCAGTGACGTCAAAGGTCATGACATTGCGTCATATGCGACCAGTGTGGTCGGTTCACGTTTCCAGTGAAGTCATAGATCACGTGACAAATGACGTAATAGGTCACATGACCAATTACGTTATAGATCATGTGACCAGTCAGGAATTGTCATGCGACCAGTGACGTCATAGATCACGTGACCAGTGATGTCAGGTCTCGTAAGCATATGACGACAGATCACGTGACCCTGTGACGTAATAGGTCACACGACCCTGTAACGTCATAGGTCACATGACCAGTGACGTCAGATCACGTGACCCTGTGACGTCATAGGTCACATGACCCTGTGACGTCTTAGGTCGCATGACCGTGTGACGTCATAGGTCACATGACCAGTGACATCTGACGTGATCTGACGTCACTGGTCATGTGACCTATGACGTCACTGGTCATGTGACCTATGACGTCACAGGGTCATGTGACCTATGACGTCACAGGGTCACGTGATCTGACGTGATCTGACGTTACTTGTCATGTGACCTATGACGTCACTGGTCATGTGACCTATGACGTCACAGGGTCATGTGACCTATGACGTCACAGGGTCATGTGACCTATGACGTCACAGGGTCACGTGATCGGACGTCACTGGTCATGTGACCTATGACGTCACTGGTCACGTGATCTGACGTCACTGGTCATGTGACTTATGACGTCACAGGGTCATGTGACCTATGACGTCACAGGGTCATGTGACCTATGACGTCACAGGGTCACGTGATCTGACGTCATTGGTCATGTGATCTATGAGGTCACTGGTCATGTGACCTATGACGTCACAGATCACGTGATCTGACGTCACTGGTCATGTGACCTATGACGTCACAGGGTCATGTGACCTATGACGTCACAGGGTCACGTGATCTGACGTCACTGGTCATGTGACCTATGACGTCACTGGTCATGTGACCTATGACGTCACAGCGTCATGTGACCTATGACGTCACAGGGTCATGTGACGTATGACGTCACAGGGTCATGTGACCTATTACGTCACAGGGTCACGTGATCTGTCGTCATATGCTTACGAGACCTGACATCACTGGTCACGTGATCTATGACATCACTGGTCACATGACAAGGCCTGACTGGTCACATGATCTATAACGTAATTGGTCATGTGACCTATGACGTCACTGGTCACGTGATCTATGACTTCACTGGAAACGTGAACCGACCACACTGGTCGCATATGACGCAATGTCATGACCTTTGACGTCACTGGTAACGTGATCTATGACGCAACTTGTCTCATGACCCGACCTCTGGTCACGTGATCGATCAGGTGACGGGTCATATGACGCCACTGGGTCTCTGCGATATTTCAACTGTCGTCACGTAACGTAACCTTATTAAAATTTGACAAGTCATGTGATGAAAGTTGACGTGACGTCAGAGCTCATGACCAATCTTATGCAAAACGAAGCTACCAGGTTTATCGCGACCTGGTGAATCACCAGTGGTGATAATTTTTCAAATCAGAAATGAACTTACCTTTAGTGATTTTTCTCATTATATCGTCCTTCAATTGCTGCAAATGGCGAGATTTGATTCCTGGTAGGGCTTCATCAAACTTTGCATGTAATACAACAATTTTCAAGGTCAGATTAAGTGTTTATGGGGGGGATAGAAAGGGGTGGAGAGGATCATCGGATGGTAAGGGAGAAAGGGGAAGAGGAAAAGGGGCAGGAGAGGGCGGAAAGGAGTGACTGGGGAGGAAAGGGGACAGGAGAGAAAGGGGACATGAGAGTAGAACGGGGAAGGAGACGTGAGGGGAAAGGGGAAGGACGGGGAGGAAAAGGTCGGAAGGAGCAGCGGAGGGGAAAGGGGCAAGAGGGGGTGGGGAGAAAATGGGACATCAGATGAGAAAAGGGACATTAGGGGAAGGAAAGGGGTCAGGAAGTGGAGGAAAGGGGGCAGGATGAAGAGGTTAGGGGAGAGGGAAAGGGGGCAGGGGCGGGAGGGGAGGAAAGGGACAGGAATGGAGAAAAGGGACAAGAATGAATTGGGGCAGCAGTAAATGGGACAGGAGGGGGAGGAAAGGGGACATGAAGAGGAGGAAATGGTACAGGAGGGGGAGGATTGGGGACATGAAGAGGAGGAAATGGGACAGGAGGGGAGGAAATGGGACAGGAGGGGGAGGATTGGGGACATGAAGAGGAGGAAATGGGACAGGAGGGGAGGAAAGGGGACAGGAGGGGGAGGAAAGGGGGCATGAAGGGGAGGAAATAGGATAGGAGGGGAGGAAACGGGACATGACGTCAGGAAAGGGGACAGGCAGGGAAGAAAAGAGTTGGAAGCAAGAGGCAATAGTGAGAAAATGGGATACCCCTCATGAAAGATGATCAGATTCCTGGTGCCTATTTAATGGTCTTTTATATTAGTTTTTGCCTGTCGTTTTCAATGCATGGTGTCGCCGTTAGATTGGAATGTATCACACCATTAAATGACTATACCATTAGTCATTTAGTTTATATCGACTGTACACCGAAGATATAAGCAGGAGTATTGATCTTTTATGGCCTCTATCAGGAGATCAATGTTACGTATGAACGTGTAGATAGAAAATTGCAGCAATTTCATTGTTAGTTTCCTCCGCCTGTTATTGGATACCATTCACTCCACTTCATTATAAGATGTATCATAATGAAATTTCTATTTATCTAAAATCTGCTGAAAGACACTCTAGGGTGTATAACTTAATTTGTAGCTGAATTGTATTCTTTTATGACATAGATGTTGGGAATGTCATAATAGGCAACGTCTGTTGCTCATCGTAGCGGGTGTTGCCAGCAGGCACCTAGCCGATCCAATTCCTCTGGGGTGGGAAATATGAAATGTGGGCGGGTGGTATGTGTCATTTTTGTACAATACATGGATGATTGTGAATGAATTTTTTTTTACCATTTGTTGCTATTTTTCCTAAGTTTGTAAATCCTTTGCTTCACAGATTTTTTTTTAAATGACAGACACTGTAAATATTTTATGTGATGATTCCATCCACTTATTATGCGTAATACAAGTTCAATTAATTGTGGTTTCTCTTTTTTTCTGCAAAGTTTGGTAATGGTCAAATGACTATCCATTCTTAAGGATATATCAATGTAACAAACTTTTGCAATTCAATGAGATATATATATAGCAATGCAGTAAAATCATTCGAGGTGGTGCATACATTAATAAATCAATACCCATAAAGATATTTTGTACCACTGAAGTGTGCTCTGACACAAATTAAAAAGTCTCAACACAATGAAAAAGTCTCAACACCTTGAAAAAGTTAATGAAAAATACAATTTAATTATATAAGACAAGAATTCAACTTGTGATCAAATTTCAATAATCAAAATTACAGATTCAGTTCGGGTTGCTTTTTGTAAATAAATTTAATTTAATAACATGACTTGGTGATATGTGAAACCTTCGAGTCATGTATAAAAACCGTAGTCTAGCTTTAAAGTTAATGACCAAGAGAATTGCTTTCAAAATCAAGATCTAAAGGTCTGTGGACCTGTTTTTAATTTTCACTGTTGATAGTTTTACTATGAAACCTGAGTCAATTAAATTGATTTACTTTTATATATTCAAGTATTTTGTGGCAATGTAATTTATCCACATCCAATTTTTTTCTCTCTTCTAAAATTTAATTTTTAATATGGCCTCCTTCCTCCCCTTCAGCCATCCAGCTCCACCATTTATTAACAGTTTAGTTTCAATATAGTCTAATTTGTCAATCAATTTATATTTTATATGAAAAAATTTGTCAAAAATACTTTATTCTCATCTCTTTTTCTTTTAATTTAATTTGTTTTGTTTTCATTTTAAATTACTTTTATTTTATTTTGTTTTCATTAATTTTATGTATTTGGTTTAATTGTAATGCTGTTGTGACATTTTATGGCCACCTTCCTCTTCTCTGTAGTCCATGCAACCCCATAATTTACTAACTTCGAATTTTGTACCAAGCTGCATGATAACCAGCTCAACTTAAATATTCAAGTCTTGGGAAAAATTGAGGGGGGGGGGAGAAGGGAGGGGGGGGGGGTTTCAATTTTTGTTTCAACTTTTTTTATGACAATTTCTTCTATGACTTTACTACACAATCCATTTTATTTTATTTTGAGGATCAAGTCGACCAATTTATAATTATATTCGAGTTATGTGAAAAAAAATAATTCTCATATGTTGATTTTTTTCGTTTAACAACAATTTTGCTTTTTATTTTTCATGGCTTGAGCCTTGCTCCACTTCAGCAATTACAAACTCTACCACTTTTTGTAAGTTTAGCTTTTTATTTTAAAACATCATTCACAGATTTGATTTTAAAGCTAGAATATAAATTCTAACGATTTAATCTTAACTTTTTCTCTTTAAATTTTTTTTTTTGTTTTTAATTAACTTAAAGTTTGTTTCATTTTGTTTTGGTTTTACTCTTTTTTTTAATGAAGTTTACAGATATTTTGTTTTTAAACACCCATCAAAAGTAAGACACTTGAGAATTTCTTCTGAAATAACAAAAAAAAATTCTCATCGGCAGCATATTATATAGTGTGCGGCAGTGTCCGAAGCGGCATATTATACAGTGTGCAGCAGTGTCCGAAGCGGCATATTATATAGTGTGTGCCAGTGTCTGAAGCGGCAATGTTAAACATTGTGCGGCAGTGTCCGAAGCGGCATATCTTAAAGAGTGCAGCAGTGTCCGAAGTGGCAATGTTATAAAGTGTGCGTCAGTGTCCGAAGTGGCATATTATATTCCTAAGCGGCATATTATACAGTGTGCGGCAGTGTCCGAAGCTGCAAATTATATAGTGTGCAGCAGTGTCCGAAGCGGCAATGTTAAACATTGTGCGGCAGTGTCCGAAGCGGCATCTTATATAGTGTGCGGCAGTGTCCTAAGCGGCAATGTTATACAGTGTGCGGCAGTGTCCGAAGCGGCACATTATATAGTGTGTGGCAGTGTCCGAAGCGGCATATTATACAGTGTGCGGCAGTGTCCGAAGCAGCATATTATATAGTGTACGGCAGTGTCAGAAGTGGCAATGTTATACAGTGTGCGGCAGTGTCTGAAGCAGCATATCATACAGTGTGCGACAGTGTCTGAAGCGGCATATTATACAGTGTGCGGCAGTGTCCGAAAAAAAAAACCAACTAATTTTACATGGGTATACACCATCGATGTTTTATCCTCAACATTTTGTTTTTTCTATTGTCAGACCTCATCTCTTGCCTTACAGCCATCCAACTGTACCATCTACTTCATGTTTAAGTAGACTATTTTGATGTTTGTTCGGCGAGTACACGACTATATTTTCCTTTTTGGTTTATAATTAATAATTCAGACATGATTCTAGTTTTACTATTTGTTTAGTGACAACCAATTCTATATAAGCTTTAAATGTAACGAATAAATATATTCCAATCGAAGCAGCATATTATATAGTGTACGGCAGTGTCAGAAGTGGCAATGTTATACAGTGTGCGGCAGTGTCTGAAGCAGCATATCATACAGTGTGCGACAGTGTCTGAAGCGGCATATTATACAGTGTGCGGCAGTGTCCGAAAAAAAAAAACCAACTAATTTTACATGGGTATACACCATCGATGTTTTATCCTCAACATTTTGTTTTTTCTATTGTCAGACCTCATCTCTTGCCTTACAGCCATCCAACTGTACCATCTACTTCATGTTTAAGTAGACTATTTTGATGTTTGTTCGGCGAGTACACGACTATATTTTCCTTTTTGGTTTATAATTAATAATGCAGACATGATTCTAGTTTTACTATTTGTTTAGTGACAACCAATTCTATATAAGCTTTAAATGTAACGAATAAATATATTCCAATCTTTTGAAAAAAAATTTTGATCTCCGTCTTCTAATGTTCCATAATGTTATCATAATTATATTTTCATCTTTATGTTCAGTATTATTATGTTGCTGAACAACTCATTAACCGATCTGAATACGAAATAACATAAACTTTCTATGAAGATATAATCCCAATCTTTTACTGTGATGCACAGATAAAAAAAATGTCAAGGGGAAAGGGGGGGGGACAAGTCGTCAGCCAGGGTCCAGCATAAGGATTTGAAAAAAAATATACGTAAAAACAGGTAAAATCAAAGAGTTTGGCTAATATTTCAGAGGCAGCCGGGAACAGCACCAGCATAACCTTTTAGTTCTGCCCATGTTTTATTATTTTGTTTTTCTCGCACTTTAATATCTTTTATATTTATGGCCTCCTAACTCCTAAGAAGTTCAGCAATCCATAATTTCTACAATTTATCAATGTTTAACATATATACATACTTTATCAATATCCGCAAACTTTCGGCCTCTGTGGAAACTCAGTTAAGATTTATTTCTATATTACATAATAATGTCTACTTGTAGCAAACTAAGCCAAGTGTAAAATAAACAATGCATGACATCACATACTTCAAAGAAAACGTGAAAAAAAAACGAAAAAAGCTGCTACTTAAAATCTGCTTAAGCTGTATAACGTCAATATTGAACCCTATATAGACTAAGTGAACATACAGAGGACTTCATACTTATCTAAAATTGTCAACCAATTTAGCATCTTTAAATATATAAAGCTTTGTTTTTACCATTCAAACAATTCTCTTTATAATGCAGCAGCTTTGTTTTATTGATTAAGTGAAAATGTCAACCAATTCTATACACCATTATTGTTTTTATGGTTGATCCATACATTTTTTTTATGGCTGATCCATACATTTTTTTTTATGGTTGATCCATACATTTTTTATGGTTGATCCATACATTTTTTTCATGTTTGATCCATACATTTTTTTAATGGTTGATCCATACTTTTTTTTATGGTTGACCATACATTTTTTTATGGTTGATCCATACATTTTTTTACAGTTGATCCATACATTTTTTTTATGGTTGATCCATACATTTTTTTATGGTTGATCCATACATTTTTTTTTATGGTTGATCCATACATTTTTTTATGGTTGATCCATACATTTTTTTTTTATGGTTGATCCATACATTTTTTTTCTTTTTATCATGTTTAATGGCCAGAAGTTCTTAACTCCTTAATTCCCTTCAACCATCCATCTCCACATTACCATTTCTCTCCTAGATATAGTTTTATTTATACACTCAGAACCATAAACAAACTCCATGTACATTTTTTCTATAACAGTTTAATAGATTTATTATGCAGTAATGTCAACCCTTTTCTATGATTTATGTTAAATTTGGAGTATTTTCAACTCTCTTTTGTGTCTTTATTATTATTTTTTCATTCTAATGGCCTCCTTCCTCCCCTTCAGCCATCCAACTCCACCATTTAAATTTTATTTCATTTTGCTTAAATGTCAACCAATTAGGATTTTTTATTCATTGATTGTTTTAATGATTTATTCTCAACTTTCTTTTTCTTTAAATTTTGTTTTGTTTTTATTTTCATTTTGCTTTTTATTCATTTTTTTTAATGTAGTGTTTTTTTTACTGGCCTCCTTCCTCCCCTTCAGCCATCCAACTCCACCTTGTTTAGTTTTTGTATTCAGACAGGTATTGTACCGATATTTCCTAATTCTTTCATGGTTTTTTTTTTAGTATATTTTTCTTTTTTAACTCATTTCATCATTTTATATTTTATATTTTTGTTTTATTATATTATAATTTTGATTATATAATTTTTTTAAAAATCTTTGATATTATATTTGAGGGGGTGGGTGGGGTAGGGATTGGGTTTTTTTTTTGGGGGGGGGACCATTAATTGTTGTTTGACGCGAAAAATAAAATACACACGTTGCTGTTCCACAAGTCTCAATATCACAAATCTTACACTAAGTAAATAACAGTACATCATCTATTAGTTACATTTCATATTAAGAGCTACATCTTATAATTATCTTAAATAAATCTTCTTTTTTCTTCTGAAATCTTCTGTCTCTGTCCTTTTTGCTGTCTAGTGCTCCACTACTTGCACATAACACCATTTCAATCTGAAATGCAATATTTTTAAAATCTTTAAAAAAAATTTAATCTTAATTTTCTTCTATTGAAATCTAATTCTGCAATGCATGAAATACATACATGTGAACCTTTTGCCTCCACAAATCTGGAGGATTTTCATTTTTCATCTGGAGATTTGGCCTCTCATCTGGAGGTTTTTAATGTTTCATCTGCAGGATTTATCGGTCATCGGCTTACCGTTATTTTAGGTGAAATGAGGGAAAAATCTACAAATGAATGTAAATTTGTTATGATTTTTCTTTTTATCACTTTCTACTTTGCTGGTATGTTAGACATGCCTGGTTAGAAAGAGCAACAATTTGTGATGAGTAAAAACAAGAATCTTTAAAACAGTTAACAAATTCATTAGAGTTTCATACGATAAATAAGTTTCCTCTATAATTGTCCCAGTGCTTGCTCAATGGGACTATGACCCCTTCCACTTGGACTTCAATGGACTATTCTCAAAAACAATGGGCCATCTTTCTTCACAAAAATGATCAGTTTTAAAAAGCTTTGCATACAATGTATGTACATGTATACTTCAGCACATTTTTTCAGTCGTGAAATTCCCAATTTATACCCATTGCAAATAGTTTTAGTACCAGCACAGTATATTTTTGGCAAATATCACAGAACAGCATAGACCAAATTCTGCATTTTTCATGTCCATGTATGGGAAGCTTCATTTTCAGCTTCGCTGATATTAGGATGTGGGGGGGTCAATACATCAGGGCAGCATGGCTGCAATTGACGTTTCTGTATCAATTTGTACCCATTGACTGACCACTTAAAATGACATCATAATTTTACGGACGAACGCATACACAAGTACCTGTGCGTAGATTATAAGATACGTGAGACTGGACGTTGGAGATTTAAATCTCAGGCGCGGAACGAGGATAAAAAAGAATGTCGGAGAAAAATCAATATTGTAAACAGTATCATAATAGAAAAGAACCTTTCGGGTGAGAGGATCAACGTGTTACTGCTTCTGGTACTATATCTACGTTACAACGTAAATTTATACGAGTACAAAGCGTTTAGATAGATTTAAAAACCGAAAATGGGCACCGTATAGAATAACGTGCACCAGGGCGCATGCAGCGCGTTGCCGATTTAGTTGGCTGTTTTCAATCGGAATGGGACTATGTCGCATGGCCTTTCCAATCCCTGTAAATTGTCCAACTGATATTCTTTCCGATATATTTCCTCTTTCTCCTTTACGAGAATTATAATCGGACGGTGTCCTAAGTACTACGCACCCTCGACGACATTCTTATGTACTGGTATTCATCCCCGGGGGCAGACGAGTATACGTATCCATGACGGTGTAGAGAACGCCGCTCTAATTACATTGTTTGTCCAGCAATATACCTGTCACCTGTATAATTAGCACTAATTAATTTGTTTTGAAATCTGATTGTCTGCTCGATCACTACAGACGGCGTTATGTGTAACGTAACACACAACTGGGGATTTTGCGTTTCATCTGGAGATATCTGGAGGGTTTTCGTTTTCGTCGGGAGGATTTCGTTTCGTCGGGAGGAATCGGGAGGACTATTTCAGGTCGGGAGTATCCTCGTTTCGTCGGGAGATTTCGTCCTCCCGCCGGGAGGTTCACATATATGGAAATATGAAAGTATTGATCACCTATGATGAACTGGATCTTTGCCCCTAACATGACAAAAATACATCTGCAGTAATATTCTTTGAAAAATTATCTTGGATCAAGTATCCATTGTGACTTTGACCTTTGACCTTGGTTTAAGGTCATAATAATACGGAAGTGTTCCAAGGTCATAACACACACTTTGGTTCTAAGGAACAATTTTGTGAAATATTTTTTAAATCGATCCATGCACAAGGAAAGAAGTTATGCCCCAGACAAAGTTTTAGTCATGGCCTCTATTTTGACCTGTGAACTTAATTTACCTATGACCTTGGTTCAAGGCCATGACACACCCTTAGGACTTTTACAGGAACAATTTTGTGAAATATTATTGAAATCCATGCACAGGGGATGACATTATGGAACAGACATTCGGTTTTACTTTTTATGACCTTGGCTGAAGGTCACGACACATCCTTAAGGCCAAGTCACACTGCGTTCAACAGCATAATCATGACAGTAAAATGTTGTACAGGGTGAAGGACAAGGTCACATGGTACCAAAATATAGCACTCTTTATGGTGAATGCGTGTATGAATAAAGCCTGTGTTTGTGAAACACGAATGCCCCCGGTGGCATCTTTGTTGGTATAAACACTATTTTCTGTTAAGTACATGTATGTGAAAGGTCAAGGTCAGGGTTACTGGGTTAAAAGGTCAAGAGGTAAAAAATTTTGGTATCAATGAAAAGGTCTTGTCACAAGGAATAGACATGTCAAATATGAAAGCTCTATCACTAACCATTCAAAAGTTATGCCCAATGTTAAAGTTTTTGAAAAGTATGTCAAAGGTCAAGGTCAACGTCACCAGGTCAAACATTTTGATATCAATTGAAAGGTCTTGTCACAAGGAATACACATGTGAAATATGAAAGCCCTATCACTTACCATTCAAAAGCAATGCCCAATTTTAAAGTTTTTTAAAAGTATGTCAAAGGTCAAGGTCATGAGGTCAAAAATTTTGATATCAATGGAAAGGTTTTGTCACAAAAAATACACATGTGAAATATGAAAGCCCTATCACTTACCATTAAAAAGTTATACCCAATGTTCAAGTTTTTGAAAAGTATGTCAAAGGTCAAGGTCACGAGGTATGAAGTTTTGGTATTGATGGAAAGGTCTTGTCACAAGGAATACACATGTCAAATATGAAAGCCCTATCACTTACCATTAAAAAGTTATACCCAATGTTCAAGTTTTTGAAAAGTAGGTCAAAGGTCAAGGTCACGAGGTAAAAATTTTTGGTATCAATGGAAAGGTCTTGTCACAAGGAATACACATGTGAAATATGAAAGCCCTATCACTTATCATTCAAAAGTTATGCCCAATGTTAAAGTTTTTTAAAAGTAGGTCAAAGGTCAAGGTCAAAAATTTTGGTATCAATGGAAAGGTCTTGTCACAAGGAATATACATGTGAAATATGAAAGCCCTATCACTTACCATTCAAAAGTTATGCCCAATGTTAAAGTTCTTCGAACAAACAGACAGATAAACATACTAACAAACAGACGGACAGGCCAAAAACTATATGCCCCCTGAACCTTTGATTCTGGGGGCATAATTAAAATAAAAGGCCTACCAATAATATTATAAAGGAAATCTGCTTTTAAAATTTTTAAGAGGACTGATAGATGGACAGGGTGATTCCTAATGTACCCCCCGAAACTTCATTTGCAGGGGGTACAACAAGAGGACCAAGTGGGCCACATCGCTCATCTGAGTTGCAAACAAAAGAATAATAGTGGACAATTTGGCAGAGGACCTTGAGTACTTGCTTCCAGTAAGGTTTCGTTAAATTCTGTGTGGCAGTTTCAGAGGATATGTCGAAAATGGGTCATCAAATCAGAGCCTTGGGCGGCCATATTTTTTTACCAGTTGGCATGAAAAAACACAAACTTGGTAGAGGACCTTGAGTACTTGCTTCCTGTGAGGTTTTATGAAATTCTGTGCAGCGGTTGCAGAGGAGAATTCCAAAATGTGTCATCTAATCAGAGCCCATGGCGGCCATATTTGTTGACCGATCGGCATGAAAAACACAAACTTCGTAGAGGACCTTGAGTACTTGATTCCTGTAAGGCTTTATGAAATTCTGTGCAGCGGTTGCAGGGGAAATGTCGAAAATGTGTCAACCAATCAGAGCCGTCGGTGGCCATATTTGTTGACCGATTAGCAAGAAAAACACAAACTTAATAGAAGACCTTCAGTACTTGCTTCCTGTAAGGTTTCATGAAATTCTGTGCAGTGATTTCAGAGGAGAAGTCGAAAATGTTAGAAAGTTAACAACAGACGGACGACAGACGAGCTTCGCTCACGTGAGCTAAAAAGCATTGTCTTTTCTGTACAAATCATAATTATTTACACCATTGCTTATACGATATCAAACCCTCAACTTGCACTGAATTGATTTAGTTAAGTCTAACTTTAGACAGACTTAATTTATGTATATATTTAAAAAATGTGAGGGCATAAATTATGCCACCATTTAAAAACATAGAGCCATCAGAGATGACAGCTCTCAACATGATGGCTACATTGTCACATGACCAGCATCTGTACCTATATTGCAAAAAGTATTTCCAGATGCATCACCCACACAAATTTGGTTGATAAAGAAATTAAAGAAGGCTGGAAATGAACTTTCTAATTTTACCTTACCTGGTCAATCAAGCGTGAAATAAAGGTCAGATGCAGCACCTGTCAAGTGCATTGCAGTAAGCATCATCAGATGCATCACCCACAAGTTTTTTTTTTATTGATCTAAGACTTTAAAAAGGCCAGAAATAGACCTATCGGAGTATCCCATTTTATTTAACCTCATTGCTCAAGTGTGAAATGTGGGTCAGATGCAGCATCTGCATAATGCATTGCAATTCAGGGTTTAAGAAAATCACGATTACGAAACTCATGGTTTGAGAAAATCATGATTGCGAAATTCACGGTTTGAGAAAATCATGATTGCGGATTGCGAAATGAAAAATTCATGATTGCGAAATAAGAAAATCATATAATAACGAAATTCAGGGTTTGAGAAAATCATGATTGCGAAATTCACGGTTTAAGAAATCATGATTGCGAAATGAGAAATTCATGATTACGTAATTCGGGGTTGAGAAAATCATGATTTCGAAATTCAGGGTTTGAGATAATCATGATTACGAAATTCAGGGTTTGAGAAAATCACAATTACGAAATTCAGGGTTTGAGAAAATCATGATGGCGAAATTCACGGTTTGAGAAAATCATGATTGCGGAATTGCGAAATGGGAAATTCATGATTGCGAAATAATAAAATCATATAATTACGAAATTCAGGGTGTGAGAAAATCATGATTACGAAATTCAGGGTTTGAGAAAATCATTATTACGAAATTCAGGGTTTGAGAAAATCATGATTACGAAGTTCACGGTTTGAGAAAATCATGATTGCGAGATTCAGGGTTTGAGAAAATCATGATAGCGAAATTGCATGATGAAAAAATCATGATTGCGAAATGAGAAAATCATGATTACGAAATTCACGGTTTGAGAAAATCACGATTGCGAAATGAGAAAATCATGATCACGATTGCAAAATTCTCAATTTGAGAAAATCACAATTACGAAATTCACGGTTTGAGAAAATCATGATTACGAAATTCACGGTTTGAGAAAATCATAATTACGAAAGTCAGGGTTTGAGAAAATCATGATTACGAAATTCAGGGTTTGAGAAAATCATGATTACAAAATTCAGGGTTTGAGAAAATCATGATTACGAAATTCACTGTTTGAAAAAATCATGATTGCGAGATTCAGGGTTTGAGAAAATCATGATAACGAAATTGCGAAATGAAAAAATCATGATTGCGAAATGAGAAAATCATGATTACGAAATTCACGGTTTGAGAAAATCACGATTGCGAAATGAGAAAATCATGATTACGAATTTCAGGGCTTGAGAAAATCACGATTGCGCTATTCTCAATTTGAGAAAATCACAATTACGAAATTCAAGGTTTGAGGAAATCATGATTGCGAAATTCACGGTTTGAGAAGATCATGATTGCAAAATGAGAAAATCGATATCACGATTGCAAAATTCTGAATTTGAGAAAATCACAATTACGAAATTCAGGGTTTGATAAAATCATAATTACGGAATTCAGGGTTTGATAAAATCATGATTACGAAATTCAGGGTTTGAGAAAATCATTATTACGAAATTCAGGGTTTAAGAAAATCACGATTACGAAATTCACGGTTTGAGAAAATCATGATTGCGAAATTCACGGTTTGAGAAAATCATGATTGCGGAATTGCGAAATGAAAAATTCATGATTGCGAAATAAGAAAATCATATAATTACGAAATTCATTGTGTGAGAAAATCATGATTGCGAAATTCACGGTTTAAGAAATCATGATTGCGAAATGAGAAATTCATGATTACGTTATTCAGAGTTGAGAAAATCAAGATTACGAAATTCAGGGTTTGAGATAATCATGATTACGAAATTCAGGGTTTGAGAAAATCACGATTACGAAATTCACGGTTTGAGAAAATCATGATTGCGAAATGATAAAATCATGATCACGATTGCAAAATTCTCAATTTGAGAAAATCACAATTACGAAATTCACGGTTTGAGAAAATCATGATTACGAAATTCACGGTTTGAGAAAATCATTATTACGAAAGTCAGGGTTTGAGAAAATCATGATTACGAAATTCAGGGTTTGAGAAAATCATGATTACAAAATTCAGGGTTTGAGAAAATCATGATTACGAAATTCACGGTTTGAGAAAATCATGATTACGAAATTCACGGTTTGAGAAAATCACGATTGCGAAATGAGAAAATCATGATCACGATTGCAAAATTCTCAATTTGAGAAAATCACCATTACGAAATTCACGGTTTGAAAAAATCATGATTACGAAATTCACGGTTTGAGAAAATCATAATTACGAAATTCAGGGTTTGAGAAAATCATGATTACGAAATTCAGGGTTTGAGAAAATCATGATTACGAAATTCAGGGTTTGAGAAAATCATGATTACGAAATTCACTGTTTGAAAAAATCATGATTTCGAAATTGCGAAATGAGAAATTCATGATTGCGAAATGAGAAATTCATGATTGCGAAATGAGAAAATCATGATTACGAAATTCACTTTTTGAGAAAATCATGATTCCGAAATTCACAGTTTGAGATAATCATGTTTGCGAAATTCAACGTTTGAGAAAATCATGATTGCGAAATGAGAAATTCATTATTGCGAAATGAGAAAATCATGATTACGAATTTCAGGGTTTGAGAAAATCATTACTATGAAACTCAGGATTTGAAAAAAAAACAATATTACGAAATTCACGGTTTGAGAAAATGATGATTGAGAAATTCACGGTTTGAGAAAAGCATGATTGCGAAATGAGAAATTGATGATTGCGAAATGAGAAGATCATGATTACGAAATTTAGGGTTCGAGAAAATCATGATTGCGAAATAAGAAAATCATGATTACGAAATTCACGGTTTGAGAAAATCATGATTGCGAAATTCACGGTTTGAGAAAATCACGATTGCGGAATGAGAAATTCATGATTGCGATTTTCTCAAACTGTGAATTTCACGTCACGTGATCTGACGTCACTGGTCATGTGACCTATGACGTCACTGGTCATGTGACCTACGACGTCACTGGTCATGTGACCTATGACGTCACAGGGTCACGTGATCTGACGTCACTGGTCATGTGACCTATGACGTCACTGGTCATGTGACCTATGACGTCACAGGGTCATGTGACCTATGACGTCACAGGGTCACGTGATCTGACGTCACTGGTCATGTGACCTATGACGTCACAGGGTCATGTGACCTATGACGTCACAGGGTCACGTGATCGGACGTCACTGGTCATGTGACCTATGACGTCACTGGTCATGTGACCTATGACGTCACAGGGTCATGCGACCTAAGACGTCACAGGGTCATGTGACCTATGACGTCACAGGGTCACGTGATCTGACGTCACTGGTCATGTGACCTATGACGTCACTGGTCATGTGACCTATGACGTCACTGGTCATGTGACCTATGACGTCACTGGTCATGTGACCTATGACGTCACTGGTCATGTGACCTATGACGTCACTGGTCATGTGACCTATGACGTCACAGGGTCACGTGATCTGACGTCACTGGTCATGTGACCTATGACGTCACTGGTCATGTGACCTATGACGTCACAGGGTCATGTGACCTATGACGTCACAGGGTCACGTGATCTGACGTCACAGGGTCATGTGACCTATGACGTCACTGGTCATGTGACTTATTACGTCACAGGGTCACGTGATCTGACGTCACTGGTCATGTGACCTATGACGTCACAGGGTCATGTGACCTATGACGTCAAAGGGTCACGTGATCTGCCGTCACTGGTCATGTGACCTATGACGTCACTGGTCATGTGACCTATGACGTCACAGGGTCACGTGACCTATGACGTCACAGGGTCACGTGATCTGACGTCACTGGTCATGTGACCTATGACGTCACTGGTCGTGTGACCTATGACGTCACTGGTCATGTGACCTATGACGTCACAGGGTCACGTGATCTGACGTCACTGGTCATGTGACCTATGACGTCACTGGTCATGTGACCTATGACGTCACTGGTCATGTGACCTATGACGTCACAGGGTCATGTGACCTATGACGTCACAGGGTCACGTGATCTGTCGTCACTGGTCATGTGACCTATGACGTCACTGGTCATGTGACCTATGACGTCACAGGGTCATGTGACCTAAGAAGTCACAGGGTCATGTGACTTATGACGTCACAGGGTCACGTGATCTGACGTCACTGGTCATGTGACCTATGACGTCACTGGTCATGTGACATATGACGTCACAGGGTCATGTGACCTATTACGTCACAGGGTCACGTGATCTGACGTCACTGGTCATGTGACCTATGACGTCACTGCTCATGTGACCTATGACGTCACTGGTCATGTGACCTATGACGTCACAGGGTCATGTGACCTATGACGTCACAGGGTCATGTGACCTATGACGTCATAGGGTCACGTGATCTGACGTCACTTGTCATGTGACCTATGACGTCACTTGTCATGTGACCTATGACGTCACTTGTCATGTGACCTATGACGTCACAGGGTCATGTGACCTATGACGTCAAAGGGTCATGTGACCTATGACGTCATAGGGTCACGTGATCTGACGTCACTTGTCATGTGACCTATGACGTCACTTGTCATGTGACCTATGACGTCACTTGTCATGTGACCTATGACGTCACAGGGTCATGTGACCTATGACGTCAAAGGGTCAAGTGATCTGACGTCACTGGTCATGTGACCTATGACGTCACTGGTCATGTGACCTATGACGTCACAGGGTCACGTGATCTGACGTCACTGGTCATGTGACCTATGACGTCACTGCTCATGTGACCTATGACGTCACAGGGTCATGTGACCTATGACGTCACAGGGTCACGTGATCTGACGTCACAGGGTCATGTGACCTATGACGTCACAGGGTCACGTGATCTGACGTCACTTGTCATGTGACCTATGACGTTACAGGGTCATGTGACCTAATACGTCACAGGGTCACGTGATCTGTGGTCATATGCTTACGAGACCTGACATCACTGGTCACGTGATCTATGACGTCACTGGTCACATGACAAGGCCTGACTGGTCACATGATCTATAACGTAATTGGTCATGTGACCTATGACGTCACTGGTCACGTGATCTATGACTTCACTGGAAACGTGAACCGACCACACTGGTCGCATATGACGCAATGTCATGACCTTTGACGTCACTGGTAACGTGATCTATGACGCAACTTGTCTCATGACCCGATCTCTGGTCACGTGATCGATCAGGTGACGGGTCATATGACGCCACTGGGTCTCTGCGATATTTCAACTGTCGTCACGTAACGTAACCTTATTAAAATTTGACAAGTCATGTGATGAAAGTTGACGTGACGTCAGAGCTCATGACCAATCTTATGCAAAACGAAGCTACCAGGTTTATCGCGACCTGGTGAATCACCAGTGGTGATAATTTTTCAAATCAGAAATGAACTTACCTTTAGTGATTTTTCTCATTATATCGTCCTTCAATTGCTGCAAATGGCGAGATTTGATTCCTGGTAGGGCTTCATCAAACTTTGCATGTAATACAACAATTTTCAAGGTCAGATTAAGTGTTTATGGGGGGATAGAAAGGGGTGGAGAGGATGATCGGATGGTAAGGGAGAAAGGGGAAGAGGAAAAGGGGCAGGAGAGGGCGGAAAGGAGTGACTTGGGAGGAAAGGGGACAGGAGAGAAAGGGGACATGAGAGTAGAACGGGGAAGGAGACGTGAGGGGAAAGGGGAAGGACGGGGAGGAAAAGGTCGGAAGGAGCAGCGGAGGGGAAAGGGGCAAGAGGGGGTGGGGAGAAAATGGGACATCAGATGAGAAAAGGGACATTAGGGGAAGGAAAGGGGTCAGGAAGTGGAGGAAAGGGGGCAGGATGAAGAGGTTAGGGGAGAGGGAAAGGGGGCAGGGGCGGGAGGGGAGGAAAGGGACAGGAATGGAGAAAAGGGACAAGAATGAATTGGGGCAGCAGTAAATGGGACAGGAGGGGGAGGAAAGGGGACATGAAGAGGAGGAAATGGTACAGGAGGGGGAGGATTGGGGACATGAAGAGGAGGAAATGGGACAGGAGGGGAGGAAATGGGACAGGAGGGGGAGGATTGGGGACATGAAGAGGAGGAAATGGGACAGGAGGGGAGGAAAGGGGACAGGAGGGGGAGGAAAGGGGGCATGAAGGGGAGGAAATAGGATAGGAGGGGAGGAAACGGGACATGACGTCAGGAAAGGGGACAGGCAGGGAAGAAAAGAGTTGGAAGCAAGAGGCAATAGTGAGAAAATGGGATACCCCTCATGAAAGATGATCAGATTCCTGGTGCCTATTTAATGGTCTTTTATATTAGTTTTTGCCTGTCGTTTTCAATGCATGGTGTCGCCGTTAGATTGGAATGTATCACACCATTAAATGACTATACCATTAGTCATTTAGTTTATATCGACTGTACACCGAAGATATAAGCAGGAGTATTGATCTTTTATGGCCTCTATCAGGAGATCAATGTTACGTATGAAAGTGTAGATAGAAAATTGCAGCAATTTCATTGTTAGTTTCCTCCGCCTGTTATTGGATACCATTCACTCCACTTCATTATAAGATGTATCACAATGAAATTTCTATTTATCTAAAATCTGCTGAAAGACACTCTAGGGTGTATAACTTAATTTGTAGCTGAATTGTATAGATGTTTGGAATGTCATAATAGGCAACGTCTGTTGCTCATCGTAGCGGGTGTTGCCAGCAGGCACCTAGCCGATCCAATTCCTCTGGGGTGGGAAATATGAAAGGTGGGCGGGTGGTATGTGTCATTTTTGTACAATACATGGATGATTGTGAATGGATTTTTTTTTTACCATTTGTTGCTATTTTTCCTAAGTTTGTAAATCCTTTGCTTCACAGATTTTTTTTTTAAATGACAGACACTGTAATATTACTATGTGATGATTCCATCCACTTATCATGCATAATACAAGTTCAATTAATTGTGGTTTCTCTTTTTTCTACAAGGTGTGGTAAAGGTCAAATGACTATCCACTCTTAAGGATATATAAATGTAATAAACTTTTGCAATTCAATGAGACATATATATAGCAATGCAGTAAAATCATTCGAGGTGGTGCATACATTAATAAATCAATACCCATAAGGATATTTTGTACAACTGAAGTGTGCTCTGCCACAAACTAAAAAGTCTCAACACAATGAAAAAGTAATGAAAAATACAATTTAATTATAAAAGACAAGAATTCAACTTGTGATCAAATTTCAATAATCAAAAAATTACAGATTCAGTTTGGGTTGCTTTTTGTAAATAAATTTAACTTAATAACATGACTTGGTGATATGTGAAACCTTCGAGTCATGTATAAAAACCGTAGTCTAGCTTTAAAGTTAATGACCAAGAGAATTGCTTTCAAAATCAAGATCTAAAGGTCTGTGGACCTGTTTTTAATTTTCGCTGTTGATAGTTTTACTATGAAACCCGAGTCAATTAAATTGATTTACTTTTATATATTCAAGTATTTTGTGGCAATGTAATTTATCCACATCCAATTTTTTTCTCTCTTCTAAAATTTAATTTTTAATATGGCCTCCTTCCTCCCCTTCAGCCATCCAGCTCCACCATTTATTAACAGTTTAGTTTCAATATAGTCTAATTTGTCAATCAATTAAAATTTTATATGAAAAAATTGTCAAAAATACTTTATTCTCATCTCCTTTTCTTTTAACATGTTTAATTTAATTTGTTTTGTTTTCATTTTAAATTACTTTATCTTATTTTGTTTTCATTCATTTTATGTATTTGGTTTAATTGTAATGCTGTTGTGACATTTTATGGCCTCCTTCCTCTTCTCTATTCTATAGTACATGCAACCCCTTAATTTAATAACTTCAAATTTTAAACCAAGTTGCATGATAAGCAGCTCAACTTATATATTCAAGTCTTGGGAAAAATTGAGGGGGGGGGGGGGGGGTTTCAATTTTGTTTCAACTTTTTTTATGACAATTTCTTCTATGACTTTACTACACAATCCATTTTATTTTATTTTGAGGATCAAGTCGACCAATTTATAATTATATTTGAGTTATGTGAAAAAAAATAATTCTCATATGTTGATTCTTTTCGTTTAACAACAATTTTGCTTTTTATTTTTCATGGCTTGAGCCTTGCTCCACTTCAGCAATTACAAACTCTACCACTTTTTGTAAGTTTAGCTTTTTATTTTAAAACATCATTCACAGATTTGATTTTAAAGCTAGAATATAAATTCTAATGATTTAATCTTAACTTTTTCTCTTTAAATTTTTTGTTTGTTTTTAATTAACTTAAAGTTTGTTTCATTTTGTTTTGGTATTACTCTTTTTTTTTAATGAAGTTTAGGCCATTTAAAATAAAATCTATGTTTCTCAGACACCGCCGCGCGCTATAATTTGCCGCCGACGAGACGTTTTTATTGCAACTTCAGAAAAAAATGTCCGCCGTGTCTCATCCTCGATTGTCGATTAAAAACGAAATATCCATTTATTTCATTGAACATGTTTATTGTCCTGTAAAATCGTCAAAACTGTACCCGATGAATAAATACTTTTAAAAACCCGTATAAATCACGACGCGTTCCGTATTTACGTAACGGGTAAAGACTTATCCACGCGTTGTTTAAAGGGAATTGTATAGGATATATACTAACAACGTGCCGACACGTGTCGCGGACACTTGGACGGCTGGCTATTCGCGTGTTCAATACATTGAGTATTACATGTATTAAAACGTCCGTATAGTTTTCTTTATTGATCTCCACAGCATATATAAATACCTATGCCGAACAATAGCAAGTGTCCATTGTAATACTTCCGAATCTATAGATAATGACGTTCACGTTGTAAAAAGTATAAACAAGGACCGCCGACGAACTCAAGAGAAACGTAGTTAAATCCATAAATCTATGAATGAAAGAATGTATATTGTACCCGGGCCGTGTACCTTATTTTATCAGACAGTGGTTAATGCTGAACACTTCATTCGATTTCTAAAGATTCTGCTTCATCCAGAATTGACTTCCGAAGATGTACGCTATCGGCCAAATTTTTATCTACCATATGAACGGATCCATCCGAGGAAGTGAGGGGTCGTATTTAATTTGAACTGGGTTTATACAAGATGTGAGCAAATAACAACCGTCGAGTCTCTTACGCGATTCTACTAAATACTCACGGCAATCAAAACATGTCATACTTCGTATATCAAATTTTGAATCAATTAGCTTCTTCCATTCAGACAGATGAGCTACGTCTCCCCGTTCTCAGAAGGAATAGGTTATTTTACTTTAAAACAAATCAACTTTTTTACAGGAGAAAGCCATATTTTTTGGGGGGGGGGGGAGGGGGGGGGCTGATAAGATTTTTTGCCTTACATGAATAATGGGGGGGGGGGGGGTTAAACAGGACAGACGACTTCTTTGCCTCACATGAATAATAAGAGCACTCTTGATGGAAAAACAAAAACAAAAAATAAAAACCCTACCTACCTTGCCACTTTTTTAGACCCAATTATCTGAGAAACATAGAATTTATTTTACATGGCCTTACAGATATTTTGTTTTTAAACACCCATCAAAAGTAAGACGTTTGAGAATTTCTTCTGAAATTACAAAAAAATTCTCATCGACAGCATATTATAAAGTGTGCAGCAGTGTCCGAAACGGCAGTGTTATACAGTGTGCGGCAGTGTCCGAAGCAGCATATTATACAGTGTGCGGCAGTGTCCAAATCGGAATATTATACAGTGTGTGGCAGTGTCGGAAGCGGCAATGTTATACAGTGTGCGGCAGTGTCCAAAGCGGAATATTAAACAGTGTGCGGCAGTGTCAAAAGTGGCATATTTTATAGTGTGCAGCAGTGTCGGAAGCGGCAATGTTATACAGCGTGCGGCAGTGTCCGAAGCGAAATATTATATAGTGTGCGGCAGTGTCCGAAGCGGCAATGTTATACAGTGTGCGGCAGTGTCCGAAGTGGCATATTATACAGTGTGTGGCAGTGTCGGAAGCCGCAATGTTATACAGTGTGCAGCAGTGTCCGAAGTGGCATATTATATAGTGTGCGGCAGTGTCCGAAACAGCATCATATCATATCAACATTTTGTTTTTTCTATTGTCAGACCTCATCTCTTGCCTTACAGCCATCCAACTGTACCATCTACTTCATGTTTAAGTAGATTTTTTTCATGTTCATTCAGCGAGTACACGACTATATTTTCCTTTTTGGTTTATAATAAATAATGGCCAAGTACTTCCGCTTCAGCCACCCAACTCCACCATTTATTTACTCTTTAGTTCGCTATTGGTTTAGTGACAACCAATTCTAAGCTTAATGTAACGAATAAATATATTCCAATCTTGAAAAAAAAACTTCTTATCTCCGTCTTCTAATGTTCCATGATAAATGTTATCATAATTACATTTTTATTTTTATGTTCAGTATAAATTATTATGTTGCTGAACAACTCATTAACAAATCTGAATTTGAAAATCATAAATTTTTGATGAAGATACATTGTATAATCCCAATCTTTTACATGCGCAGATCTAGGAATTTTTCAAGGGGGGGGGGGGGGACAAGTCGTCAGCCAGGGTCCAGCATATCGATTTGAAAAAAAAAATATACGTAAAAACAGGAAAAATAAGCAATTTTGACTAATATTTCAGAGGCAGTTGGGAACAGCCCCAGCTCTCTCTTTTAGTTACGCACTTGTTTAAATATTTTGTTTTTCTTGCACTTTAATATCTTTTATATTTATTGCCTCCAAACTACTCAGAAATTCAGCCATCCTTAATTTCTACAATTTATCAATGTTTAACATTTATACAGGCACTTTATCAATATCCGCAAATTTTCGGCCTCTGTGGAAACACAGTTAAGATTTATTTCTATATTACATAATAATGTCTACTTGTAGCAAACTAAGACAAGTATAAAATAAACAATGCATGACATCACATACTTCAAAGAAAACATGAAAAAACGAAAAAGACGCTACTTAAAATCTGCTTAAGCTGTATAACGTCAATATTGAACCCTATTTAGATTAAGTGAACATACAGAAGACTTCATACTCATCTAAAATTGTCAACCAATTTACCATCTTTAAATATATAAAGCTTTGTTTTTACCATTCAAACAATTCTCTTTATAATGCAGCAGCTTTGTTTTATTAATTAAGTTAAAATGTCAACCAATTTTATACACCATTATTGTTTTTATGGTTGATCAATACATTTTTTTTATGGCTGATCCATACATTGTTTTATGGTTGATCCATACATTTTTTTATGGTTGATCCATACATTTTTTTATGGTTGTTCCATACTTTTTTTATGGTTGATCCATACATTTTTTTATGGTTGATCCATACATTTTTTTATGGTTGATCCATACTTTTTTTATGGTTGATCCATACATTTTTTTTATGGTTGATCCATACATTTTTTTTACGGTTGATCCATACATTTTTTTATGGTTGATCCATACATTTTTTTATAGTTGATCCATACATTTTTTTATGGTTATCCATACGTTTTTTTATGGTTGATCCATACATTTTTTTTATGGTTGATCCATACATTTTTTTCTTGTTATCATGTTTAAATTAATGGCCAGAAGTTCGTAACTCCTTAATTCCCTTCAACCATCCATCTCCACATTACCATTTCTCTCATAGATATAGTTTTATTTATACACTCAGAACCATAAACACACTCCATGTATATTTTTTCTATAACAGTTTAATAGATTTACTATGCAGTAATGTCAACCCTTTTCTATGATTTATGTTTAATTTGGAGTATTTTAAACTCTCTTTTGTGTCTTTATTATTATTTTTTTTATTCTAATGGCCTCCTTCCTCCCCTTCAGCCATCCAACTCCACCATTTAAATTTTATTTCATTTTGCTTAAATGTCAACCAATTAGGATTTCTTATTCATCGATTGTTTTAATGATTTATTCTCAACTTTCTTTTTCTTTTAATTTTGTTTTGTTTTTATTTTCATTTTGCTTTTTATTCATTTTTTTTAATGTATTGTTTTTTTTACTGGCCTCCTTCCTCCCCTTCAGCCATCCAACTCCACCTTGTTTAGTTGTTGTATTCAGACAGGTATTGTACCAATAATTTTTCCTAATTCTTTTATGGTTTTTTTTTTTTAGTATATTTTTCTTTTTTAACTCATTTCATCATTTTATATTTTATATTTTTGTTTTATTATATTATAATTTTGATTATTTAATTTTTTTTAAAATCTTTAATATTATATTTGAGGGGGTGGGTGGGGTGGAGGTGGGGTAGGGATTGGGGTTTTTTTTTGGGGGGGGGGGACCATTAATTGTTGTTTGACGCGAAAAATAAAATACACACGTTGCTGTTCCACAAGTCTCAATATCACAAATCTTACACTAAGTAAATAACAGTACATCATCTATAAGTTACATTTCATATTAAGAGCTACATCTTATAATTATCTTGAATAAATCCTCTTTTTTCTTCTGAAATCTTCTGTCTCTGTCCTTTTTGCTGTCTAGTGCTCCACTACTTGCACATAACACCATTTCAATCTGAAATGCAATATTTTTAAAATCTTTAAAAAATTTTAATTTTAATTTTCTTCTATTGAAATCTAATTCAGCAATGCATGAAATATGAAAGTATTGATCACTTATCATGAACTGGATCTTTACCCGTAACATGACAAAAATACATCTGCAGTAATATTCTTTGAAAAATTATCTTGGATCAAGTATCCATTGTGACTTTGACCTTTGACCTTGGTTTAAGGTCATAATAATACGGAAGTTCCAAGGTAATAACACACACTTTGGTTCTAAGGAACAATTTTGTGAAATATTTTTTAAATCGATCCATGCACAAGGAAAGAACTTATGCCCTAGACAAAGTTTTAGCCATGGCCTCTATTTTGACCTGTGAACTTAATTTACCTATGACCTTGGTTCAAGGCCATGACACACCCTTAGGACTTTTACAGGAACAATTTTGTGAAATATTATTGAAATCCATGCACAGGGGATGACATTATGGAACAGACATTCGGTTTTACTTTTTATGACCTTGGCTGAAGGTCATGACACATCCTTAAGGCCAAGTCACACTGCATTCAACAGCATAATCATGACAGTAAAATGTTGTACAGGGTGAAGGACAAGGTCACATGGTACCAAAATATAGTACTCTTTATGGTGAATGCGTGTATGAATAAAGCCTGTGTTTGTGAAACACGAATGCCCCCGGTGGCATCTTTGTTGGTATAAACACTATTTTCTGTTAAGTACATGTATGTGAAAGGTCAAGGTCAGGGTCACTGGGTTAAAAGGTCAAGGTCACGAGGTGAAATTTTTTGGTATCAATGGAAAGGTCTTGTCACAAGGAATAGACATGTCAAATATGAAAGCTCTATCACTAACCATTCAAAAGTTATGCCCAATGTTAAAGTTTTTGAAAAGTATGTCAAAGGTCAAGGTCAACGTCACCAGGACAAACATTTTGATATCAATTGAAAGGTCTTGTCACAAGGAATACACATGTGAAATATGAAAGCCCTATCACTTACCATTCAAAAGTTATGCCCAATTTTAAAGTTTTTTAAAAGTAGGTCAAAGGTCAAGGTCATGAGGTCAAAAATTTTGATATCAATGGAAAGGTTTTGTAACAAAAAATACACATGTGAAATATGAAAGCCCTATCACTAACCATTCAAAAGTTATGCCCAATGTTAAAGTTTTTGAAAAGTATGTCAATGGTCAAGGTCAAGGTCACAAGGTCTGAAATTTTGGTATCGATGGAAAGGTCTTGTCACAAGGAATACACATGTCAAATATGAAAGCCCTATCACTTACCATTAAAAAGTTATACCCAATGTTCAAGTTTTTGAAAAGTAGGTCAAAGGTCAAGGTCACGAGGTAAAAATTTTTGGTATCAATGGAAAGGTCTTGTCACTAGGAATACACATGTGAAATATGAGAGCCCTATCACTTATCATTCAAAAGTTATGCCCAATGTTAAAGTTTTTTAAAAGTAGGTCAAAGGTCAAGGTCAAAAATTTTGGTATCAATGGAAAGGTCTTGTAACAAGAAATAAACATGTGAAATATGAAAGCCCTATCACTTACCATTCAAATGTTATGCCCAATGTTAAAGTTCTTCGAACAAACAGACAGACAGACAAACATACTAAAAATCAAATTCAAGGAATTGTGGTCCCCCGCTTTTGGGTGTTTGTCTTTAAAGAAATGCTTACAGACATCCCCCATTCTTAAGTTTAAATAATATATCTCATATATTATCAACATTCTAAATATGAAAGATTAACTCCAAGAAAAGGTCAAAAGGTCCAAACTTTTGTTTTGTTTCCAAGATACAGGGCTTATGAAAAGGTATGCACATGTGAAATATTTAAGACCTATGATTTAAATTACCATCAAAAACTTATGGTCGAGGTTGAAGTTTTTAAATGTGGGTCAGACTCCATGGACAAGGTCACAAGGTCAGAATGCTGTTACCAACAGAAAGGTCTCATCACAAGGAATACACATGTGAAATGTGAAAGCCCTATCATTTTCCATTAAAAAGTTATGGTCAAGGTTAAAAAGTTTTTAATAAGTAGGTCAAAGTCCAAGGTCAAGGTCACAAGGTCAAAAATTTTGGTATCCATGGAAAGGTCTAGTCACAAGGAATACACATGTGAAATATCAAAGTCCTATCACTTTCCATTCAAAAGTTCTGGTCAAGGTTAAAGTTTTTAATAAGTAGGTCAAAGTCCAAGGTCAAGGTCACAAGGTCAAAAATTTTGGTATCCATGGAAAGGTCTTGTCACAAGAAATACACATGTGAAATATCAAAGCCCTATCACTTTCCATTCAAAAGTTATGGTCAAGGTTAAAGTTTTTAATAAGTAAGTCAAAGACCAAGGTCAAGGTCACAAGGTCAAAAATTTTGGTATCCATGGAAAGGTTTAGTCACAAGGAATACACATGTGAAATATCAAAGCCCTATCACTTTCCATTCAAAAGTTATGGTCAAGGTTAAAGTTTTTAATAAGTAGGTCAAAGTCCAAGGTCAAGGTCACAAGGTCAAAAATTTTGGTATCCATGGAAAGGTCTAGTCACAAGGAATACACATGTGAAATATCAAAGCCCTATCACTTTCCATTCAAAAGTTATGGTCAAGGTTAAAGTTTTTATTAAGTAGGTCAAAGTCCAAGGTCAAGGTCACAAGGTCAAAAATTTTGGTATCCATGGAAAGGTCTAGTCACAAGGAATACACATGTGAAATATCAAAGTCCTATCACTTACCATTCAAAAGTTATGCACAAGGTTAAAGTTTTTGTGACTGATGGACAGACGGACAGATGAACCAGTTTTAATGTCCCCGCGCTTTCGCGAAAGCGGGGGACAACAAACAGACGGACAGGCCAAAAACTATATGCCCCCTGAACCTTTGATTCTGGGGGCATAATTAAAATAAAAGGCCTACCAATAATATTATAAAGGAAATCTGCTTTTAAAATTTTTAAGAGGACAGATAGATGGACAGGGTGATTCCTAATGTACCCCCGAAACTTCATTTGCAGGGGGTACAACAAGAGGCCCAAGTGGGCCACATCGCTCATCTGAGTTGCAAACAAAAGAATAATAGTGGACAATTTGGCAGAGGACCTTGAGTACTTGTTTCCAGTAAGGTTTCGTTAAATTCTGTGTGGCAGTTTCAGAGGATATGTCGAAAATGTGTCATCAAATCAGAGCCTTGGGCGGCCATATTTTTTTACCAGTTGGCATGAAAAAACACAAACTTGGTAGAGGACCTTGAGTACTTGCTTCCTGTGAGGTTTTATGAAATTCTGTGCAGCGGTTGCAGAGGAGAATTTCAAAATGTGTCATCTAATCAGAGCCCATGGCGGCCATATTTGTTGACCGATTGGCATGAAAAACACAAACTTCGTAGAGGACCTTGAGTACTTGCTTCCTGTAAGGTTTTATCAAATTCTGTGCAGCGGTTGCAGGGGAGATGTCGAAAATGTGTCAACCAATCAGAGCCGTCGGTGGCCATATTTGTTGACCGATCAGCAAGAAAAACACAAACTTAGTAGAAGACCTTCAGTACTTGCTTCCTGTAAGGTTTCATGAAATTCTGTGCAGTGATTTCAGAGGAGAAGTCGAAAATGTTAGAAAGTTAACAACAGACGACAGACGGACGACAGACGAGCTTCACTCACGTGAGCTAAAAAGCATCGTCTTTTCTGTACAAATCATAATTATTTACACCATTGCTTATACGATATCAAACCCTCAACTTGCACTGAATTGATTTAGTTAAGTCCAACCTTAGACAGACTTAATTTATGTATATATTTAAAAAATGTGAGGGCATAAATTATGCCACCATTTAAAAACATAGAGCCATCAGAGATGACAGCTCTCAACATGATGGCTACATTGTCACATGACCAGCATCTGTACCTATATTGCAAAAAGTATTTCCAGATGCATCACCCACACAAATTTGGTTGATAAAGAAATTAAAGAAGGCTGGAAATGAACTTTCTTATTTTACCTTACCTGGTCAATCAAGCGTGAAATATAGGTCAGATGCAGCACCTGTCAAGTGCATTGCAGTAAGCATCATCAGATGCATCACCCACAAGTTTTTTTTTATTGATCTAAGACTTTAACAAGAGGCCCAAGTGGGCCTATATCGCTCCCCTGAGAACCATGTCACTTTTGCTGAATGACTGAATACATGCACATTGTAATGGTGATTGTTAGTGTGGTCCATCCTTAAAGTCATGTAAAAAAAAAATCCAAAAAAATATTTTGGCACAGAATCTATATGAAAGCATTATATTAATGGCATCAAGTGTGATTAATATAACAGCAAATTAGGTCTCAAAGACATGCTTTCAATGTGTTAGTTCAGGAAATAGTATGAAAATGTCCATTTCTGACAAAGTCCGAAAAGACATAAAAAAATTGACTTCAGAGTGGAACTAAAAACAGGAATACTTCTTAAGAGATCCCTCTAGATCATTCTGATGCCTTCGGTTTGTTGATATATGCTTGGACTCTGAAGAAGTAGTTTGTCAAAGAACCCTGTGACCTACTTTGCCCCGGGTGGCGACACTTGTTGACGGATCTTGATGAAAAACAACATTACTTGTAGGGAACCATTAGCATATCACACCTACCAAGTTTCTTTAAAATGCCCCAGCGGTTCTGAAGAAGAAGTTGAAAATACCCCCCCCCCCCACCTCTTCCAATTCAATAAGAAAACAAGCAGATTCAGAGAATCGTGGTCCCCCGCTTGGGGTGTTTGACTCAGAAAAATCTGAGTCCTTTATGTAGCTCATATATCAAGGTCATGGTCACGAGGTCAAAAATTTTTGTGTCAGTGTAAAGGTCTTGTCACAAGGAACTCACATGTGAAATATGAGAACTGTATCTCTTCTGGTTAAAAAGTTATAGCCAAGGTTAAAGATTTTGTGACACAGACAGACGGACGGACGGACGGACAGATGAATGAGATTTAATGTCCCCCGCTTTAGAGTACTGCAAACGGTACAAAATATGCCTGTCATGAAAAATTTGTGAAGGTTATTTTATCACATTACTTGACCAGAAAGAACAACTTGCATATTTGATCTGCAACTGAGGAAAACAAAGTGATGTACCAAATGAAATGACAAGATTAGAACTTGGTATGAAGTTTATAAAAATAAAGTCACAAAAAATAACAACACTTCTTAAGACAGCTCTCTAGATAATTCAGATGCTTTCGGTTTGTCGATACATGCTTCCGTTCTGAAGAAGAAGTTTGTCAAAGGAGGGTACCCTCTGGGACCTACTTTTGCCTCTGGTGGCGCCACCTATTGAGAGATCTGGACGAAAAACAACAACACTTGTAGGGGACCATTAGTACTTCATACCTTCCAAGTTTCATGAAAATCTGCCAAGCGGTACTGGAAAAGAAGCAGAAAATGTATCAAGATCAACCCCCCCCCCTCCCTTTTTACATAAGAAAATAATTTATAAAAATTCATGAAAATAAAATTTGAGCATAAAATACATATCAAAACATTAAGTAACTGAAAAAGATAAAGATGCATTAAATGAGTGCATAAAATCATACATTTATGGAGTAACTGAAAGAAATAGTGCAAAAATGAGCATTTCTGACGAAGTCCAAAAAGACATCAAAAACGCGTCAAAAATTTGACTTCGGAGTTGAACCAAAAATAACAACACTTCTTAAGACATCTCTCTAGATCATTCAGATGCTTTCGGTTTGTCGATACATGCTTCTGTTCTGAAGAAGAAGTTTGTCAAAGGAGGGTACCCTCTGGGACCTACTTTTGCCTCTGGTGGCGCCACCTAATGAGGGATCAGGACAAAAAACAACAACACTTGTAGGGGACCATTAGTACTTCATAACTACCAAGTTTCATCAAAATCTGTTCAGCCGTTCTGGAGAAGAAGTCGAAAATGTGAAAAGTTTACGACGACGACGGACGACGGACGCCGGACGGTGCGCTATGACAATAGCTCATTTGAGCTTCGCTCAGGTGAGCTAAAAAGGGAAAAAAAATTTTTTGGGGTTCCGCCGGGGTTTGAAGCCACTCCCCATGGGTCCATTGGGCATGGAAAACATACATTATACCTATGTACAATCTTAAAAAATATTCCTTAAAAATCCAAAAGTGGATATCTGGACAAAATTCTTTCACTTGTAGGGTACCATGCATGAGTACCTCATACCTACAAATTGTCATGACAATCTGAAGAGTGGTTATAGAAAAGAAGCAGAAAATGTATGAAAATCACCCCCCCCCCCCCCCACCCTCCCCTTCCTTTTTACATAAGAAAAAAATTCATAAAAAATCAAAAAAATAAAATTTAAGCATAAAATACATATCAAAGCATTAAGTAAGTTAAATATGATAAATATGTAGTAAATGAGTGTGTAAAATCATACACTTATTGAGTTATTTAAAGGAAAAGTGCAAAAATGTGCATTTCTGACTAAGTCCGAAAAGACGTCAAAAACGCATCAAAAATTTGACTTTCAAGTGGAACCAAAAATAACAACACTTCTTAAGACATCTCTCTAGATCATCCTGATGCTTTCGGATTGTCGATACGTGCTTCCGTTCTGAAGAAGAAGTTTGTCAAAGGAGGGTACCCCCCGTGACCTACTTTTGCCTGTGGTGGCGCCACCTGCTGAGGGATCTGAACGAAAAACAACAACACTTGTAGGGGACCATTAGTACTTTATACCTACCAAGTTTCATCAAAATCCCTTCAGCCATTCTTGAGGAGAAGTCGAAAATGTGAAAAGTTTACGACAGACACACGACACACGACAGACGACAGACGACGGACGACGGACGGATCGCTATGACAATAGCTCACTAGAGCCTTTGGCTCAGGTGAGCTAAAAAGGGAAAAAAAATTTGTTGGGGTCCCGCCGGGGTTTGAAGCCACTCCCCATGGGTCCATTGGGCATTGAAAACATACACTATACCTATGTTCAATCTTAAAAAATATTCCTTAAAAATCCAAAAGTGGATATCTTGACAAAATTCTTTCACTTGAAGGGTACCATGCATGAGTACCTCATATCTACAAAATGTCATGACAATCTGAAGAGTGGTTATAGAAAAGAAGCAGAAAATGTATGAAAATCACCCCCCCCCCCCCTTCCTTTTTACATAAGAAAAAAATTCATAAAAAATCAAAAAAATAAAATTTAAGCATAAAATTCATATCAAAGCAATGATTAAGTTAGATATGATAAATATGCAGTAAATGAGTGTGTAAAATCATACACTTATTGAGTTATTTAAAGAAATAGTGCAAAAATTAGCATTTCTGACTAAGTCCGAAGAGACGTCAAAAAAGCGTCAAAAATTTGAGTTCGGAGTGGAACCAAAAAGAACAACACTTCTTAAGACATCTCTCTAGATCATCCTGATGCTTTCGGTTTGTCGATACGTGCTTCCGTTCTGAAGAAGAAGTTTGTCAAAGGAGGGTACCCCCTGTGACATACTTTTGCCTGTGGTGGCGCCACCTGTTGAGGGATCCGGACGAAAAACAACAACACTTGTAGGGGACCATCAGTACTTTATACCTACTAAGTTTCATCAAAATCCCTTTAGCCATTCTTGAGAAGAAGTCGAAAATGTGAAAAGTTTACGACAGACAAACAACACACGACAGACGACACACGACACACGACAGACGTTGGACGACGGACGCCGGACGGTGCGCTATGACAATAGCTCACTAGAGCCTTTGGCTCAGGTGAGCTAAAAAGGGAAAAAAAATTTGTTGGGGTCCCGCCGGGGTTTGAAGCCACTCCCCATGGGTCCATTGGGCATTGAAAACATACACTATACCTATGTTCAATCTTAAAAAATATTCCTTAAAAATCCAAAAGTGGATATCTTGACAAAATTCTTTCACTTGAAGGGTACCATGCATGAGTACCTCATATCTACAAAATGTCATGACAATCTGAAGAGTGGTTATAGAAAAGAAGCAGAAAATGTATGAAAATCACCCCCCCCCCCCCCTTCCTTTTTACATAAGAAAAAAATTCATAAAAAATCAAAAAAATAAAATTTAAGCATAAAATTCATATCAGAGCAATGATTAAGTTAGATATGATAAATATGCAGTAAATGAGTGTGTAAAATCATACACTTATTGAGTTATTTAAAGAAATAGTGCAAAAATTAGCATTTCTGACTAAGTCCGAAGAGACGTCAAAAAAGCGTCAAAAATTTGAGTTCGGAGTGGAACCAAAAATAACAACACTTCTTAAGACATCTCTCTAGATCATCCTGATGCTTTCGGTTTGTCGATACGTGCTTCCGTTCTGAAGAAGAAGTTTGTCAAAGGAGGGTACCCCCTGTGACCTACTTTTGCCTGTGGTGGCGCCACCTGTTGAGGGATCCGGACGAAAAACAACAACACTTGTAGGGGACCATTAGTACTTTATACCTACCAAGTTTCATCAAAATCCCTTTAGCCATTCTTGAGAAGAAGTCGAAAATGTGAAAAAAGTTTACGACAGACAGACGACAGACGACACACGACACACGACAGACGACGGACGACGGACGCCGGACGGATCGCTATGACAATAGCTCACTAGAGCCTTTGGCTCAGGTGAGCTAAAAAATACCACCGGGATTTCAATCCACCACCCTTGGGTCCATTGGGCATGGAAAACATACCATAAATACAATCTTTAAAAAAATCATTAAAAATTAAAAGCTGATATTTTGACAAAATTCTTTCACAGTTTCATTTCTAACAATAAATATAAAAAGAAAATGAGGAAAAAACTGAAAAAGGAAAGAAAATTTTTTGTTGGGGTCCCGCCGGGGTTTGAACCCACTCCTCATGGGTCCATTGGGCATGGAAAACATACATTATACCTATGTACAATCTTAAAAACATTCCTATAAAATCCAAAAGTGGATATCTTGACAAAATTCTTTCACTTCTAGGGAACCATGAGTACCTCATACCTACCAAATTTCTACATTCTGAAGAGTGGTTATAGAATAGAAGCAGAAATTATATGACAATCAACCCCCCCCCCCCCCCTTCCTTTTTACATAAGAAAAAAATTCATAAAAAATAAAAAATAAAGCCTGTGTTTGTGAAACACGAATGCCCCCGGTGGCATCTTTGTTAGTATGAACACTAATTTCTGTTAAGTACATGTATGCGAGGTCACTGGGTTAAAAGGTCAAATGTCAAGGTCACAAGGTCAAAAATTTTGGTATCAATGGAAAGGTCTTGTCACAAGGAATACGCATGCGAAATATGAAAGCCCTATCACTTACCATTCAAAAGTTATGCCCAATGTTAAAGTTTTTGAAAAGTGGGTCAAAGGACAAGGTCAAGGTCACGAGGTCAAAATTTTTGGTATCAATGGAAAGGTCTTGTCACAAGGAATACACATGTGAAATATGAAAGCCCTATCACTTACCATTCAAAAGTTATGCCCAAAGTTAAAGTTTTTGAAAAGTAGGTCAAAGGTCAAGGTCAAGGTCATGAGGTCAAAAATTTTGGTATCAATGGAAAGATCTTGTCACAAGGAATACACATGTGAAATATGAAAGCCCTATCACTTACCATTCAAAAGGTATGCCCAATGTTAAAGTTTTTGAAAAATAGGTCAAAGGTCAAGGTCAAGGTCACGAAGTCAAAAATTTTGGTATCAATGGAAAGGTCTTGTCACAAGGAATACACATGTGAAATATGAAAGCCCTATCACTTCCCATTCAAAAGTTATGCCCAATGTTAAAGTTTTTTGAAAAGTAGGTCAAAGGTCAAGGTCAAGGTCACAAGGTCAAAAATTTTGGTATCAATGGAAAGGTCTTGTCACAAGGAATACACATGTGAAATATGAAAGCCCTATCACTTACCATTCAAAAGTTATGCCCAATGTTAAAGTTTTTTGAAAAGTAGGTCAAAGGTCAAGGTCAAGGTCACGAGGTCAAAAATTTTGGTATTAATGGAAAGGTCTTGTCACAAAGAATACACATGTGAAATATGAAAGCCCTATCACTTACCATTCAAAAGTTATGCCCAATGTTAAAGTTTTTGAAAAGTAGGTCAAAGGTCAAGGTCAAGGTCACGAGGTCAAAAATTTTGAAATCAATGGAAAGGTCTTGTCACAAGGAATACACATGTGAAATATGAAAGCCCTATCACTTACCAATCAAAAGTTATGCCCAATGTTAAAGTTTTTTGAAAAGTAGGTCAAAGGTCAAGGTCAAGGTCACGAGGTCAAAAATTTTGGTATCAATGGAAAGGTCTTGTCACAAGGAATACACATGTGAAATATGAAAGCCCTATCATTAACCATTCAAAAGTTATGCCCAATGTTAAAGTTTTTGAAAAGTAGGTCAAAGGTCAAGGTCAAGGTCACGAGGTCAAAAATTTTGGTATCAATGGAAAGGTCTTGTCACAAGGAATACACATGTGAAATATGAAAGCCCTATCACTTCCCATTCAAAAGTTATGTCCAATGTTAAAGTTTTTCGGACAAACAGACAAACAGACAAACAGACAAACAGACAAACAGATAAACAGACAAACAGACGGACAGGCCAAAAACTATATGCCCCCGAATCTTTGATTCCGGGGGCATAAAAATAAAATTTAAGCATAAAATACATATCAAAGCATTAAGTAAGTTAGATATGATAAATATGCAGTAAATGAGTGTGTAAAATCATACACTTATTGAGTTATTTAAAGAAATAGTGCAAAAATGTGCATTTCTGACTAAGTCCGAAGAGACGTCAAAAAAGCGTCAAAAATTTGAGTTCGGAGTGGAACCAAAAATAACAACACTTCTTAAGACATCTCTCTAGATCATCCTGATGCTTTCGGTTAGTCGATACGTGCTTCCGTTCTGAAGAAGAAGTTTGTCAAAGGAGGGTACCCCCTGTGACCTACTTTTGCCTGTGGTGGCGCCACCTGTTGAGGGATCCGGACGAAAAACAACAACACTTGTAGGGGACCATTAGTACTTTATACCTACCAAGTTTCATCAAAATCCCTTTAGCCATTCTTGAGAAGAAGTCGAAAATGTGAAAAGTTTACGACAGACAGACGACACACGACACACGACACACGACAGACGACAGACGACACACGACGGACGACGGACGCCGGACGGATCGCTATGACAATAGCTCACTAGAGCCTTTGGCTCAGGTGAGCTAAAAAGGCCAGAAATAGACCTATCGGAGTATCCCATTTTATTTAACCTCATTGCTCAAGTGTGAAATGTGGGTCAGATGCAGCATCTGCATAATGCATTGCATTAAACATCCTCGGTTGCATCATAGACACAAGTTTGGTTGATTTAGGACTTTAAGTAAGGCAGAAATGGACCTGTCCCATTCTACTTAGCCTGTTCACTCAAGCTTGAAATTTGGGTCAGATAATGCCTCTGTACCATGCATTGTAGTGAGCATCCTAAAGGCCTTGTTACACGACGCAATTAGTTGCATGCAACTAATTGCAGAGTTTTTATGGTCCAGGCGGGTTGCAGCGGCTCGCACTGTTACACGTTGCAACTAATTGCATATATTTTGTGCAAAATTCCTACCTTTCCCGCCTAAATTTTGCGAATAAAATTTGTTATCAACAGACAATATGACGAGCATAAACGATATTTTTATAAGTATATTCACTTAACTTCCTCGACGACGATAAAGAAGAAAATCACCATTTTGACCAAAGAAAGCCTTGGAGTAAGCGTTCTGTAACCCTCTGTGAGAAAGGTTGCCATTTTATTGTCAATGTAATTGATGACCAAAATTTGCCAAATAAGGGTTGAAATTATAAGGAATACCCGGCAATTTGATTGGCTGATGAGAAAAGTTGCATGCGATTAATCGCAAGGAATAGAACATGTTCTAATCTAAAAAAAAGTTGCATGCGATTAGTTTTAAGCCATGTTACATGACGCGATTTGTCCCTTGCAACTAATTGCAACTGATTAGTTGCGTCGTGTTACAGGGGAGAGTCCAGTAATTCATTTTTGTCCATTTTCCCATAGGCCGCAATGTTAACGAAATCTTGTCGCATTTCACATATACATTTCCAATGCTTACAATCTATACATGAAATTAACCGTCAATGCTAGCGAGTCAAAAATATGTCAGAATAAAAACTTTTTATCATTAGAATCTGAAGACAGGAAGTGTAGTTCAAGGTCACCCTAAAATCTGCACTAAATGGAGCAGTTATTTTTGCCTCTAAAATAGCATAATTTCTACAGCTTTTAGATATTAATGAATGAGTTTTTAGGAATTATTTCTGTATTAATGTAAAGCAAGAAATGTTTCTATTCTAAAAATACCAATTTAGTAATTATTGTCCAATCAGAACATCAGAAACATAGTTATTTACAGGCTCACATGTACCCTACACAAAATTGAAAAATAGAATTTCCTCCGTTTTACCCGACTCTTCCCTATATCTTTCCCCCTCTTTTAATCTCAACCAAATATTGGTACCGGCACATAGATCAAGACCTTTGTATGAATCATACCAAGTTTGAGCCAAATATCTTCATTCGTTTTCGAAAAATTCCGCTGAAATGAAGCACGTTTTGAGCTATTTTTAGGCACACAATTATTGGTAAATTTCATTACATCTTCATCTTCTCCATTTTCAAAACAGACCTGTTCTCCTCAAAGGACATAAAATAACCTGTTAGTTCTTTCTGTCAGCCTTGTTATAGCTTTATTCTAAGTGGAAAAACTTCAATGTGTTTCCATAGAATTTATATGATTTTTTCCAGGATGCCTGCCTGAAAAGGGTTAAAAATCAGTAAAAAAAAAAAATGTGTGAAAACAGCCAGGAAAATAGTTTTAAGCATTTATTCCAAATAGTTTTGCTTTTTCTATGATAATGATCTATATTCAAGTAAATGGAAAGAAAATAGTATGAATATATTAATATAACGACTCGTAATGAGACAAAAACGCACCCCACCCCCCTTATTTCGCAAAACGTGTTTTTTCTCCCTTTGTTTTATATTTGCCTAAAATGAAACTTAAACTATAAAAAGTATATCCTTCTTTGATATATTCACCTGTGTGAATCATTTTGTATTCGATATATATCAAATTTAGAGATAAATCGTTTAAATACTTTAAAAAAAAAAGAAAAAAAAGGGGGGGGGGTTAACAGGTCTGAAAATCCAAGGAAATGAACGTGTTATGGGTCTATGAAATGTGGATTTCATGTATATGACTGAAAGTGAACATTAAAATACCTTAATTTAGTGGATATGAACGATTCCTGATACAATGGGTAAAACTGGTGCGATTTCAGTACGCGTGACATACTTAGCATGGGGCACCTACACGGGAGAGTCCAGAAATTCATTTTTGTCCATTTTCCCATAGGCCGCAATGTTAACGAAATCTTGTCGCATTTCACATATACATTTCCAATGCTTACAATCTATACATGAAATTAACCGTCAATGCTAGCGAGTCAAAAATATGTCAGAATAAAAACTTTTTATCATTAGAATCTGAAGACAGGAAGTGTAGTTCAAGGTCACCCTAAAATCTGCACTAAATGGAGCAGTTATTTTTGCCTCTAAAATAGCATAATTTCTACAGCTTTTAGATATTAATGAATGAGTTTTCAGGAATTATTTCTGTATTAATGTAAAGCAAGAAATGTTTCTATTCTAAAAAGACCAATTTTGTAATTATTGTGTAATCAGAACATCAGAAACATAATTATTTACAGGCTCGCATGTACCCTACACAAAATTGAAAAATAGAATTTCCTCTGTTTTACCTGACTCTTCCCAACAAGGCCTTTAGATGCATCATCCATGCAAGTTTGGTTGATGTAGGACTTATAGTAAGGTGGGAATGGACCTCTCCCATTTTACCTAACCTGGCCACTCATGCATGAAATGTGGGTAAGATGTAGCCTCCCTACAATCCAATGTGGTCAGCATCCTCAGATGCATATTCCATGCAAGTTTGGTTGATAAAGGACTTAAAGTAAGGCGGGAATGGACCTGTCCCATTATACCTATCCTGGCCACTCAAGCATGAAATGTGGGTCAGATGCAGCATCTGTACCATGTGCTGCAGTAAACACCCTCAGTTGCATCACCCACACAAATTTGGATAACATAGGACTTGTAGTAAGGCGGGAATGGACCTGTCACATTTTACAAAACCTGCTCACTCAAGCATGAAATGTGAATGAGATGCATCCTCAGTACCATGCATTGTAGTAAGCATCCTCAGATGCATCATCCATGCAAGTTTGGTTGATGTAGGACTTAAAGTAAGGCGGGAATGGACCTGTCCCATTTTACCTAACCTGCTTACTCAAGCGTGAAATGTGGGTCAGATTCAGCCTCTGTACCATGCATTGTAATAAGCATCCTCAGATGCATCATCCATCTAAGTTTGGTTGATGTAGGTCGACTTATAGTAAGGCGGGAATGAACAAGTCCCATTTTGCTTACCTATAGTGTGGAAGCAAACGCCGGGGCAATAGCATGAGCCCCCCTCGACTTTGTCGAGGTTAGCTAAAAATTAAGTTTTACATCCCTAATTATTGTGGATGAATTGTATGTGCTCTAACAGTATGTACTTTGAGAAATTAGATATAAATACAAAGTTCAACGCCTTAACAACCATGCAAGTATTGACAGGTCTCCTAGGACTTTCACTGTAAATATTATTGAGGACATTCATGTAGCTTTCCTTGCATGATATTTGGCAATTAAAACCCTGTTTATTCTTGTACCTCTGCCTCGGAAAGCAAAAGTAGATCATTTTCATTTGAGGCCTGTAAGTGCTGGGGGAAAGTGCTCGTAAATTGGCGAGATAAGTGAATGCATGCTCTTTACATACTTTCTGGCCTTCTTAAATGTAATTTCTATGCTATTTCAAACATTTTTCTGGTCTCTATTTGGCTTTAGTTTACTTTGACATATTACGTTTGAACTGAATCAAAATCTGCAATTCTACGTTGGTGCATCAAACCGACAATTCTAATTTCGAAGCACCGAAATTTTCTGTGCACCGCCTCGCCATACAAAGAATACTCATGTGTAATATGAAGCCCTATTTCATATCAATGAAAAAGTTATACCAAGGGTTCAAGTTTTCCAAAAATAGGTCAAACTCCAAGGCCAAGGTCACAAGGTAACAATTTTTTGTACCCTTAGAAAAGTCTTTCAACAAGGAATAAACATGTGAAATATTAAAAGTTCTATCACTTGCCATTCAAAATTTATGGCCAAGATTAATGTTTTTGCTGACAAACAGACGGACAGACCAAAATCTACATGCCCCCATCTCCAATTATGGGCAAATAAAAAGAATCCCAAATGATCTTTCTTTTTCACACAGTGGTACATTGTCGTAGCAAACCTGCCTGACCGCGCGGAATTAATGTTCACATGGTCATCAGAAGAGTTTAATTCTGACCGGGTGATATAAGCTGTAAAACATAGGGTAATCAAAGATTACATAGCTTGCCATTGCAGATTTTTGTCAAAAATACAATAAGTATTGTCATGATGATTATATGCATCTAATGTTATCTCATCCCATAGACAGCTAAAGATACAGCCAAAGTATGAGTAATTAAATAGTAGGTTAATGGTAAAGGTCAAAGTCACTGGGTCAAAGGTCATGGTCTCAAATAATAAAAGGTTCCATTACAAGGAATCTACATGTGAAATATCAAAGCCCTGCCAAATATAGTTCAACAGATATAGCCCAGGTTAAAGCTTTTGAAAAGTAGAACAAAGTCCAAGGTCAAGAGGTCAAAGATCATGGTCTCAAATGAAAGGTCTCATAACATGGTATCTACTTCTGAAATATGAAAGCCCTACCTCTTATAGTGAAGAGATATAGCCAAGGTTAAAGTTTTTGAAAAGTAGGTCAAAGTCCAAGGTAACTAGATCAAAGGTCATGGTCTCAAATGAATGGTCTCGTCACAAGGTATCTACATGAGGAATATGAAAGCCCTACCCTTTATGGTTGAAGAGATATAGCCCAGGTGATAGTTTTTAATAGCCCAGGTGATAGTTTTTAAAAAGAAAAGCAAAGTCCAAGGTCAAGGTCACTAGGTCAAAGGTCATGGTCTCAAATGAAAAGTCTTGTCACAAGGTATCTGCATGTGAAATATGAAAGCCCTACCCTTTATGGTTGTAGAGATATAGCCGGATTAAATTTTTTTGAAAAGTAGGTCAAAGTCCAAGGTCACTAGATCACAGGTCATGGTCTCAAATGAAAGGTCTCGTCACAAGGTATCTCCATGTGGAATATGAAAGCCCTACCCCTTATGGTTGTAGAAAGAAATATAGCCCAGAATAATGTTTTTGAAAAGTACGTCAAAGTCCAAGGTCAAGGTAACTGAGTCAAAGGTCATGGTCTCAAATGAAAAGTCCCATGACAAGGAATCTACATGTGAAATATGAAAGCCCTACCCCTTATGGTTGAAGAGATTTAGCCCAGGATATAGTTTTTAAAAAGTAGATCAAAGTCCAAGGTCAAGGTCACTAAGTCAAAGGCCACGGTCTCAAATGAAAAGTCTTGTCACAAGGTATCTGCATGTGAAATATGAAAGCCCAATCCCTTATGGTTGCAGAGATATAGCCCGGAATAATTTTTTTGAAAAGTAGGTCAAAGTCCAAGGTAATTGGGTCAAAGGTCATGGTCTCAAATGAAAGGTCCCATGACAAGGAATCTTCATGTGAAATATGAAAGCCCTACCCCATATGGTTGAAGAGATTTAGCCCAGGATATAGTTTTTAAAAAGTAGATCAAAGTCCAAGGTCAAGGTCACTAGGTCAAAGTCTCAAATGAAAGGTCCACGACAAGGAATTTACATGTGAAAATATGAAAGCCCTACCCCTTATGGTTGAAGAGATATAGCCCAGGTTATAGTTTTTAAAAAGTAAATCAAAGTCCAAGGTCAAGGTCACTAGGTCAAAGGCCACGGTCTCAAATGAAAAGTCTTGTCACAAGGTATCTGCATGTGAAATATGAAAGCCCAATCCCTTATGGTTGTAGAGATATAGCCCGGAATAATTTTTTTTGAAAAGTAGGTCAAAGTCCAAGGTAACTGGGTCAAAGGTCATGGTCTCAAATGAAAGGTCTCATCACAAGGAATTTACATGTGAAATATCAAAGCCCTACCCTTTAAGGTGCATGAGATATAGCCAAGGTTTAAGTTTTTGAAAAGTAAGTCAAAGTCCAAGGTCTAAAATGAGAGATCTCTTAACAAGGTACCTACATGTGAAATATAAAAGCCCTACCCTTTATGATTGAAAAGATATAGCCCAGGTTAAAGTATTGTCTACCAACAACAAAGGGTATGACATTAGCTCTTCAGACTTTCATCCAAACTAGCTAAAAATAAATAACATGTGTTTGTGAAACATGAATGCCCAATTGGCACCTTTGTCAGTAAAACAGCTGAAAAGTAGTTCACATTTTGAGGTCAAGGTAAAATTTAGTATCCATGGAAGGGCCTGGTTTGCATTTGGTATCTAAGGTTGAAGTTTTTCAAAAGTAGGTCAAACTCCAAGGTCAAGGTCACAAGGTCAAAAATTTTTGTATCCATGTAAAGGTCTTGTCATAAGGTATACACATGTGAAATATGAAAGCCCAATCACTTAATGTTCAAAAGTTATGGCCAAGGTTAAAGCTTTTGCGGACAATCAAACAAACCGATAAACAGACAGACGGACAGATCAAAAGCTCTATGTCCCAGAATCTCGGATTATGGGGGCATAATTACAGGTAATGAATATATACTCTAATTACTATGCAATGCTTAAATATTTTATTGATTCGCTCGATTAAATTGGCTCCGCCCGGTCAGGTCACTTTGCTACGACAATATTGAAATGCAATGTGTGCATGATTTTAATCCCTTGGCCAAGCTAGGTTCAGGGAATTAAAAATAGCACGTCAACTCATTACATAAATGCACTGTGTGAAACAGAAAATCATCAACTCTGAAATAGTACTCTATTAGATTAAATCATTAAAGTAAGTACCTCAAAATGATGTGTTGAATGCACTCGTGGTGTTGTGTCCTAAATTCAGTTTTTGTGCCTTGTTAATAAGAATGCTTTCCATTTCTTCATGTTACAGCTTTGCTGGTACTTTTCTGCCTTGTAATATGGAGTCTTGTACATTTCCTGCTGTAGCTTTGCAGGTACACTGCTCTTGCCTTGTAAAATCGAGTGTTCTCTATGATTCTTGGTGTAGTTTTGCACTGCTGGACTTGTGATCAAGGGTGCCACGTTCCAATTCCTGTCAATGTTTGAATTTTCTTCAATGCAGATCCATAAGTTGGCTGGAGTCTTCTGAGACAATTCATGCAAATTCATGGTGCACAAAATCCAATGCATTAGTGCTGGCAAGCTTAAGTTTGACTTACTTTTCTCAATTTGCATCATCTCATCTATCATTCTTGGCAACACTGGGCAGATAAGAAGTCAGGGAGGGGGGAGAAATTAAGATGGAAGGGGACCAAAAGGGAGGAAAGGGGCAGGGCAGTAGGAGTAAGGGGGGAGAAAATGGATGGGACAGGGAAGGGGTGGCCAGGAGAGGGGAGAAAAGGGGCAGAAAAGAAGAGGGATGAGAAAACGGGATTTAGGGAGGGGGAGAGGGCTTCCCTTCGTTCCTATGTTCTGCCAAACTGCCTTCATCCAATTGAATTCATCCACTGAAAAAGAAAATATTTGCAACATATTTTTTTTGTTTAATTCTATTTTAACAAATATGAATTGTATGGAAAAATTAAAATTGACCATGTACATGATTTACTTTGCTAGAAGGACAAAGAAATACTGGCAGAGCATCATAGATTTAGTATTTTAAATGCACGCACTCTACAAAACTGACAAGGAATTGGTGAATTAAGAAATGAACCTTATATTTTTTTCTTTTGATGCAGGTATCATCTGAAAAATTGGACAGAAAACTGCATCAAGGCGCGTAGCTCATGGATGCAAAAGTTTTCTGTCCAATTTTTCGGGTGATACCTGCATCAACAGAAAAAATACAAGATTCATTTCTTAAGCCGGGCTTCCACTGTCGCAAATGCAGAGGCGATAGAGCTACGATTAGGTGATTTTGTTTAATCGTAGCGCATTCTCCTCTCAATCGCGGGCATTCTCGTCTCATCGTGTCACTATCGTGTCATGTTTTCCTGCATTCTCCTCTGTTTGCGGCACAGACGCGAATGCTTCAAACTGTTTAAAACATTCGCGTCTGAATTCTTATTCGCCTCACACTCGCGGCACATGCGTAGCGCATTCGCCTTGCATTCTCCTCCATTCGTGGCGCGTTCTCCTCACATTCGCGTGCATTCTTGTTCCAAAGGTGGAGGAGAATGAGCCACATTAGAGCCCCGATAGAGCCACGACAAGAAAGAATCTGACGCGAATGTGCCGAGAATGTGACGCGAATGAAAAAATCAACACGATTCAGCCACGATCTTGACACGATATTGCCACGATAGTACTACATACACACACGACAGTGACAATAATAATTATCTCAGAGTTGATGTAAAAGTGTGCGGATCAATGTTTTGAAAACTTTGACAATGCCTTTCAAGAGGAAACAACCTGGAAAGAGGTCAAAGTCAACAAAGGGTATTGATGTTCCTGGATATGTCAAATGATTTTGATTTTGCTCTTGTCACATTCTTGTCATGATCGCAGCGCTATCGGGTTAAAGTCGTGTCTCAATCTCCTGCATTCGCCTCTCATTCGCCTCGGTGTCTTTTTATCGTGGCGCATTCGTGTCACATTCTTCTCTATTCTTGTCACTCTCGCATCACTATCGCGGCGGACACGTAGCATTTTCTTGTTGCATTCGCGGCGCTATCGTGTGCCTATCGCACCAAGAAAAGACAAGAATGTGACGCAATTGTTCATTCGCCTCTGATCATAGCTCATTCTCCTCTACATTCGCAACAGTGGAAGCCCGGCTTTATCATTTTATTATCATCTACTTATGGAAAACAGACTGTTTTCTTGGATCTAAAAACAATCAATCATCGCACTATATTTCGTAAGTCGGCGGGTTTCACAGTGATACGTCTGCAAAAACAAGTTATGAAAGGCGCCTTTATTTAAACAGCAAACAATCGTCTCTCAGTATCTTTGGAATAAGGACCAGTTTGAGCAAATTCTACATGCACAGTTAATTTTTCAGAAAGTAGAAAAGAAATGCCTGTACCCTTGAAATGATAAGCAAACATCAACAAATTGTATTTTCAGCAACAAGTTCATTCGTGTTTGAGGGAATCCCCGGTTCTAAAAATAGTGCTATAAATAGACTTCCATGAATAATTGTGTTGATCGATGTATCAACAAAAGGTCCTGCCCAAAAAATAATGAAATTTCAAAGTACTTCATTCCTTTAATCAAGTTGGTGAAACATTTTAAAAGAGAAAACCCCTTCAAACTCTGGAGAAAAAAATTCATAAAATTGCTCTAATAGAGAAATATTTGAATATAAATGTGCTTATTTTGTATAGAAATCAATGAAAATCGGAAAAGTTTTCATAGTATCATTCCCCCCTCGGAACACAACACCACTTCTACCTAAGATGTATTTTCATAATACAATTTTTCTGTAAAAGCGGAGTTGTGTTCCAAAGGGGGGAACAATAGTCAATTTACAAAAATGTGATTGGGCGGGTAGGGTGAAGGAAAGATGTGAACTTAACTGAGAATTACTAATTGGTATTTGACTCGCTTTCGGCAAATAATTAACTTCTTTAATAATAGCTTCGAATTAAACAATTTTCAAAAAAAAAAATTCGTCATTGTTTACTTTTTTGATAACAAACTCCTTTATTTTACTTTTTGGCATTGCAGATAATTCAACAACCCCTCGCAATAAAAGTTAACAATTTGCGTTGACGACAGTCAATCTTGGAAAAATGCTCAAAACTTCTTCTGTAAAATGCACAAAGTCTTTAGAAAATGTAATAATGGTAAATGTAAAAGATAATTTTAAACACTGAAAAAGGCTAATTCAAACTTATTTTTATAATGTTGGCATTGGTAATTGTGCAATATAAGTGAGAGTGAGTGTTCGATTTTATATCTCTGGCCACGTGTTTACGGTCTTATAAATCCGGAATATAATATTTGGAGGAAATCATGTTTTAGCATGTTATTTCTTATTGAATCTTTTCATTGTAGTTCATTTTGACATTTCGATCAACAAAAGCGACCGATTCTTACAAAATTTTCGACATTTCACTCCTATTATTTACATCATAAAAAAGACCCCACCCTCACATCTACGTAAAAATATAGCTTATTTCTTAAAATTATGTGAACAAAACTACTATATTTAATTAAAGATAATTGAAATGAAATAATTTCACGCACAGGACACATTTTAAATGATACTGGTTGAGCTAGTATCGCAAGTAAAAATTGGGCAGATTACGACTCTTAACGTTACAGGTCCTTTCTCAGCCAATCAGAATCATCGTTTCTTGAAAATGACAATGGAAATTAGATGACTCCCCTGTCAGAAATTGAGTTTTACTGCTACATTGTAGATGTTAGTTGAATCCTAAATATGTGACCTTGCAGGTGACCTTGACCCTCATCGTGTGTCCAATCTCATCATGCTTGACCATTCCTGCATGTTTGATTGAAATCTTATGAGAACAAACCCAGTTATCATGGTTATAACCATAATTTATTTGTAAGTGTGACTGTTGGAGAGACAGACAATCACCGATCCCTGGTATACATTACTCTTGCAATGTAGGCATCATGATAAAAACAGACCTGCCTACCTGTTTCTAAGTGCCAAAAGTGTAATCTTTTGCATAAAAAAGTGTAATTTAGGTGTGTAAAGTGTAATATAAGAAATTGATTGTAACTCTTAGAAAATATTTGTCTTTTCGTCACTTCGACATTGTTACAAAAATTAAATCTTGATCATAAACTCAATTGAGCATGAAAACGCTCACCTTAATAAGAATTTATGAATGCGAATCTATTATTCTATCACACATGCATATATATTTTGTTTTAATTTGTTCTGCTTGGGGAGATTTTGTGATGTAAAATTGAGCAGCAAAAGCGTACAGCATAAATGTAGGTCAAAAATGGTAAAAATTATGCCAAAATCATAAAAGCAAGCAGGTCTGCAAAAATGAACTTTCTATTGTATAAATGCTATAAGACCTACCTCTTAAAGTGGATCTGTGATCAGAACCATCTCTCAAGTGCTACGTTTCATGTCATTAGCCTCAAGATGTGATTCTTCAAAATCTTGTAGTATACTGGAGGAATGGAGGTCCTCATGGAAGGCATCTTCAGTAAATCTTCTTTTTATGTGTTGATACACTGGCAGAATAGAGGAAATCTTCTTTTCACAAGTTGGAACACTGGCTGGAGGAATGAAGGACCTTAAGGTAATCTTCAAATTTTTTGTGGTACTCTGGAGTAATGGAGGGCATAATGGAAGGTATCTTCACTTAATGGAAGGCACCTTCACCTCATAGAAGGCATCTTCACCTCATGGATGGCATCCTCACCTCATGGAAGGCATCTTCAGAATCTTTGTGGTAAGGATAGCGAGACAAGTTAATGGGCAGCGGAAGGAATTAGAACGACCTTCACATTTGACCTTGATCGACAGGAGACATTTTCCTCTCCCCATGGAATGTAGAACATCAAGTTCAGCCATTCCGGTATTCAAGGCTCAAACCGAATCTTCCATGGAACATTCTCTGCCACAGTTACCCCTTGATCTTGATTTCAATTGGTCTGTGATGTGTATAGTGTAACAGGAAAGTTTCACAAGTGTTATAATCACCCAGCAGCAGAACTTCAAAGGAGGAATCTAGGTTGGACAGACAGTGAGACAACACAGACAGGGTGAATCCACGACTTGATTCAAAGATTCAAATGGCTGTACTTGTCTATATTAGTCTACCACAAGCACACCACAACCTAAAAATCCTAACCCAAAATGAATCCACCCAAAAAAATAAAACTGACCCCCAAATGACCCACCTGGAAAAAAATAAATAAAAAAATAAATAAAAAAAGAATCTAATATAGGCAACTACAGTCATTTTTGAATTCTTGAATCTGTAGATTCACCCTGTCTGAATTGCCTCATTGTCTGCCCAACCTGGATTCTTCCTTCAAAGTTCTGTTGCCGAGTGATTGTAACACTTGCTTCCCTTTCCCACTCCACTACTCACCAAAGATCAATCTACTTACAAGACCAAGGGGTAACTCAGAGAATGTTCCATGAAAGATTTGATTTGAACCTCAAATGCTGGAGTACCCAAACATGAAATCCGACATTCCATGTTGAGAGGAAGATGCTTCTTGTTGATCAAGGTCAAGTATGAAAGTCCTTCTGATTCCATCCCTGTACCATTATCAGGTCTCTGTCATTACCAAATCACACAAAGATTTTGAAGAAAATGTCTCTGGCACACTTGACTTTGGTCGGGCACTTGGCGATTCCAACAGAATATGACTTGACCTGCTCTTGTAGAATGTTCTGCACACTTTGATAGAATGTTCTGTCCACTTTGCCCTGATAGGATGTTCTGACCTTTTTGCCTTGGTAGAATGTTATTTCCACTTTGCCCTGGTAGAATGTTCTGTCCATTTTCACTTGTAGAATGTTCTGTTCATTTTGCCTTGGTCATGTTGGTAGAAAGTTCTGTTCCCTTGGCCTTGGTAAGTATTCTGCCCATATTGCTCTGGTAGAATGGGCCGTCTACTAATTTTGATCTGTCGCTCTTGCTGGTAAAGTGCACCTGTAAATCATATAAGGATATAGGAACATGAGAAAAAGGAACAATTTTTGCAGAAAACATGTTTCTGTGAAAGCAAATGCCCATGTCGTCAATTATAAAAACAATTATTATCCAAAACAAACAGGTGGTCCAAATTTAAGTTCATGGAAAGGTCTTGTCGAGAGAAAAACACATGTAAAATATGAATGTCCGACTCATATCAATTACAATTCAAGACACATGACCATTGTTTTAAAAATTAGGTCAAACTCCAAAGGCACAAGGTCAAATATTTTGGTACTAAATTGAAGGTCTTATAACATTGGATGCACATTTGATATATGCAAGCTATATTACTTTACCATACAAAAAAATGTTTAAAATTAAAGAATTTCAAAAATGGCCCAACCTCCAAGACCAAAAGGTCAAGGTCACAAGTTAGAAATAATTTTGTCACAAGAAATAAACATGTAAAATATGAGTATCTATAACGCACAAAGCAAAGTTTTGGCCAAGGTTAAAGTTTTTGGCATAGAAAGATGGACAAACAGACAAAATATGGTTCAAGAGATATGTCTGTAATCAAAAGAGCAAAACGGTGCTTTTCATATTTACAATGCACTTACATAGTCTTCCAACTGCGTTTTCCTGGCTGTTTCTGCCATCATCTCTTTCTTTGCTCTACAACCTGTCCAGTTGTAACTTGATTTTTTTTCCATCCATCTTGTATATTCTTTTGCTTTCAAGGTCTTGCACCTATGTTATACCAGCTATTTTTCCTCCATCTAATAGTATGTGATTATTGCTGTATTTGCCTGCCTCTATGTTCTATCAGCTGCTTTCCTTCTGGCTTCTCATGCCTTCCTCCTTCTATATTCTTGTAGCTCCTCATGCCTATCCTCAATCTATGTTCCACTGGCTCCTGGTGCCTTCCTTCATCTACCATCTTCTGGCTCCTGATGACTTCCTCCATCTATATTCCTCTGGCTCCTGATGCCTTCCTCCATCTATGATCTTCTGGCCCCTGATGCCTTCCTCCATCTATATTCTTCTGGCTCCTGGTGCCTTCCTCCATCTATGATCTTCTGGCTCCCCATGCCTTCCTCTATTTATATTCTTCTGGCTCCTGATGCCTTCCTTCATCTGTTCTTCTGGCTCCTGGTGCCTTCCTCCATCTATGATCTTCTGGCTCCCCATGCCTTCCTCTATTTATATTCTTCTGGCTCCTGATGCCTTCCTTTATCTATCTTCTTCTGGCTCCTGATGCCTTCCTCCATCTATGATCTTCTGGCTCGTGATGCCTTCCTCCATCTATGTTCTTTATTGTCCTCTGCCATCTCTCTCCTGAAACAATGTTCTACATGTTATTTTTGTAACTAGATTTGACTTGTATGCTGAATGTCATGATGTTAATCAAATATATTATTATCTACAATCAACCTTTCTAATTGTGCCAAAAGGAGCAGGTTCGTTAACATGGAAAATAGGCCCTAATTTTAGAATGTTTTAGATAACGATTGTATTTCGCATCAAGAAAGTTAAATGTATGGTTGTTTGAAATACCAAATAAATACTTTAATATACATGCCATACACCGAAAGATATGGCTTCAAAATCAGCTTAAAGTCGCAAAATGCTGAAAAATCATAAGAAATTGGCATAATTCTGTTCAAAATTTATGAAATGAAAAAGTTAAAGCAATTTATATTTTGATCTGCATGAAATTTATGTTCGGTGAGGGTTGGCGCCTATACTAATTTTAAATTTGAAGATTTATGAAAAAATATGGCGACTTTTCTTCATTTTTCATTATGCAGAGGAAATGACGTCAAAATGTGATCTCATATTCAATACTTTCTATTTCTGTAGGTATTTGAGATAAATATAAGAGATGCTGAATCATAATTTCATGAAATTATTTTTCGCAAAAATTTAGGGCCAATTTTGGGCATTCAGTGAACCTACCCCTTTATGATGTCACAATGCATCTTTGATGTTTGATCGAAGGTACAGAGCTGCTCAAGGTAAAAACATGGTGGTGTCACAAAACTTAGCACATTGGTATCCAAAAATCAAAGGGTTCAATTATAGTATATTATATACATTGAATAGCTATACTTGAGAACCATGGTTTATTCTAAATTCAAATTCTTTATTGACTTTCACCATATTGGTATAATAAACATGTTCATTATTATATTCTACAGAATACAGTAATAAACTTATTGTTGCTGACAATTGATTGTGGATTGCTCAAGGTCAAGGTCACTAGGTTAAAAACAAAATCACAAATGAATGGTCTTATCAAAAGGAGTTTTGAATGGAAATATAAAATCTCTAAAACTTAAGATTTAAAAGATGTTGTCAAGGCTAATGTTTTAATTTCTTGATAAGTAGGTCAGACTTCAAGGTAAAGGTCAAATGTCAAGGTCACAAATGAAAGGATTTACAACAAGTTTGCAGTGGAGTTTGCATGTGAAATACTGCATATTATGTAAAATCATTTGCTGTGTATTAACCTTTACTACTTTTGCGGTCAGCCTCTTACTGCGAAAGTTTGCCTCAGTGAATGTAAAAACCAAATGCATAAAGCAGTGGTCACAACCCACCGTACGTGCAAGTATGTGCTGTCTATGTGCAAAAACGTGAGCAAACTTTTGGGATGTGTACGCAGTCGTTGCGTAGGCAGTGTGTGTTCCGTACGGCCTTTGTACAGATTTTGGAGCACGCATGCAGACAGGATGTAGCAGTTTTTGTGTTAGCAGAATTTTTGCTTCAGACAGCGTGCGGTCTATGGATGCATCAAGACATACCAAACACACATTGTAAATACGTTGTAAGTATGTACAACGCACTAGATATGCAAGGACTCTGTGCGTAAGCAGTATATTGTGTTAAGTGTGACATCCTTAAGATAACGCAGAAGACTTCAGTCAGTTGCACGCATGTTGTCAGTACATACAGCACACTCACTACGTTGTATCTAACCATTCCATATAACGGTACGTGCATTGACACACTCCTTTCGTACTTTTGTTACTTGATCCTTCTGTTAGTCTTCAGAAAAACGTAGCCTCCCAAAACGTCCAAAAAGAATGCACGGCAGGTTGTGACCAGGGCTTCACTCAAATGAACCTGAGATAAATGCATGAATCATTGTCCATGCAAAAATCTATACATTGTATTTTTATAAAATTACAAAAGAAAGTACCAGCAAATGAATCTATTTATTAGTATACAGTATGAATTATCTATCCCTCAAATCTAACTAGAACTACCCTAAAGTGGACAAATTATACCCCAGCGGGACATTTTTCATGAACGGAACCATTAATGATGCAATCTTTAATTGTTCAAATTGAAACTCACATTCGGGATTGATTGCTTTGGTATGAACATTTAGTACTGTACGCTGCTTTCAGAATTTCATTACCAAAATACTATTATAATTCTGGTTATGAAGTCCATTACATCTTACATAGGCCCAAAGTCTAGGTCAAAGTCATAAGGTCAAAAGTCATCATACCAAAATGTAGTACTCTTTGTGCTAAATATGTCTATGAAAATGTGAAAGGTTTTACCAATTAAAGTACAAAGGATATCTGCTTTCAAATCAATAATGCAATAAAGGCCAAAAGTCAAGGTCAAGGTCAAAAGTAATGGTAACAAAAAGTAGTACCTCTTATGATGAATAATCTCATTGATCATGTTGATTATAAGTATGAAAGAAATCTTCTAAACCTAAATTGCTACATCAGTCCAAAGTCAAGGTCAAGGACACAAGGTCAAAAGTTTTGATACTAGTGTTGTAAAATTGGAAAAACTTTACTATCGATTATCGGAAACTATCGGAGGAGTACAATCAATATCACAATCGGAAATAATCGAACTTTTTTTCTTGTTTAAAATTATTGTATGTTTTGTATCTTTTCAGAAGGAGATTACATAGAGCTTACGTTTGCAAGCAGATTTTACAAACAACGGTATTCATCTCGAGGTTTGCTTTAGACGGTGGGCCTTCCTTTTTCTTTCTAAAGCCAAAATGGTCCCACATAGCGGACTTAGTACGCCGGGGATATGGATAAATCTGCTCCTCCTCGGCCGTTAGCTCTGACATTGAGATCGGGTCTAGTTTTTTGTTTTGAATTAAAGCGAAGACTAAAACCTACTGAGATCCTTTTTGCGTCAAATTAATTTTAACAGGGACAATCGATTTTCAAAACCATTATCAGTATAACATATATTAATTTTCAGCGACGTAGTGGCGACATCGGCGACTATTGTTACAGCACTACTTTATACCAAAATGAAGCTGTACTCTTTGTGAAGAATGTTTGCATGAAATATGGAAGGCCTACCATTTATAGTATGAAAGAATTCTGCTTTCAGAACTACTCAACATAAAATGTTGTATAGGGTGCAGGTCAAGGTCACAAGGTCAAAAGTCATGTTACCAGAATGTAGTACTCTTTATGGTGAATGTTTGTATGAAAGGCCTACCATTAATAAACTATAAAAGAAATCTGCTTTCAAAACTTCTTAACCACACAGACGTACAGACTAATTACCCCCCCTTACTTTCGTTTGCAGGGGTATAAATGTTAATGTTTTTGAAACTTCAAGGTCAAAGTAACTAGTTCAAAAGTCAAGGTCTTAAATGAAAGTCTTGATTATGGTTAATAATTTTGTAAAGTTACTTATCAATTCTCCTCATAGTTTTATCCTTAATGACTAAAACTCAAATTAAGAATTTTCTAACTTAACGATTTCTGTGCCGCAGGGCCGATTTTGGGCCGATGCAAATTAGGTGGGAAAATATGAGTGAGATTATGATTAACGATAGGAAATTTTATTGTAAAGACATTCTAAACTCAATAAAATGTAAAACTGACTTTGGTTTTCTGTAGATTTCGTGCAAATGTAAGTCTAGATTGTGTAGATCAAGTATCATTCCATTTTCAGACTTGGTTTTATTAAAAAAAGCTAAAATAGAGCAAACCGAAACGTACACTGAATATTGATGGTTCAAATTTACGACATGTCGATTTATTTTGTTCTAATGGATACTTTGATAGATCAATGATGTATTTTGTTTATGCTTCCTTGCATTATAAAGGTACATTTTACACTACATGTCTTACAGTGCTCACCAAACCGATCTTGACGTTACGTCATTTTTGTCGGACAGAATGACGTCACAGTTGTTTGACGTCACGATTTACGAAGAAAAAATTTGGAGCGTAATAAGTACACGGATTTTTTTCTTGTCAAAAAAGGATACACACAGAAACGTTCTCGGTTGAAAGACATTGTAAGGCTTCTTGAGTCTATGAGAAATGTTTCCTAAATGCGAACTTATAATACATGGATTATTCCAATTTTGTAGATTATCCCTGCGGGGGTAAGGTTGGACGTTGAAAGATCAAGAATATACATGTAGGCATTTTTTTATTATTATTTTTTTTTGACTATTTAGCACTCGATGGACTTTCAAAGCTTTGTCATCACTCATGATCATGAAATGATCACATATAAATTATGGTATACTAAGCGCCGCATTCGCACAGCGCAACCCCCACTCTCTTGGCACTTACAGCTATGATAAGATTTCATGGTCGGCAAGTGTAAAAACAGAATGCAAAGCAAAGAACATGTACCCGTACGAAATTTCCAGACGTAATCTACACGTAATGCAGCAGGAATCCATACGTACTAATAAATTCCATACGTAAATCTAAAAATCCGTATGGAAAACAAGCATACACGTAATTTTTTCAAAGTTATATGTCTTTTTACGCATGGAAATCTTCAAATTTTCCATACGTAAAAATCTATCTTGACATTTCATACGTATATTCTGAACATAGTGTCTGCAAAAGCACGTACTTTCTGGACTTAGGAAATTTTCAATTAACAGAGCGTATTTTTGAGACTGTATGGAATTTTGACTTAGCCAATTTTCAAGCAAAAATATGACTAACACATGAAGACTTATGTATAAATTGTACATGTAATACAAAGAACATGCTATATATAGTGTCATTATCTAGCAAAATAGAAAGTACTTTGAAGTTACATTAAATGCATGACCAAATGTGTTAAGCTTTAAACAACCCTTTTTCAAGATTTGAGGGAGAGGACAGGGTGAAAAGGGAGGGGAGGAAGGGATGGGATGGGAGGAAAGGAAAGGGGAGAGGGAGGGAAGGGGGAGGCTGGTAAGGGGGTGGCTGGTAAGGGGTTGGGAGGGAAGGCAGTGGCAAATCCAGCGCCCCCTTTGCTGGGGTGTCAAGGGGCGAATTTTGCAGATTTTGACTGAAAATGGGCCAAAATATACCTGTTTTTGGAAAATTTTGGGCCAGTGCCGGGGGGGGGGGGGGGGGGGGGGGGGGCAGGTGCCCCCTCCGCACCCCCCTGAATCCGCCACTGGAAGGGTGTGGGAGAGGGGTACCCCCTGTAGGCCCCCCCTCCCTTTTAAACTATGAATTTTTCATAAAATTTATGAATTCTTTGTTTGCCAATCTGTCAGGAAATAGGAAAAATTAATTATCTTTTCTTCTCAAATTAAATCCTCTTACATATACTTCGTTCCAATTATATTTCACAGAGTCTGAGACTATCCTCTCCAAAAAAAATGTACACTCAAACAAAAAACTTTACTTAGATATATTACTAATTACCAGAAAGATTGGCTATGCATCAAGAATTCTTTCACTTAAAATGTTACCTCTATGAGTAATTACTTTAAATAACCGTCTTAAAACTTTAAATTTCGGCTAGGATTGTCAGAACACGCGAGTATCCATCTCAATCACGACCGATGTTTTACTTTCGTTTTCCATATACAATACATGGTTAATCTCGATCTCGTTTTAGAAAACTTGGCAATCGATCTTTCGGTGTTTATAACATGATTTTTATAATACGATTATTTGAAATCGATTTCAATTTTTATTTTCTTTCCTTTATATATTTTTTTGGTCATTTAATAATTTCCTAAGGTCGGAGAATAAAAAAAAAATCTTTCAAGACAATTTCATTTTTTTCCTGATTACCAAAAGATATGGTCAATGGATCGATAATTATTTTTTTAGATAAATCAATTTAAAAAGAACAAATTAAACATAGTGTCAGTAATGGATATAAGAACTAAGAAGTAAAACAGACGCATTGAAAATAATAAATAGAATGTTTATGCAGAGGCGTTTTAGTTTGAAATGATTGTGTAAGAAACGACTGTGACTAGAAATAGCCAATCAAAACATCGGATTTTCAAAAGGTTCGGGCGAGGCGGAAAAGTCGAATGCCAGGATCGAATCTTGAAGAATTTTGATGATTATCATGGGGTTTCATTTACTTTGGTACCGGTACATTATAGACACGTTAATTGAAACAATGAAGCCTAGTTTCCTTTGTACTAAGCACGTCGGTGGATGGACGTGGACCGTGGGAAAATGTGTTTGTTTTCATCGATTTATCAGTGTTCCTAAATGTTGACTCTGTTGGAAGTTGAAGACAGTGCATAGCCAAGAAATTTGGAGATAATGCCATTGCAGCATCAATAAGCATGATTGAAGGTAAGCTGTTATTTGATTCATGTTTTACTTCTTGGTGATTAACATGTTTTCTACTGAAAAGGAGTTGCGGATAGAGGTGATCTGGGCTAAATCTCAACTTATAGGGGATCTGAATATTTTTATGATTATCATTGCATTATTACAACTTCAGAATTCTTTATTCTTTTTATTTTAATAGATGGCGCCTCTTCTGGAAAACGGGACAGTCTTCACTGATAAGATTCTACTGTGTAAGGTCATCAAGTCCTGTTTTGGGCACAAAACTCCTGGATATCATACCATAATTGTGCCTGAATTTGATGCCACATTTATTTACAAATCCAGAATTGAAGAAATGGCATCTTGCATATGACTTAAAAGTTCAAAGGCCCAAGGCATATCAACTGTTGCCACAGAGGATACATGCACCGGGGAAGCCTTTAATGAGGAAAAATACGATAAAAGGTATTTATTCACCTGTGCAAGAACAACTCTGCATAAGTTTTTCTTTTTTTTTTTTGGACAATATTTGTATTATCTGATATATATTTATAATAAATAATGCATTAAAATAATTGAAGAGATGATTCTTGGAAGACTATGAGTCTTAACAATTGTCTACACTGACAAAATCATTGTATGCTTTTCTTATATTACTAATTTAGATTACATTGAGCATCTTGGAGCCTGAAATACAGTACATTAGCCAGCCAGGTTCAAAGGAAATAAACAGGGCAGTGACCGAAGCCATTGCGTTCGCAAGAAAGTGCAGTCAATAATCACGGGAGGACAAGTGAAACATAAACGCCTATGTACAAACTGAAAAGAAGAAATAACTTATCGTGTCATACAATTGTTGTAATGGTGAATGTTACATATTTCCAATGTACAAATGAAGATAGATCCTGTGGCTAATCATTGACAGTTGGCATTAGATGATAATTTAAAGAATTTTTATCAACTTTTGAGTTGTCTTATGGTATAGATAATAGATATATTTATATATAGGTAAAGATACATGTATATCAAGACTATAATTAGTCCCCTACCGGCAACGCCGAAGGGGACTCTTATTTACAATGCATTGTATAATATGTATAACCGATACCTTAAACTGTCAATACAGAATTAAGTATTCTGAATGTAAATGTAAGTTGAAAGTGAGCAGGCCTCTGACCTACAGTGGTAAATGATTGCATTGAATGTTTAAATTATAAATTTGCTCCTTGTACATCTTGTACAGTTTTGAAATTGTAAAGTTATTTGTGTTACAGTTAAAACTTAAGTACAGGATTGATCAAGTCATAGAATTACATGTTATATTGTAATAAATTCCATATGTTTCAGTTAAATCTTCAAACTTATGTATTTGTTTCAGTTTTTGATTGCCATACGTAACTTGCTATATTTAGGACTACGTACGTAAATAAGGTCATTTATGTACACGTAAAATTAATTTTTTTCCATACGGATATTCAAAAGATTCCATACGTAAAACTAATTTTCCATGCGTAAAATTATTGATTCCTTTTCCATATTTGGTCATATCCATACGTAACTAATTTAAATATTTCGCTCATTTTTACGCGCGAGTACGCTCCAATTCCTGCTGGAATTTTTTTAGTTTCCGTATGGAATTTGTGTACATTCTATGTTTAATATAGAGACGTATTACGTCCCAAGATTACGTATGGATTCCTGTTGCATTACGTACGGAAGATTTCATAAGGGTATAGTTTAAGTATGTATCATGTTTGCATTATTATGTATATTTAGTATGAAAGTTCATACATAAATTGTAAATGTTTATAATGTTTACATGAAGGAGAAACAGATTATATAAGTGTTCATCTTACAAGCAGATTGAAGAGAAGTAAAAATATTGTTAACAGAGTACGATCACAAGAACGTCGTACAAATGTACGTCATTGAATATTGGTCGATATTTCGACATCGGAAGAGAAATCAACAAATGTAAATATGTACATGTAGATATAAAGATAGGAGTTAGTCGTGGTAACAAGGTTCCAATCGAAATTTTTATTATGAAATCTATTTTTTTTTCCAATTTCTGCGTAAAATGTTCTCGCAGAGATGGGTCGATCCTACCCTTTTTAGCTTTTATAGTCGTAGAGCATTTGACCGTCTGTCTGTCTGTTTCCAAGATTGAAACCAAGAACTGTGATTGGATGACACAGATTCGACTCCTCAATCACTGCACTCAGAATGTGCGATATGTGGACCTCTTACATGTATCGTTTTTCTTTTTTCTTGCAGGGTGGGGGAGGGGGGGGGGGGGGGGCGCCAATGTATTCTTATTTTTTGGTAGATTTGTATATGTTTATCCATGGTTAACAGTTTCTGTCAGACAATTACTAATGAGGCAATGTGCACTGAGGAAAAAAAACCAAAATGATTATTTATCTAAGATACGGGGCATTGAATCACAGGAGCTCGATGCCAACAAACTTTAATGACACCCGCCCCTTCACATCTCTCTATAGTCAAAGTATATGAACGGCGTAGCTCTGCCTGAAAAAGTGGAGGGGTACAACATTCCAAAATATCTAACAAGCAAAACAAAACAAAACATAAAGGGGGGGGGGGGGGAGGAATTAAAGAGATTAAAAAAATATGGGGGTTTCATGTTCTGTACGCACAAATTTTTGAAAATACTTTCTATACCCTCTATCATTAACAAGTACATGTAATAATATTCTAAATAGTTGGAGTTAAATGTCTTCATGTACATTGATAAAGTAATATGTATAAACGATGGATCATAATAGCTAAATTATTCAGAAAGTCTATAAAGAACAGGCGAGCGGTTGCTAACCAAAGAAAAAATTTGAAAATTAACCGAAAATTGTAGATTTATGCTACAAAATGTTGCTATTATAAACAATGATAATGCATCATAAAATTTTGTGATTGAAAAGTTTGTGTGCCCCCCCTCCCCCCATAATTAGATGCATAAAATAAATCTAAATGTTAGTATTACTGTACAAATGAATAGTTTTTTCAATTTTTTTAAGTGAAATATTCGACTGGCGCCGATTATATAATCGGAAGATTTGAATTTTGTTTAAAAGTAGGCGATTTATTTCTCTCTCCCTCTCTTTCTCTCTCATTCTAATTTCTAGTCCAGCCACACAACGTGAAATATCTAACAACCTAAGCAACCCTCCCCCCGCCAACACAAACACACACACTTCCACTGAGGAGTGATGTAATATACGGTATATGTTTCATCTTTCTCAAATGTTTTTTTTTTCAACATGAATACGTGAAAGCCACACATGCTTCATATGGTCAGGGTAAGAGCTGATTCCCTCAACTTGTGCAAACATTTATTTTCATGAAATGTGCCCATTATGAAGAGTAACATGTAAAGTATTAACGTTTTGTAGAGACCAAAGTCCGTCCATGTAATTCGATGAATTTCAAGTCACACTTGATCAACTTGTACAACTTGAACGGAGCTTTTAGTAGCCTACAGGCAGACCACAGGGGCTACTGTACACAAAGAGTACCTAGAATAAATCCCCCCCCCCTTATTATACATATACAATTTGTTTATGTACTTTAGGTGGGGTTGGGCGGTACAGAGGACTCCACTTAATCTGATACCTGATAATCTGATACTCCTCTTAATCTGATATGATTTCAAAACACAAAACCATTTCCTATATAATCAATGTAAATTTACTCCTCCTAATTTGATAGAAATTATCAAAAATCTTAAGAACTCCTCTTAATCTGATAAGATTTTCGTCAACTATAATATTTTTCCTATGATATTTACGTCATTTTCAATGGATTATCATATCAAAATCCTTGAAATTGGTATTTTACCCTTTAAAACTACTCAAAATGGCTTGAAAGTATTTATATCATTAAATTAATGTATAAAATAAAGTCTTAGATACATTCTAGTACAATAAAGATGACTATTTTATTATATTTCCATGGGATTTCAAACTCCTGATAATCTGATACTCCTGTTAATCTGATAATGATCTTCCGACAAATTGACTATCAGATTAACAGGAGTTCTCTGTATCTATTTTGTACTCTTTGTGTACTGTAGCCCCTTTGGGCAGCCTGTTGGTACGCACTATGTGGAGTTTGCCGACGCTGTATAGGTAGTGTCGTAATTGTGACGTCACTCCCATTGTGACGTCAAGTCAAACATGTTGATTTGAGTATAGAGTTTCAGCCTACCTATTTTGGCAGCGAAAGGGTTAAGGTCAAAGTCATAATTTGTTGCTGCACTTGATTTGCCTAAACCTTAAACTACTAAATACCGTATGACCAGATTGCAAAGAATCAGTTTAAGTTGATGTATAGTTCATCTACGAATAAATTTTTAAGCTCTCCTCCTTACAGTTCAAAATATTGTCAATTTAATTTTTTTTCGAAATGCAGGTCAAAGTTCAAGGTCACAGTCTCAATTGTAAAGTATTGTAATTAGGAATGTGAAATATGAAAGACAAACCACTTACTGTTCAAGAGATATTGTCAAAGTTTAAGGTTTTTGAAAAGAAGGTCAAACTTGAAAGGTTGAAACCACTGGTTCTGTTAAAAGGTTTTGTGGTAAGAAATCTATAAAAAAGAAGCTGTACCCATTACAGTTCAAAAGATATTGCCAAGGCTAATGTGTTTGAAATGCACATGTAGGTCAAACTTCAAGGTCAAGACTACTGATTCAAAGATTAAGGTTTTGTTAAAAGGTTTTGTGATAAGAAATAAAAAAGGGAAAAATGGAAACTGTACCAATTTCTAGTGTTGTACATCGGAAGACTTTTAAGAATCGATTATCGGAAAATAATCGGAAAGAGTAAACCGATCGATTATCGATTTAAATCGGAAGACAAAAGTCCATGAAAAATGGAGCATAAAAGATAGAAAAATTGTATTTTCCTGCATTAAATTAAGAAAACTTTGCTGAACACAAAATATAAAGCATTCAATTTCAAAGTGTCTGCCTGTTTACATGCAAGACAACAAGTAACGGTTTATGTTACATGTGAAAAGAGGAAATTAAATACCTTTACACAAAATACCTTTCTTTCAGCGACAATCGATTGTAAGAAAATGAAATCGATAATCGGAATCGAAAGAGTTTTAGCGATCGACAATCGATTGTCGGCGACAATTGGTTCATCACTACCAATTTCGGTTCAAAAGATATAGCCAATGTATTTGAAATGTACAAGTAGGTAAAACTTTACAGCCAAGGTCAAAAGTCCAGGCTTCAGATAAAAGGCCGCAAGGAATTTGCATGTGAAATATTAAAGTCCTATCCCTAAAGCATGTTAAGATTAGCTGAAAGATGAAGTTTTTCAAGTAAGTCAGACTTCAAGGTCAAGGTCACTTGTTCAAATTTTCATAATTCATTTAATAATGGATCATTGTCATGTTAGGTTACATGTCAATCCTCCTCAAAGATCTTTCCCAAATTCTGTATTTTCTATAAATCTCAAGGTGTTAGTCAAAATTTCTTACTCTATGTTATTTGTCTCATTATAGTTTATTGTCATTTAAAGTTTTATGTTGCTGCTCCAAACAGTTTTCTCCTGGCAGACTTAGTTAATGCAACAGTTTAAGCAATTGAAATGTTGACACACTGACAGACTGATGCATGTGATGGTCAGACAAACAAATTTTGCCCTTTACAAAGACCAGATTTTACATTGTAATCCGACCAAAAATCATAAATAGAAGGTAATCAAAGATAAATAATAGCTCCCAGGACCCTGTAGCAGGTTTTGTTAAATAATCAAATAAATTCCAAAATCTTGTCAGAATTAAGGTACCTACATGTGAATAATCAAATATAGTTAAAAAGATAGATGTACAGCCCGATATCATTTTTGAATAGTTGGTCAAAATCAAAGGTCTATCCTGTAGATCAAAGGTCTTTCTCTCAAATGAAAGGTCTCATATTCATAAGGTATTTACATTAGGGCTGGGCAGATAAATCGAAATTGCAATACAGTATTTTGTTTGCCTATCAAAGGATCGATAAATGTATTGTAGGATCACTATCAGCATCAAAATATTTTCCGATCTTCTTTTGATTTAATTTTGAGTACGGGTACATTTTCATAGAAGCGAAACTGAAACTAAGGCTAGCATAAAGGAAATTGCTGGTTCAAATCTGCAGTGTCGGAACATTTTGGAATGCGGATCTATGAGGAAAACGGATAACGATCATGTTATTTGTACATTATGCAAAATGTCTTCAAAATGTGTGGGGAACTTGATAAATATGCACCTTTACTGTGTTCCATAATGTTCATTTTCAATCAAAATCTTTTCCATTAAAGTATTGTGATACATATCATATTGTAAGGCCGATATCGCAATACATATCTGATCAGTCCATCATGGTATCGGCCAAGCCCTAATTAACATATACATGATATATGTGAAGTATCAAAATCCTATCCCTTATAGTTCAAGAGATACATGAACAGCCTAATCTAGGTTTTGAAAAGTAGGTCAAAGCCCAAGGTTAAGGTCACTAAGTCAAAGATCATGGTCTCAAATGATAGATTTCATCGCAAGGTACTTACATTTGATATATCAAAGTCAAACTCTTTATATTATACTTGATGAACTACAGTCAAGGTTTAAGTTTTGAAGAGAAGATCAAAGTCCAAGGTCACTAGGTCATAGGTCACAGGGATTGATCTAACTCTGCATCCTGCATCCCTCACTAATTAATATTGCCCAAGACTCATTGATTTCCAATCGCTGCATACAGTATTGCTGCATCCTACTGTACGCATATTTTTCACTTTTATACAATGCGTCCACTATAGGTCTTTGTTATGTTCACATAATCATAATGATTATTATGTTTATTATGTCAAATTACAGAATTGAAGCCACCGTTCCACTGCAATACCGCTGTACCTACGACCATTCCCGACCGCAATTTTCACAAGAGCGGGTAAAACTTTCCCGACCTTTTCATTTTTTTCTTGACATCACGCTCTATTCCCGACCGATTCCCGATCAATTTATGACCAATTCACGTTTCAACGCGGACTTACGCTTCACACGCTCTACTCACGATAATATTGTCGACCAAGCCCCGTTTTATCCAATCAAACCCCCATCTATTCCCGACCAAAACCCGATCTATTCCTGATGCAATCCCGATCTATAACCGACTGTCCCGACGCATACTCGCTCAAAACACAATTTCCAACTTAATGATCTCATTTGTCATCCAATGATCGTATCGGCCAAGACGAAGCCTATATTTCTCGTTTTGACCAAGCCTTACCCAAAAGTGTTGAGATCATATTAAAATAAAGCCTGTGTTTGTGAAACACGAATGCCCCCGGTGGCATCTTTGTTAGTATGAACACTATTTTCTGTTAAGTACACGTATGTGAGGTCACTGGGTTAAAAGGTCAAAGGTCAAGGTCACGAGGTCAAAAATTTTGGTATCAATGGAAAGGTCTTGTCACAAGGAATACACATATGAAATATGAAAGCCCTATCACTTACCATTCAAAAGTTATGCCAAATGTTAAAGTTTTTGAAAAGTAGGTCAAAGGTCAAGGTCATGAGGTCAAAAATTTTGGTATCAATGGAAAGGTCTTGTCACAAGGAATACACATGTGAAATATGAAAGCCCTATCACTTCTCATTCAAAAGTTATGTCCAATGTTAAAGTTTTTGAAAAGTAGGTCAAAGGTCAAGGTCAAGGTCACGAGGTCAAAAATTTTGGTATCAATGGAAAGGTCTTGTCACAAGGAATACACATGTGAAATATGAAAGCCCTATCACTTCCCATTCAAAAGTTATGCCCAATGTTAAAGTTTTTGAAAAGTAGGTCAAAGGTCAAGGTCAAGGTCACGAGGTCAAAAATTTTGGTATCGATAGAAAGGTCTTGTCACAAAGAATACACATGTGAAATATGAAAGCCCTATCACTTCCCATTCAAAAGTTATGCACAATGTTAAAGTTTTTGAAAAGTAGGTCAACGGTCAAAGGTCAAGGTCACGAGGTCAAAAATTTTGGTATCAATGGAAAGGTCTTATCACAAGGAATACACATGTGAAATATGAAAGCCCTATCACTTCCCATTCAAAAGTTATGTCCAATGTTAAAGTTTTTGAAAAGTAGGTCAAAGGTCAAGGTCGAGGTCACGAGGTCAAAAATTTTGGTATCAATGGAAAGGTCTTGTCACAAGGAATACACATGTGAAATATGAAAGCCCTATCACTTCCCATTCAAAAGTTATGCCCAATGTTAAAGTTTATGAAAAGTAGGTCAACGGTCAAGGTCAAGGTCACGAGGTCAAAAGTTTTGGTATCAATGGAAAGGTCTTGTCACAAAGAATACACATGTGAAATATGAAAGCCCTATCACTTCCCATTCAAAAGTTATGCCCAATGTTAAAGTTTTTGAAAAGTAGGTCAAAGGTCAAAGGTCAAGGTCACGAGGTCAAAAATTTTGGTATCAATGGAAAGGTCTTGTCACAAGGAGTACACATGTGAAATATGAAAGCCCTATCACTTCCCATTCAAAAGTTATGCCCAATGTTAAAGTTTTTGAAAAGTAGGTCAAAGGTCAAGGTCAAGGTCACGAGGTCAAAAATTTTGGTATCAATGGAAAGGTCTTGTCACAAGGAATACACATGTGAAATATGAAAGCCCTATCACTTCCCATTCAAAAGTTATGTCCAATGTTAAAGTTTTTCGGACAAACAGACAGACAAACAGACAAACAGACAAACAGATAAACAGACAAACAGACAAACAGACGGACAGGCCAAAAACTATATGCCCCCGAATCTTTGATTCCGGGGGCATAAAAAATCCTGACTTAAAAGGTGGCATTGGATAGCCAAGAATCGTCGCCGCGACATTTTGATAATAAGTATTTCAGGGTTTTTTTTACCTGTTGATTCCAGGGGCCTGGGCCTTCAAAATTGGGAAAAATAGCGACATTTGGTAGAAATTGGGAAAAATATTATGCAAATAAAATGAGAAAACAAGCAAAAATTTGCTTCTAATGAAGACGAATAAACGCATATAGACACCGGTACTGTAGTACCAAGAATATTATATTTCAGAGTGTACATTGTAAAACAGATAAATTATAAATGTATTTTCAGTAATTTCAAAGGCTTTTTATACTTTTTTGATTGGAATTTTTTTTTTTTTCAAATTGGGAATTTTAAGCTCAGAAATTGGGAAAAATGCCCGTTTTTCAGCATTGGGAATGAGGCCGAATTTTGGCCCTGGAGAACCCCTAAAAAAATCCCTGTACTTTGAACAAATCAATATCAATGCGAGAAAATGAATGAAATATGCACAGATCCTATTTGAAGCGTCGTTGGGTTGAACTTGGTCATATAGAGCATGAATAGGTCCCAAGATGATCATGAAAAGGTCTTGGTAAGATCAGCAAACATTGAATCTGTGGTGGATAGATCGTGGTAAGTAGGGCTGGGACGATACTCCGATTCATCGGTGCATCGCGATATTTTATTTCGCGATCCAAGTATCGATACACCCCGACGATACCCAAGTTAAAATTTACATAAAAATACGTGTTTGAATTTTCCGGACTTTCATTCAAGTACTCAAGTTTAAATCTAACTTTCTTCAGTTTACATATAGATATAAACTGTACAGTGATTGGGTCAGGGAAGGCCATGCACCCTGCGACATAGTCCCATTTTGATATAAAAAAAATGGCCCATAAAATCGGCAACTCGCTGCGCTCTGGTGCGCATTATGTTTGATTTTCAAATCTATCTGAAAGTTCTGTACTCATATTTACGTTGTCCAGTAGTGCTCAGTATTGAGTAACGTGGTCAGTCAGAAGCACAAAATTCTTCTGTTCGCTGACAATTGCTCCGCTCATCCGAAAGGTTCTTTGCTAGTATAATGATACAATATTGATTTTTTCCGACATTCTTTTTTATCCTCGTTCTGTGCCTGAGATTTAAATCCCCAACGTCCATTTATGTATCTTATCGACGTAAAGGTACTTGTGTATACGTTCGTCCGTGAAGTTATCATGGTCAGTCAATGGGTTCAGATTGAAGTAATAAAGTGTACAGAAATGTCAATTGCAGTCAACCCCCCTCCCCTTCCCTAATTTCAACAAGCTGCCCATACTTGGACACGAAAAATACAGGATAGGTGGCTGAAAGTTTTTATCACATTGGCTGTTCTGTGATACATGCACTGTTACTTATTCACTGGAAATGGTAAAAATTAGGGAATTTCACGACTAAAATATGTGCTTACATCTGATGTATTTATATACATACGTTGTATGTGAAGCTTTTCGAAAATTGATCATTTTTTTTTTGAATGGCCCTTTCGTTAAGAAAGATGGACCATTGATTTTGTGAATTGCCAATTGAAGTCCAAGTAGAAGGGGCCATAATTCCATTGAGAAAATTTGCCTTCCCGATCACTGTGAACATGAAAAATTATTTAGAACCACTGATTTTTAATATGATTTTTCCAATGACTTCTTACTGTTATTTTAAATTTTATTCTAGACAGAAAGCTAAAAATCTAGTGTTGAATAAATATAACATGTTGAGTGAAAAAAATCTACTTATATTATGAGTATAAATACTATCAAATAGCTTTTTGAGAAGGATTTATTAATTAACTTAGTATCGCGATACGTATCGTATCGGATATCAGGTATCGTGATACGTATCGGATCGGCTGGGTGCAGTATCGTCCCAGCCCTAGTGGTAAGAGCGTAGAAAAGACGGGTAAAGATCAGGAACAGGACGTAATTAAAGCGTATTTTATGCGTGAAGAGATTGGGGTTTAATTAATTGCCGATCAGACCACGCTCAAGCCAAGCTCTTTCCCAACCAGGACACGATTAACCTAGGCTTTTTACCCCCGACTATCCCGACCAAGCGCCGACTATTTCACGCCCACAAAGAGAGCGGGAAAGTTTCCCGTATTTTTCAACCGGTTTAAAGAATACGGGAAACTTTTCCCGACCTCTAAAGCGTGCCTGATCTAAAACCGATCGATTTTGGACCAACATACGATGTACTAGACCAAGATACGACTTAGAGCCGTTCTCTCCCGACCGGGCAATTTTCGAGGTCAGGAATGAACGTAGGTACAGCGGGATTGCAGTGGAACGGGAACTTCATTTGACAAATTTTTATCGCTCTTTTAAATTATTACCCAAGTTTTAGATTTGAGAAACAACTGATCATTACCATGGTATCATGAGAAATCGTTGAGTAAAATAAGAAAATAGCAATCCAAGGAATATGCTTGTGTCGCCTGCAAAGTTGCTTATTTTTAAAAATAGCAATCCAAGGAATGCTTGTGTCGCCTGCGAAGCAGCCTCTTTTAAAAAGTTGATCAAATATGTAGGTCAAGGTCACTTGGTTTAATATTTGTAAATGTATCAAAGGGAAAGTCTTGTCAAATGAACTCACAGTCACATGAAATATTAAACATCTTACTTACAAGTTAAAAGATATGGTCAATCTATTACTTTCAGAAAAGGTCAATCATCTAGGTGAAGGTCATTAGGTACAAATTTTTGGGAATAAAAGAAAGCACTCATCATAAGAAATATTAAAGCATTATCACTTATGAAGCAAATGATATAGCCACTCTTAATTATTTTGAAATGTAGGTCAAATACCTAGGTCAAGGTCACTAGGTAAAAAAATATGGTATGTGTAGAAAGATCTCATGAAAAAAAATACACATGTGAAATATAAAATCCCTATCACTTACCAATCCAATGATATATCCTACCTTAATTTATTGGAAAAGTAGGTCAAATATATAGGTCAAGGTCACTAGGTCAAAATTTATGGTATGTGTAGTAAGGTTATGTCACATGAAATACACATGTGAAATATCAAAGCCCTATCACTTACCAATCAAAAGATATAGCCAATCTTAATTATTTTGAAAAGTAGGTCAAATATCTTTGTCAAGGTCACTATGTCAAAAATTATGGCATGTATAGTATAGTTTTATCACAAGGAATACACATGTGAAATATCAAAGCCCTATCACTTACCAATCAAAAGATATAGTCAATCTTTTTTTTTTTTAAGTAGGTCAAATATCTAGGTCAAGGTCACTAGGTCAAGGTCAAAACTTATGGCATGTATAGTAAGGTATTATCACAAGGAATACACATGTGAAATATCAAAGCTCTATCACTTACCAATCAAAAGATACAGTCAATTTTAGTTTTTTTTTAAAAGTAGGTCAAATATCTAGGCCAAGGTCACTAGGTCAAAAATTGTGGCATATATATTGAGGTTTTATCACAAGGAATACACATGTGAAATATCAAAGCCCTATCACTTACCAATCAAAAGATAATGCCAATCTTAATTTTTTTGTAAAGTAGGTCAAATATCTAGGTCAAGGTCACTAGGTCAAAAATTATGGTATGTGTAATAAAACACCGCTAAAGACGGTATGGCCGGATTGCAAAGTAAGTTTTTGTCACCAACTGGGTCAAGGTCACTAAGTCAAATATTACAGCATACATTGAGATCTTGTCAGAGGCAACCTACATGTATAATATAAAGTTTCTACTGTATACATTTCCTTAGATTTTGCTTAAACCAGGAACTTTAACCAAAGTCTTTAACTAGGTCAAAGTCCAAGGTAAAGGTCACTAGGTCCAATGTTACGGCATAAATTGAAAGGTCTCGTCATGGGCAACCTAAATGTATAATATAAGGTTTCTACTGCATACAGTTCCTTAGATTTTGCTTAAACCGAGAACTTTAACCAAAATCTTTAACTAGGTCTAAGTTCAAGGTCAAGGTCACTGGGTCGTATGTTACGGCATAAATTGAAAGGTCTCATCATGGGCAACCTATATGTATAATATAAAGTTTCTACTGCATACAGTTCCTTAGATTTTGCTTAAACCAGGAATATTAACCAAAATCTTAAACTAGGTCAAAGTCCAAGGTCAAGGTCACTATGTCCAATGTTACAGCATAAATTGAAAGGTCTCATCATGGGCAACCTAAATGTATAATATAAGGTTTCTACTGCATACAGTTCCTTAGATTTTGTTTAAACCAGAAACTTTAACCAAAATCTTTAACTAGGTCAAAGTCCAAGGTCAAGGGCACTATGTCCAATGTTACGGCATAAATTGAAAGGTCTCATCATGGGCAACCTATATGTATAATATAAGGTTTCTACTGCATACAGTTCCTTATATTTTGCTTAAACCAGGAACTTTAACCAAAATCTTTAACTAGGTCAAAGTCCAAGGTCAAGGTCACTAGGTCCAATGTTACGGCATAAATTGAAAGGTCTTGTCATGGGCAACCTTCATGTATAATATAAGGTTTCTACTGCAAAAAGTTCCTTAGATTTTGCTTAAACCAGGAACTTTAACCAAAATCTTTAACTAGGTCAAAGTCCAAGGTCAAGGTCACTAGGTCCAATGTTACGGCATAAATTGAAAGGTCTCATCATGGGCAACCTACATGTATAATATAAGGTTTCTACTGCATACAGTTCCATAGATTTTGCTTAAACCAGGAACTTTAACCAAAATCTTAAACTAGGTCAAAGTCCAAGGTCAAGGTCACTAGGTCAAATGTTACGGCATAAATTGAAAGGTCTTGTCATGGGCAACCTTCATGTATAATATAAAGTTTCTACTGCATATAGTTCCTTAGATTTTGCCTCAACCAGAAACTTTAACCAAAATGTTGACGGCAGACGGACAGACGGACAGACGGACATCGTCAATCTATAGACCGGAATTGCTTTGCAATCCGGCCAAAAAGGTCTCATCACAAGGAATACACATGCGAAATATAAAAGCCTTATCACTTACCAATGAAAAGTTATTGGGTGTGACACCCAAAGAGTGACAGACAGACAGACAGACAGACAGACACACAGACAGACAGACGGACGGACGGACTGACTGACTGACAGACAGACGGACAAAGTGATCCCTAAGTGTCGCTATGCGAAGGCGACACAAAAAGTGGATCAATCATCTAGGTAAAGGTCACATGGTGAAAAGGTGTAGGACCACAAATTCCCAACTCAGCCCTGCATATGTTTCTTGACATTTGAATTGATTGAATATATCTTGTGATTTCATACTTTGTAAAGTTCTTTACTAAATTATGTGTTGAGAATTTGTAAATAATGCATTTATCAATAGCCTTAAGCCATTCGAAAATCCCAAAATCGGCAATTTTCCATGAAAATGCTACAAAACCTACATCAATGTAGCATATCACGTGACAGGCAAATAATCTCTCGCCAGGAATTCCCTACTTTAAACAGGTAAATTATTGTCTAAATCTACTTTATATGAAATTTATTTCAGGTCTATCAGAGTGTCATTATCATTTATATGATGGTAATCTATTCTGGTCAAGAATAAAATTATACATTGCATATTCATAAAACACTTCAACATAAAATTTTGTTCATTTACGCGCACCATGTCATAACATATGTAAACAAAATAAAAAAAAAATTCTGTTGAAGTGTTCTCTGAAAAAAAAGCAATGATCGCTGTGCGATATAAGTCCCCTACCGGCGGCATAAATTTATGACTTGCATCTATGTTCATCAGTTCATCTTCTTCAACAACAGCCAAGAAAGGTCTGGAAAACTGAACTCACGAAATTTGCTAAGTCCAAGGGCCATAACTCTTGTGAAAATTAGTCAATCTAAATTAAACTCAAATCTGCATCACACTATAATGTATTCACATACAAAAAATCAGCTCATTATCTGCAATAACAGGCATGAAAAAGTCCGGAAAACTGAAAATTTCATGAAATTTGCTAAGTCCAAGGGCCATAACTCTTGTAAAAATAGGCCAATGGAAACCAAACTCAAACTTGGTCTGTATCACACTGAGATGTATTCATTCACCAAAAATCAGTGCATTATTTGCAATAGAATTAAAGAAAAGTCCGAAAAACTGAAATTTTCATAAAATTTGCTAAGTCCAAGGGTCATAACTCTTGTAGAAATAGGTGAATCTAAAGCAAACTCAAACTTGATCTGTATCACATTGAGATATATCCACATATTAAAAATGAGTTCAATATATCCAACAACATTGGAAAAAAGTCCGGAAAACCGAAATTTTCATAAAATTTGCTAAGTCCAATGGCCATAACTCTTGTAAAATTAGGTCAATCGACAGCAAACTCAAACTTGATCTGTATCACATTGAGATATATCCACATACCAAAAATGAGTTCAATTTATCCGACAACAGTGGAAAAAAGTCCGGAAAACCGAAATTTTCATAAAATTTGCTAATTCCAAGGGCCATAACTCTTGTAAAATTAGGTCAATTGAAAGCAAACTCAAATTTGATCTGTATCACATTGAGATATATCCACATACTAAAAATGAGTTCAAAATATGCAACAACAGCGGAAAAAAGTCCGGAAAACTGAACCTTTCATAAAATTTGCTAATTCCAAGGGCCATTACTCTTGTAAAATTAGGTCAATCGAAAGCAAACTCAAATTTTATCTGTATCACATTGAGATATATCCACATACTAAAAATGAGTTCAATATATGCAACAACAGCGGAAAAAAGTCCGGAAAACTGAACCTTTCATAAAATTTGCTAAGTTCAAGTGCCATAACTCTTGTAAAATTAGGTCAATGGAAAGCAAACTCAAACTTGATCTGTATCACATTGAGATATATCCACATACCAAAAATGAGATCAATATATGCAACAACAGCGGAAAAAAGTCCGGAAAACTGAAACTTTCATAAAATTTGCTAATTCCAAGGGCCATAACTCTTGTAAAATTAGGTCAATCGAAAGCAAACTCAAACTTGATCTGTATCACATTGAGATATATCCACATACCAAAAATGAGTTCAATATATGCAACAACAGCGAAAAAAAGTCCGGAAAACTGAAAATGGGACAGACGGACGGACAGACAGACAGACAGACGGACAGACAGACCGAGAGGAAACTAAGAGTCCCCTTCGGCGTTGCCGGTAGGGGACTAATAAATTAACCTCTATTCTTGACCAGAAAAGATTACCAGCATATAGATGATATAAGTGATTGTTCATTTGATAGGCTTAAAAGAGTTTCCTATAAAGTAGATTTAGACTGTATTTACCATATTTAATCGAAGAGGATTCCCATTTGCATACCACGTGATACACTACTGTGCTACATGCTTCTTTAAAATTAGCAGTGGCCACATGATTCGAGAAACATGAAAAAATAACAAATGAAAGATAATCACTATATCTTCTTTTTAAATTGTCATAAAAGTTTTATGTTTCTCTACAAATGTGGCCATTTTGAAATTCTCCATTAAAGATAACATTTTCGGTCATTTTTGACCACGTTTTGTGAAAAACTTCAACAATTGACATCATAAGACTTTGTATTGTGCAACAATTGGTGATATATGTTCCTTTCACAGTCCAAGAGAATATTGAAAACAGTAATATTACTAAAACTAATAATATAACTTAAATTGGAGTTATCTTTCTTGGAAATTTATCTCTATATATTACTGTAAGCAGTAATACTATTTACATTGTCAGTTCGCTCTTATACCAGTGGATTCGGGGAGAAATTAGGGTGATTATAATTAGTATTGATTAGGAGTTATATCTCATTCAAATGTACACTGAAAAATTGTTTTAAAGTTAAGACATCAGGAAATTTTTTTTTCCTAAACATATTTGATGAAAATAGCAATCCAAGGAATGCTTGTGTCGCCTGCGACGTGGCTTTTTTTTTTTAAAGTGGATAAAAAGTGGGTCAAGGTCACTTGGTTCAAAATTATTGGTATCAGTAGGGAAAGTCTTGTCAAATGAAATTCACATGTGAAATATCATACCTATTACTCAATGATTAAAAGAAATAGTCAATCTCAAATTTTCAGAGGTCAAGGTCACTACGTAAAAAAATCAGTAACAACGGAAAGGTCTAATCATAAGAAATACATGTGTGAAATATAAAAGCTGTTTCACTTACAAATCAAAAGATTAAGCCAGTCTTAATTTCTTTGAAAAGTAGGTCAAATATCCAGGTCATGATCATTTAGTCAAAAATTATGGTATATGTTCAGCAAGGTCTTGTTACAAGGAATACCCATGTGAAATACTAAAGCCCTTAGTATCACTTACAAATCAACAGATATAGCTTATCTTAACTTTTTTGAAAAGTAGGTCAAATATCTTTTTCTTTAAAGTACATTGTAGGTCAAATACGGTATCTAGGTCAAGGTCACAAGGTGAAAAAATATGGTACATGTACATATTGAAAGGTCTAGTCTCAAGGAATATGCATGTGAAATATCAAAGCCCTATCACTAACCAATCAGAAGATATGGGCTGAAAGAATTGTGTGATAAAAGCTGTGCCAGTAGTGTTAAAACGTTGCTTTGTCTATATTACAGAAAGATGTAAATATAACTTATAATAAGGTGGCGACATTACTGTTTTTAATACCGATAATATCAGGGATTATTGTTAAGTGTAATATAACAGTTTTAAGTAATATTACTGCAGCCATTTTCACAAAAATACTTATGACAAACTTCAGTATTTGTCGTAACTTTCAATTCACCACATTTCTGTCATATAAATCACAATATTTAAACAGTATTAATTCTCTTTCTCTAACTACTGAAACATTCAAAATATCGCATAGAATCTAAATATTGAACAGTCAGGGGCAACACTGATTTCAGTACTCTTTCAGAAATTACTAACATCAGTAATTTAGATATTGACTTAACTTGCTGCTTTATCTCCAAATGACTGAATTCCATACTTTTTGCGGGCATTCTTATTTCTAGAAATTCATTCCTGCGCATTTTCATTTTATGAGTTCATTGGGTGCAGAATGGAAAGTACTACAAATCCATGGAATTAGATTTCCCAAAATAGCGTAGTAAAGGCAACCAAATGGACAAACTTTAGAATATGACAGGATTCAATCATTTTTTATGTGACTGATTTCTATCATTTTGCAAAATGAATATCTTTGATCATGTTTAATTACAAAGGAAATCGAAAAATAAATTATAAGTATCAGTCATTTCCAAAGAGGACTGCATGAAATCAGTGATGCCCCTGACTGTTGAATATGGATTTAAACAAATATATTGACTTGAAATTTACGAAAAATTCTTAAATTTATGGTAAGTATTTTTGTAAAAATGGCTGCTGGTATCCATGGAAAGGTCTTGTCACAAGGAATACACACTAACACTTACGATTCTAAAGTCATGGTCAAGATGAAAAGTTTTGAAAAGTAGATCAAACTCCAAGGTCAAGGATAGTTAGGATACAAGCTAAAAATTTTCAGTATTCAACATGTTCAAGGTCAAACTCCCAAGGTCATGGTCACAGGTAAAAATGTTTGGTATCCATGGAAAGGACAAGATGTCACAATGAATACACATGTGTAACATGAAAGCCCTATCACTTTCCATTCAAAAGTTATGGTCAAGGTTATAGTTTCTGAAAAGTAGGTCAAACTCTAAGGTCAAGGTCACAAGGTAAAAAAATTTGGTATCCATGGAAAGGTCTTGTAACAAATAATACACATATTGTGAAAGAGTGTTTTTCTTTCCCAAAAAATTTGGCCCCATGCCCCTCCCTCTCTGGAGTATAATTATATTTTTTTCCCTCATGTCAGAGAAATTTCCTCCCTCCCATGTAAAAGATTTTTTTCTTAAGCAAAAAATAAAGTGTAAAATTCAACAAATTCAGAATCCAAATAGTAGAATATAGTTACTTTAATGTACCTAGTATTTGTATTTAAAGTCATTCCAGTTATATTGATGCTATCTGAGACAGTTTGTTCAAGAATTCTAACTGATTTAAAATTCCCCTTTTGAGTAGTTCATGTGCATATTTTCCCCGACGCATCGGCCTTCAGTGATTTTTTTCAGTAATTTGGGAATGGGGTCGGGGCCCCTGCAATTGGGAAAAATTACAACGTTTGGGAATATTTTGGGAAGTACCAATATAAAAGTAAAATGACAGTTTATACAGGTACAATCAAAAGTTCAGAATTGAATATTTGATCAAATAATTTTGTTTCAAATATGATTTAATTTCTTATGCTTACAACAATATGGCAAATGATTAGTAGATTTGCTACTTTTGAACCAATACTTTTCACTAATTTTGGTGATAATTCCATCTGTATGTGATTGGGAAATTTTAGAGCCACAATTGGGAAAAAAGATACTATTTTTCATTGGGAACGGGGCCGAATAACGGCCCCAAAAAGGGGCAAAAAAATCCCTGGCCTTGATGTCCAAAAGTGAGAAAAAACTGAACGATGAAAGCCCCATCACTTACCATTCAAAATATATTGACAAGGTTAAAGTTTTTGTGACTGACAGACGGACAGATGGACAGACAGACAGATGAACCAGTTTTAATGTCCCGGTCGCACTTTCTTGAACATGTTGAAAGCAGGGGACAACAATCGGACATCTTAAACCATATGAAATCTCAAAATATTTTGACCAAAAATAGATTTTTAATGAATTTTTGAAATTTATATTTTCACCTGAAACTCTATTTTTAGCCCAAAAATGACCTTGACTTCTGATCTCTGACCTTGAAAATCTTATTTATGTATACACTCAATCCACATGGTAAATTTGAAGTTCCTAGCTCAACTACATGTACATGTATACTGGACAAAAAAAGTTAGGAATCATTCTCGTTCAAAATAGTGTTGTGTAATTTTCATCAAAATACTGGAGCTAAAGATAGGGCCAATATTACAAAAAGAAACCGATCAAACATAATTTCTGGTCATTGCTTTAAATTTGGTAATTTTTTTTTTTTTTTTTTAATTTTTAATTTTCTCCATTTTCAATTTTGAATAAAATGCTTATTTTACCATGTTTACCAAAAATCAATTTTTTTTCTCTTTTAACTCTTTTTTAATTACCCTTACTTAATAAACCTTCTAGATTCATCAAACTCATGATTATCATTTAACAGGTGGGGCACACCCCCTGATTTGCGAGATCGTCTCTATAATGAGGGATGGTGTCGCATTATCGAGACGAAAATATCCCTCTTATTCGAGATTTTTGGTTCAGTTTTATTACTTTTGTGAATTTCGTCTGAAAAAATTAAAAAAGCGCAGCATTGTCGGCCCATGGCATGAATATCTAGATCACATTCCTTCTTGACAAATCAAGTTTTATGCAATATAATGATGCAACTTTGAAATATGCTAAATTGAAATCAGCTCCTCTGCATTTCCGTGTCATATTCACATAACAAATTTGATAATTTCTCCAGCAAACTTCATTATTTTCCCACAAACTTACTTACATGTGATGAGCTGAGGTTCTCTACTTTCATTTCAGCAATCTATTGCGCATATTAGATTGCGCATCGAGGCAAAATCATCGTCACAAGAGAGTGCATGGTCAATAATCTATGGCGGCCCATTAGGGTTATGATATTCAATGTTGTTGTTCATCAGAGATGCATCGTGTAAGAGTTGTCTTTCCAAACCGTCAACATTTGTCACAAGAACGATCGTTTTATCAAGATTTCATTATGTTTAGTAATGAATAAGTGATGTTGACATAGAATAATAAAAAAAACCTGAATAATTATGTCATAACATGCCATTTCTACATTCAAGAAGAACAAAATAATTGAAATAGTTGAATATTTCATTCCTGATAATTAGTTTTATTTTTTCACAAATACGGTTATTCTATGAAAACAAAAAATATAAAATAAACATGATGAATAAAATTCAATTAACAGTAGTCTGAAATGATACCAATTTGACAATATGATAGAGCATTAAAGAAAAATCCAATGTTGCTGAACATTCAACATGCACAAGTTTATGTTACGTATTGCTCTCCATACATGATAACTGGAACTGATAACGAAAGTAGGGCAGTGAACTAGATTGATGCTCATTGGCTAATTATGCAAATGTCATATCCGGGTCAGTGTATAGAAACGTTTTTCAAAGATGTCACAACCATCTCAGTTGGCTTTTTCCATCAAAGAAATTTTATTTCAAGGTGAAAATAAACATTGAAGTCGGGGGTAGGTAAGATTCTCAGCTTGAAGCATCTCTAATTTTCAAGTTCCTGCTTCATTGCAGCATCCGATACGTTGACGGTAAACATTTTTATATTTATTGGGCAGAGGAAATTCGGACCAAACAGGAAACGTCATGCGCTTTTGCGTTCTTTCCGCAAAATTCAGACTTATTCTCTTTAAGATCACAATCATCTCGCATTTTCGAGATATTTTCATGACCCAATTCAGGGATTATACCGCATTATAGAGACGATCTCGCAAATCAGGGGGTGTGCCCCACCTGTTTAACTGAAAATAATTGTTCAGTTTAAAACCCCTCATTTTTAATGTACAAAATTTTCTCACTGTTTCTTGCGTTTTCAAAAATTGCAAGGGTTATCATGGTTATGTCAGATTTTCATTTACAGCGATGAATTCAGTTTTAGTTTGACATGTTTGAATACCGCAGATTTTCAAAAAAATATCATAGTGTACTTTGGATCAGACATGCAATTCGTACTGATTAATTATCAATTATTCATTCCATTTTGGGTTAAAATTCTATTTTTCTGAAATTTGCATTTTTAGAGAAATTAGTAGGAGATATACTCTTGGCTCCATTGACTTTTTTGTACCCAAGAGTTGTACAAATACTGACAACTTACTTAAAAATAGTTGCCAGAGTCACCTAATGCTCGACTGCATAGCATAATATCTCTCATGACAGCCAATTTATTTAAACTCCCTTTCTCAGGCAACAACATATATCTCATCATAAATCACTGAAGCAGAAAAAGTAGGTCAAGGTCAGATTTCAATAGTCAAACCCAAGATGCATCCAATATGCAAGTCTGGTGCATGTAGCACTTATACTTTTCTCAATATTGGCTTTTAAAGGTAAAATCATTCAAGCGGAAAAAAGTAGGTCAAGGTCATTTTATGAAAGTTTGATCAAAGATACATCCAATATGCAAGTTTGGTACATGTAGCACTTATAGTTAGCTCAATATTGCCAATTTAAAGCAAGATCACTGAAGCGGAAAAAGTAGGTCAAGGTCATATTTCAATAGTCTAACCCAAGATGCATCCAATATGCAAGTCTGGTGCATGTAGCACTTATACTTTTCTCAATATTGGCTTTTAAAGGTAAAATAATTCAAGCGGAAAAAGTAGGTCAAGGTCATTTTATGAAAGTTTGATCAAAGATACATCCAATATGCAAGTTTGGTACATGTAGCACTTATACTTTGCTCAATATTGGCTTTTAAAGGCAAAATAATTCAAGCGGAAAAAAGTAGGTCAAGGTCATTTTTTGAAAGTTTGATCAAAGATACATCAAATATGTAAGTTTGGTTCATGTAGCACTTATACTTTGCTCAATACTGGCTTTTAAAGGCAAAATCATTCAAGCGGAAAAAAGTAGGTCAAGGTCATTTTATGAAAGTTTGATCAAAGATACATCCAATATGCAAGTTTGGTACATGTAGCACTTATACTTTGCTCAATATTGGCTTTTAAAGGTAAAATCATTCAAGCGGAAAAAAGTAGGTCAAGGTCATTTTATGAAAGTTTGATCAAAGATACATCCAATATGCAAGTTTGGTACATGTAGCACTTATACTTTGCTCAATATTGGCTTTTAAAGGCAAAATAATTCAAGCGGAAAAAAGTAGGTCAAGGTCATTTTTTGAAAGTTTGATCAAAGATACATCAAATATGTAAGTTTGGTACATGTAGCACTTATACTTTGCTCAATATTGGCTTTTAAAGACTTTATTGCTATCTTAACATTTACCTTATCATCTCAACATTTGCCTTATCATTTGAAATAATTTCAAAAATCCCAACCCCAGGGGCTATATCCTCATCTGGATATATTAAATGATGTATAATTAAACATTTGCAACAAAAAAAACCAACAGAATATGAATATAGGAAAGGTAAATGTGTAATCTTAACATTTACCTTATCATCTAGTTCGGACGACGCCGACGCCGACGCGGACGCGGACGCCGACGCGGACGCCGGGGGTATTGCAATAGCTCTTTTGCACTAAAGTGCAGTCGAGCTAAAAATTGATGTTTATCTCAGTTATGACAAAAGAACTATGCAAATAAAACAAAGTTCCTTTATCATGATCCAATGCAAACTCGAAATAAATATCTTAACTTTTTTTGTTCAGTATAATTAAGTTTGGGCTCCATCTTGTTTAAAAGGGTCGGACGGATGGACAGACGTCACTGTACCATAATACGTCCCGTTTAAAGAAGGCGTATAAAAACACCATAGCATGATAGTAAACATGCAGATGCGTGCACGAATAAGGGGGGGGGGGGCATTATCGTTGATAGCAACATGTACAAATTAAAGTGTTTTAAGCAAATCTTTGATAGATGCCAACTATGCAACATTCTTCACAAGATACAAGTGAACCCTGAGGCAAATTTTTTTAAATTTTCACCTTGAAGCAAAATGTCATGGGCCACCAGGGAAAGGGGAAGGGGGCATTTCAACACAGGTACATCATGCATTGTGACCCGCGAGAAATAATTGATGCTGGATAAAGGCAAATAATATAATTAGCGTTAATAGATCGAACACCTGTTTTGTTTTCACCTGCACTGCTCACGAGTTTCCGCGGCAAACTTCTACGCAAGATCCAAAAAATTGTACATCGAGCCCATGATTTGATGAGCGATTCGAGAAGAAGATACGTTTGCAAGTGATATCAAATAAATTATAAGCCCTATTAAAAAATATTGAAATAAATTTGTTTTACCTAAATCTCTTCTCTTTTTTCTTTCTTTTTCTTGCTGGTCTTTGTTCTCTGGTCCCGCGGTAATGGTCACTGAATTCTAATCACCGAGGCTCTACCTGGGAACAATGCAAAATGTCACGTGACTCTGCTCCCAGCCAGGTGAGGTCGAAACAAATCACAACATTCTCAGTTGAACGTGTTGATTAGAGTTGATTAATGATTATACGATTCAGCGATTTCATAGATACATAGATCGAGTATCTCTGTACAAAGAAAAAAAATAAATTAAAATATCTTTTTAAAAAAAATTCTATACGACCTCAGGCTCAGTAGTAAAAAAAAAAAAATCTTCAAAACGTTTTCTCTGTAGGAAAAAAAAAAGAAAAAGAAAATTAAACTACTTCTTTTTAAAAATTAACAAAAAAAAAACGAAGTCTCAGTAGGAGAAAAAAATAAATACATTTTTTTCATAGTAAAGATAAAAAACTAGGAAATGAAAAAGAATGAAATTATTTTGCAGCGTTTATTGCTTTTAAAAATATACTTTCAATCTATTGAATCATTCTATTGATGGAATTTTCCTCAATGACCAATACAAAATTAAGTTGATAATTATGAAAATATATACTTTTAACATGTTTAATATGATTAGTCTAGAATGTATCATGTTAATGGATGCACCCTCCATCCTCCAAAATAGCAGCTTTTGTCACGTTCAGGTAAAAAAAAACGGTGATGTCCATTGCACAAGGGGAGATCTCAATGGAAAAAATAACAAAGAATAGGACAAATTCTATGCTTTTTCGAATGAAAAGCTTAGTAAGCCTAGTAAATGCCGAGATTAGCCGAGAGGTAAATTGTGAGTTTTGGGATGAAAAATAGATTTATGAGCAATTTTTAAGTGCATAAAAATGTGCCGGTGAACATAAACTTTTGACTGATTTTATCCTCTTATAAATGACCGTTTTTCAATTTGTAGATACATGTAAATTAAATTTTCCTCTTTCGATTTACATTTTTTTTTCATCATTGAAATTCATTTTTTCCTTATCTAAATTAATCTGGAAGTGACATAACCTCGAGATAAAAATTCAAAAGTGATAGGCAATCAGACAATTTTACTATCGATTATCGCGGGACATGAATCTGGCATAACCTCGAGATGAAAATTCAAGTGATTAGCAATCGGAAAATTAATTTTACTATAGATTATCGGGCATTACCGAAAACTAATTATGAAATTGACTATAGGAATTGTCGAACCTTTAAAAATCATATTCAAAACTAGCGAAATACCTTTGAGGCTGAAGCCTTTTATTTAAGGTATCCGATGTACAATAGGGCATTTTTCCATGCCTGGTAAGGTACTATAAACTATACATATTCTGAAAGGTTATAATGTCCACTGCTCAGAAATAATAATTTGGGGTCAGAAAAACAAAGGGGAATAACTGATGAAGCATTTGAATTGTCTCTTTTCTCTATATAACTTATGCAAAATAACAAAGTTGTACAATACTTTTTCTCTATGATTTTTAAGATCTGGGAGTATTATATCTGAACTCAGTGCATCATTACCTTTCAGAAAATATATAGTTTAATGTACCTTACCAGGCATAAAATTTACCATACTTTACAATGGAGATGATTAAAACGCTATGTAAAATGACTCAATTGTACAGCGGATGCCTTAAAGCAATAATACAAGTAAACTCAAAAATTATTTCTTTTTCTTGACCGTTCTTATTTTTGTACTTAGTTTGATGTCATTTTGTTTGCTTTTCACATGTAGTTACTTTTGTCTATGAAAGACAATCGATCGCCAGTTTTACAATCGATTATCGAGAATCGAAGGGTTTTGAATAGCGATCGACTTTTCAAAGTCGGCGACGTTAAAAATCGATCCAGAGTCGGCGACGTTAAAAAATCGATCCAAAGTCAGCGACGTTTCAAAATCGATCCAAAGTCAGCGACGTTCAAAAATCGATCAAAAGCAGGCGACGTTAAAAAAAAAAATCGATCTAAAGTCGGCTACGTTAAAAAATCGATGCCAGAGGAAACATTTATCGATAATTTATTTGTCATAATTATCCTTAAAATTGTCCAAAATATGCTTCATAAAATATGCTGCATGCTTCAGTTAGTACAAGCTCAAAGACTGCAGCAGATTAGAAGTGCAAGTAGTAAGGTATACTAGTATGTCAAGTTTGTCATGTGTATCCTTTGTGACAAGATGATGGTACCAAAATTTTTTACCCCTTGACCTTGATCTTTGACCCTCTTTTGAGAAACTGTAATATTTCATGAGTATCCCTTATGACAAAACCTTTATGTTGATACCAAGACTTTTGACCTGGTAACCTTGACTTTTTATCTCGACCTTTTGAAACACTTGAATTTGGGTCATGATTTTTTAACGGTACATGTACATGTAGGTGGTATTCTTCATACTTTTTACATAAAACTCACTACCTGATATGGCTTTCGTATTTCTCGTGTGTATTTTTGACCTTGTTATCTCGACCTCGATGCAATTTTAGCCTGTGGGATGACTTGCAAGGAATGATCGTTTTTAACATCATACCGTTCATAGACTGGTGGTGACCAAAGTTACTCAATGCATGGTATACCACAAGGAGAGGAGCTACACGAGTTCATTTGTAGGATGTCCATTTTCTGTTGAGTATAGGTCAAACTCGATGGGCAATAATTAAAATTTTCAAATGTTTTCAAAAGAATGTCAAAGGTAAATGTCATGAGTTTGAAATTCTTGCCTTGTCCTTGGTATTACATATATCACAAGAGATAAACACGTGATATATGAAAGCTGCTGTCCAAAAGTAATGAACAACGTTGAATTTATTCAAAAGTAGGTCAAAAATCAAGCTCAAAAGGTCACGAGTTAAAATTTTGTTTCAATGAAAAGGTCTTCGTTATCAAATAAGACACACATGTAAACATGAAAGCACGAAAACCATTATACCTAACATTCAAAAGTTAGTAAAGTATTCAAAATGAGGTCAAAGGTAAAGGTCATTAGGTCAAAATTTTGGTATCAATGAAAAGGTCTTGTCACATTGAAATTACACCTGTGTGGTGGCATATCGATCACCAACCTTTCAAAAGTTATGCCCAATGTTTAAGTTTTTGCCACAGTCAAATCGACAAACAGAGCTACAGGCCAAAATCTATATGCCCCGAATCTTGTTTCAAATTCAAGTTATTGTGTTCTGTAGCTGATGGACAGACAGACAAGACAAATTCTATATATGCCCCCCTCCCCTCCCCCCCCCCCCCCCCCGGTAAAATGGGGCAAAATAAAAAAAAAATCGATGATCGTGCAAAACCATGGAAATGCAAATCCAAACAAAAGAATTAAAACATTCTGGCAGGTGTAGAAGCAAAAGTGAATTTCAAGTGGAGACGAGTCACGTGCCTAGGCTCAGATAAGTTATAAGCACCTCCCGCTAGTTAGGAACACCTTTAACTTTAGGCTTATAGAAATGCGCGGTTTTGTTTTTGGTGGTTTAATATCTTTTGAACAAGGAATATTGATTGAAATTTTTAAATATGAAAAATAATCTATCACTAAACAGTTTAACGTCATCAATAAGACATTGCCAAATTAAACAAGAGCCCAGGGGGCATAACGCTCACCTGATACCCGTGCACACTCTTAACATACTAACATTGCATGATGATAGTGTCAGTGCCAGAATTTGAACCCACAACCCTGGGTCTATATGCACATAAATCATTTTTCAAAAAATTGAAAATATAAAATTTAGACATAGAATATATATCACAGCATTAAGAGACTTAAATATGACAAGTATACACAGTTAATGAGAGTGCAAAATGGAAAAGAATGAAAATGGAAGAAAAAAATTTCTCTTTTGTCAAAAAAGGAAATCAAAGGTATTTAAATGATTTAAAAATGCATAAACAGCTGACATAATGGAAAAAATGAAAAAGGGAGAAAAAAAATTGGGGTGCCGATGCCGGGACCCACAACCCTTGGGCCCATTTGCACAGTAAACATATCTATTCATATACAAAAGAAACAATGAAACGTGCACTCAATTTAACAGAGGCACAAAACCACACATTTGTAGAGTTAGTCAAAGAAACAGCTCAAAAATGAGCATTTCTGACATTTATGTCCCCTACCGGCATAAATTTATGTCATGCAACTCTGCGTATAACTGTTCAATTAATTATGAATTTAACCGTATTGTCCGTGCAGCTCAGAAAGGCAAAGCTATCTATCAAACTTTACGTATGTGTTGCAGAAAGAAGTCCGGAAAACTGACAAAATTCATCAAGAGGCATAACAAAATTGAATTTTGCAAGTCATCAAGGATCATATCTCCTCAAAAAATAAACCAAGCGTGACGAAAGTTCAACTTGCTCTGTAACTATTCAAAACCAAGCTCTGTATGCTATTTCACCTTAATATCTCTATCCATCGCAGAAAGAAGTCCGGTAAACTGACTAAGTCTTTTAAGTCATCAAGGGGAATAACTCCTAAAAAATGTCAAGCGTGACAAAAGTTAAACTTGCTCTATAACTGTTCAAAACCAAGCTATGTATCAAATTTCAGCTGTATATCTCTTTCCATCGCAGAAAAAAGTCCGGAGAACTAAAATATGGACAGACGGACGGATCGACTGACTGACAGACAGACCGAGAGGAAATTAAAAGTCCCTTTCGGCGTTGCCGGTAGGGGACTAATAAACTGGTCTCTCCAGAGGGTAGTAATGACTCGAATAAAAACACATAAAGCAATTATTTCTTTGTAACGATTTACAAAGTATACATTTTATTTACTTAGCCAGGACACTCATTTTCACTATTTGGGGCCGAAATTCAGCCTCAATCTTCATTACTATAATAATAAAAGGGCCTAGGCAGCTGTCGCACTATGTATGTAGCGTTCTGGACAGCCTGCGACAACGTATAAAATTTGTGTTGCCTCATGCGCTGCCCAACGCTGAGATCGGTTATACTTGTCAAAAGAAAGCCGCTCTCTGAGCGTTTGCTTAACACACGGGTAACGTTTTGCAGTTGCTGTTACACGTTTACTAAGCGTAACGTATACACAGCGTATGCCAGTGTACGACAACGTGTACCCAGCGCGCATTTCAAGCGATCTCGACGTACGCGGAACGTGTGCCCAACGTTTGTTTAACGTTTTGATAGCATGTTGGAGCGTTGTATGTGAATTTTTAAAAGTTTCTTTGCGCAGAAGTGGTTAAATTCGTGTATGTATACGAGGAAACTCCATGCCAGAGGAAGAAAAAGAAGAACGTTCTATGTCTAATCCATGGCCTTGCGTAGTCATCATACATTTCTCTCTTCCTTCATCGCCTGTTTTGTCTTTATTTTACCACACATATAATATCAATTCACTTAAATTATCATTGTATCACTACACAACGATTCTAGCTCATCATGATAAAAACATCTTGCACTTTTTGTAACTAAGCATTTAACACTTCGTTAAAAGGATATTAACGATACCAAAATTTATAATTCATTAATAGTTTTTTTACTATTGATGTGATTCAACTTGATCGAATTTCAAGATTATTTTTAACAGTATTGATTGTGTCTAGTGAAAGTGATTTGGCCGCTGCTTGAACGTTCATACACATCGAGAATGCCAGGCAGTCGTTATAGAGACACGTTCCGTTCATGCAAAAACACGATGCGCAAATGCTAGACTATCGTCAAGCTTATTTTACGAGCGTGTTCGTAACGTGTAAGGTTGCTGACTAACACGCTGGATGATCGTCGTACATGCTTCGGGGACGTTTCGAGATCACCTTCTTACGGAGCACACGCTGTCGATTCTGTGCAGGCACAACATATTTCGAAGCCAAGAGCGTTCGACAGCGTATAACGTTCCTGGATCATCCAGCGTGTTGGTCATTACACGCTGCTGCCAAACGCTGTAGTGTGACAATGCCTTTAAGCAGTGCGTAATTTTCTCCTATAATTGATTCAATAATCATTGTAAAATTCCCAATGTACATTTAGTGTCTATTCATATCACTCCTATGAAAAGCACATTTTCCTTTTTAAGGTGGGTCCCTACTCGTGAATTTAACAGATGAATTTTGTATTTTAAGGTTATTTTCTATACATAATAGTCAAAATGACATAATGAACACAGACATAGATAGGTAATTTTGTTTTCATTAAAGATACAGTACATTAAAGAAAGGTACCCTAACACTTAAAAATTGAGAAATATCAAATATCCATCAATTGCATTTGAACCCTCCGAATTCAGTGATGATACGAATATGTTTATTTGTTTTGTTTTATTTTATGATAACAAGTCATATAGAAGAAATACAACACATAAAATGATATTGTAACATAAATCTAAGTATGATATATCTCCAAACATTAGGGTACCCCCTTATAATTTTAAAACATTTACGACCAAGAATATGTACTAAATCCAACTTTTTGCATAAAAAAAAACAGATGAATTTTTTTCATTTTGTAATATTTCATAGAATTATGTATGTAGATGAAGAATAAATCACATACAGGTACACAGTTTTTGAAAAGATCAAGGTTTGGCTCCAAACATAGGGATACCCCCTTATAATGTTATCATATTTTCGACAAATAATATATTGTATATCACATTTTTGTGCAAAAAACAACAGATGGAATTTCTTCAAATTTGATCATTTAATTTATACGATAATGTACGTATATAGATGGTGAAAAAATCGCATACAGGTATACAATTTTATAAATGATCAAGATATGGCTACAAACATAAGGGTACCCCCTTATAATTTCATCATATTTCAACTAAGAAATTATACTATATGATTGGTGTGGACATTGATAGATTGCACCATCTTTTGCTTCTTTTGGCATTAAAGATCTTCTGTCTGTGTATTTCAATGCGCTAGCTCGTCCCTCACCAGCCATTGTAAAACGTTATACGCATACTGTTGCATATAAGGAAAAACCTATAACGGTTCGAGTAGGGAACCACCTTAAGAAACTTTATATATAGACAACAAAATCCTCCTTTTGTAGACAAATCCCCAAACTACGTGTAATTGGTTTTAGTACCATTCTGAAAACATAAGTTAATAGATTACAAACCTCACCTCATGGCAGCATATTATCATGGCAGCAAAATTTAAAAACATTTTTCTAAGTATATTGACTTTTAAAAGCAAAATCACTCAAGCGGAAAAAGTGGGTCAGTCATCAATTTTCAATATGCAAGTTTGGTGCATGTAGCAATTCAACGTTGCTCAATATTGACTTTTAAAGGCAGAATCACTCGATCAGAAAGAGTAGGTCAAGGTCATTAAATTTTTTTATGAAAGTTCGATCAAAGATACATCCAATACTAGTATGCAAGTTTGGTACATGTACTACATTGTAGCACTTTACTTTCCTCAATATTGGCTTTTAAAGCGAAATCACTCAAGCAGAAAAAAAAACTTGTTTGTGAAACACGAATGCCTCCATAGGAATCTTTCTCAGAAAAAAAACATTTGAAATGCAAAATGTAGGTGAAACTCCAAAGTCAAGGTAACAAAAAAGGTAAAAAAATTTGGTATCCATAGAAAGGTCTTGTCACAAGGTATACACATGCGAAATATGAAAGCTCCATCATTTACCATTCAAAAGTAAATGCAAAGATAAAGTTTTTTTCAAAAGTAGGTCAGACTCCAAGATCAAGGTCACAAGGTTAAAAAGTTTGATATCCATGGAAAGGCCATGTCACAAGGTATACATGTACACATGCGAAATATGAAAGCCCGATCACTAACCATTCAAAAGTTATGACCAAGGTTAATTTTGTTTCCAAAAGCAGTCAAACTCGAAGGTCAAGGTCACGAGGTCAAAATCTGGTATCTATGGAAAGGTTTTTACACAAGGAATACATAAAGTCATTTGGAATTTAAAAGCCCTATTACTTAATACCATTCAAAAGGTACGACCAAGGTTCAAATTTTTGTGGACAAACAGACATACAAACGGACAGACCAAAAACTATATGCCCCAGAATATCCGATTACGGGGCATAACAATTAGGTCAGATGCTGCATGTCATGCATGGATCCATCTCAGCATCCCAAGATGAATCACTAGTTCAATTTATGGTTATTGTAGCATCAGTACTTTGTAAGATACTGAGCTACCACAAACTTCTTAACCAATTCACTCAAGGGGAAATGTAGGTCAGATGCAGCATCTTATGCATATATATAGGTTCATCTCAGCATTCCAAGAAGAGTATTGTTACTGTAGCATCAGTGCTTTGTCAAATACTGAGCTACCCCTAACTTCTTAACCGAGTCACATTGAGCTACCAAAAACCTCTTAACCAAGTCACTCAAGTGGAAAGCGTAGGTCAGATGCAGCATCCGATGCATGGATTCACCTCACCAGCATCAGTACTATGACAAATACTGAGCTCCCCCAAACTTCTTGACCAGACACAGACGCGGACGCGCATGGGTATAGCATACTTCTTCGAGGTGAGCTATTATACAAGGGTTGGTTGATATGTTGTGAGACTCCGTTTTCTGGGTTGCAGAAGGTATTCTGCTGATAGAGTATGTCCAAAAAAGACAAACAATCAATGTCACATACTATGCTTCACTTTTGACACAGTTATGGGAAAATATTAAACTGAAGCGCCTCAGAAATCTCACTAGTTAAAGGTGTGTTGTTCCATCAGGACAATTTGCTGTTCACAAGTCTGTCACTGCCATGGCTGCCATTCAAGACTGTGGCTTTAATTTGATTGAGCATCGGCCTTATTCACCTGATCTTGCTCCATCAGACATTCATCTATTCCCAAAACTGAAAGCAGCAATTTCTGGCACCCACTTTCAGTCCGATGACGACATCATACTTGCAGTGGATGGCTTTCTGACCAGTCTAGATAAGGAGTTCTTTAAAAGTGGTATTGAGGCCCTTAAACACCGGTGGCAAAAGTGTATAGATTGTAGAGAATGTCTGATAAAATGGGCCACTTGCCGAAATATCATAATGGCTGACAAAATGACGAAAAATGTCCGAGGCACTCAATATTTGCGCACTTTTCATGGTTACGTCTCAATGGAATTGGTAAAAACAACACCAAAAGTTGTTGACACGGACATTTTGTGCTTTCGAACAAGATCAAAAAATGGTCTATTCAAATCCTTAAATGGGAGGCTCACAACATATCAATCAGCCCTCGTATATTAACAAGGTATAAATGCCCAAATACATTATTTTTTGTAATATTTTGTATTAATTCATAAAGGCCCAGAGGCAGAACACGTCATGCCCCCAAAGTTTATATTCAAGGTCCAAATAAAGTCCAGCAAGTACAAGTTGGTACATGTATATGTATGGCCTATGAATATTTAATGTATTCACTTCAATCTGTAATAAGTAATACATAAATAAACAGGAGGCCCAAGGGGGCCACATTGCTAACATGAGTTACTGCTGAAGGGCTGAAAGTGGCCAAATTTGTATAGAACATTGAGAACTAGCTTCCTGTGTGATTTTGTGAAATTCTATTCAACAGTTACGGAGATGTCGAAAATGCTGCAGTCAAAGAGAGTCCTTGGTGGCCATGTTTGTTGATTAATCTCCTTTTAAAACACAAGCTTGGTAGTGGACCTTAAGTATGATGTCTCCCCCAAACGGGGAGGAGACATATTGGTTTTGCCTTCGTCGTCCGTCTGTCACACATCGTGTCCGGGCTATATCTCCTGAACAGTTTGCCCGATAACATTCATATTTTAGTATGTTGTTGCTTATGATCCGAAGGTTTCACATCACCTTGACCCAAGGTCATGTGACCAAGGTCAAGGTCACTTAGTACATTTTTAATAAAATTGTACATCGTTTCCTTTCCGGGCTCTATTTCTTGAACCGTTGGCCCGATCACTTTCATATTTTAGGATGTTGTTGCTTATGACACATCACCTTGACCCAAGGTCAGTGACAAAGGTCAATGTCACTTAGTACATTTTTAATAAAATTGTACATAGATTCCTTTCCGGGCTATATCTCTTAAACCATCTGCCCGATCACTTTCATGTTTTATTAGTATGTTGTTGGTTTCACATCACCTTGACCAAATGTCATGTGACCAAGGTCAAGGTCACTTAGTACATTTTTAATGAAATTGTACATACATTCCTGTCAGGGCTATATCTCTTGAACCGTTTACCGGATCCATTTCCTTTTAGTATGTTGTTGCTTATGACCCAAAGGTTTCACTTCAACTTGACCCAAGGTCAAGGTCGCTTAGTACATTTTTAAATGAAATTGTTCATGCTATCATGTCTAGGCTTTATCTTTTGAATGTTTACAGAATCGCTTTCATACATGTATTTTAGTATGATGATGATGCTGATGACCCTTAGTTTTTACACCACCTTGATCCAAGGTCATATGATATTTCCTTTTTTTAATGAAATTGTACATGTTATTATGTCTGGGCTATATCTCTTGAATCGTATAATACTGGATCATTTTGATATTTTAGTATGCTGTTATTCATGATTGAGGGTTTCTTTTCACTTTTACCCAAGTTCACGTGTCCAAGGTCAAGATCATTTACATTGTAGTTCTATTTAATGAAACTATACATACTAATTCTGCTGGGGCTATATCTCATGAACCGTTTTTACAATTGTTTTTATATTTCAGTATGTTGTTTCTTAGGACTATTTGAATGTTTCTTATCACATTGTCTCAAGGTCACATGACTAAGGTCACTTGTCCAGGCTGAAATTGTATATGCTCATCATTTCCAGGCTATATTTTTGAATTGTGTATCCAATCACTAATTCAGTTTTTTGTTGCTCATAACCCATAGGTTTCAGATCACCTATATCCAAGGTCATGTGACCAAGGTCACCCAGTATGCTTATAATGAAATTGTATATGCTAATCATGTTCAGGCTAAACCTCTTAAAAACAATATCATAAATCACTTTCATGTTTTATTATGATTTTGCCCATAACTCAAAGGTTTCAAATCATCTTGGCCCAAGGTCAAAGTAACTTAGAGGGAGGGGGAGACATCTAGTTTTTTTTTCTGAAAAACATTTTTTATATTTTGATTCCCAAGTGATTTTGTAATATTATGTGGTATTGACGAAAAATGCCCGAGGCACTCAATATTTGCGCACTTTTCATGGTTACGTCTCAATGGAATTGGTAAAAACATCACCAAAAGTTGTTGACACGGACATTTTGTGCTTTCGAACAAGATAAAAAAATGGTCTATTCAAATCCTTAAATGGGAGGCTCACAGCATATCAATCAGCCCTCGTATATTAACAAGGTATAAATGCCCAAATACATTATTTTTTGTAATATTTTGTATTAATTCATAAAGGCCCAGAGGCAGAACACGTCATGCCCCCAAAGTTTATATTCAAGGTCCAAATAAAGTCCAGCAAGTACAAGTTGGTACATGTATATGTATGGCCTATGAATATTTAATGTATTCACTTCAATCTGTAATAAGTAATACATAAATAAACAGGAGGCCCAAGGGGGCCACATTGCTAACATGAGTTACTGCTGAAGGGCTGAAAGTGGCCAAATTTGTATAGAACATTGAGAACTAGCTTCCTGTGTGATTTTGTGAAATTCTATTCAACAGTTACGGAGATGTCGAAAATGCTGCAGTCAAAGAGAGTCCTTGGTGGCCATGTTTGTTGATTAATCTCCTTTTAAAACACAAGCTTGGTAGTGGACCTTAAGTATGATGTCTCACCCAAACGGGGGGGAGACATATTGGTTTTGCCTTCGTCGTCCGTCTGTCACACATCGTGTCCGGGCTATATCTCCTGAACAGTTTGCCCGATAACATTCATATTTTAGTATGTTGTTGCTTATGATCCGAAGGTTTCACATCACCTTGACCCAAGGTCATGTGACCAAGGTCAAGGTCACTTAGTACATTTTTAATAAAATTGTACATCGTTTCCTTTCCGGGCTATATTTCTTGAACCGTTGGCCCGATCACTTTCATATTTTAGGATGTTGTTGCTTATGACACATCACCTTGACCCAAGGTCATTGACAAAGGTCAATGTCACTTAGTACATTTTTAATAAAATTGTACATAGATTCCTTTCCGGGCTATATCTCTTAAACCATCTGCCCGATCACTTTCATGTTTTATTAGTATGTTGTTGCTTATGACTTAAAGGTTTCACATCACCTTGACCAAATGTCATGTGACCAAGGTCAAGGTCACTTAGTACATTTTTAATGAAATTGTACATACATTCCTGTCAGGGCTATATCTCTTGAACCGTTTACCGGATCCATTTCCTTTTAGTATGTTGTTGCTTATGACCCAAAGGTTTCACTTCAACTTGACCCAAGGTCAAGGTCGCTTAGTACATTTTTAAATGAAATTGTCCATGCTATCATGTCTAGGCTTTATCTTTTGAATGTTTACAGAATCGCTTTCATACATGTATTTTAGTATGATGATGATGCTGATGACCCTTAGTTTTTACACCACCTTGATCCAAGGTCATATGATATTTCCTTTTTTTAATGAAATTGTACATGTTATTATGTCTGGGCTATATCTCTTGAATCGTATAATACTGGATCATTTTGATATTTTAGTATGCTGTTATTCATGATTGAGGGTTTCTTTTCACTTTTACCCAAGTTCACGTGTCCAAGGTCAAGATCATTTACATTGTAGTTCTATTTAATGAAACTATACATACTAATTCTGCTGGGGCTATATCTCATGAACTGTTTTTACAATTGTTTTTATATTTCAGTATGTTGTTTCTTAGGACTATTTGAATGTTTCTTATCACACTGTCTCAAGGTCACATGACTAAGGTCACTTGTCCAGGCTGAAATTGTATATGCTCATCATTTCCAGGCTATATTTTTGAATTGTGTATCCAATCACTAATTCAGTTTTTTGTTGCTCATAATCCATAGGTTTCAGATCACCTATATCCAAGGTCATGTGACCAAGGTCACCAGGTATGCTTATAATGAAATTGTATATGCTAATCATCTTCAGGCTATACCTCTTAAAAACAATATCATGAATCACTTTCATGTTTTATTATGATTTTGCCCATAACTCAAAGGTTTCAAATCATCTTGGCCCAAGGTCAAAGTAACTTAGAGGGAGGGGGGAGACATCTAGTTTTTTTCTGAAAAACATTTTTTATATTTTGATTCCCAAGTGATTTTGTAATATTATGTGGAGCGGTTGCAGAGGAGATATTGAAAATGCATCAGCCAATCAGAGCACTCCGTGGCCATATCTGTGACCAATCAGTATGTAAAACACAAACTTGGTTGAGTACTTGGTACTTGCTTTCTAAACTGTTTCATGAAATTCTTTGCACCAGTTATAGAATAGATGTCAAAAATGCATCAGTCAATCAAAAGCCTATGCTGCCATTTTTGTTGAAAGATCGGCATGAAAATCACAAACATAGTGAAGGACCTTTTAAAAGTACTAGCTTCCTGTAAGGTTACGTGAAATTCTGTGCAACAGTTGCAGAGGAGAAGTCGAAAATGTAAAAAGTTTATGGTGGACAGACGACCGATGCACGCTATGACAATAGCATACTTGGATTTCTCAGATGAGGTAAAAATAAGAATACACATAATACAATGTAAATATTTATTGAAAACAAATACAATCTGTAACTAACAAATACATGAAAATGTACCTACCATTGAAAGGTTGTCTTCTGGACTATAAGTTATATGAATGAAATATGAAGTACCATAAGTTTGATTTTTGAAGGCAAAAAATACTTTGCATTTATTACTGAAAGTAGGTTCAGAATATGACCAGTCTTAATTGAATTTTTTTTTAACCACTCGCAAATTCTATTTGCCTATTGTATAGTCTACTAGCCCTGCTAAGTTTTCAGCAGCCTGTGGCACTGGGCTAGTTAGTTTCCATGAACAGTCCAGGAGAATACTAGAAATAGTAATATTACTTTTAAAAACTGTAATCCCTGATATTATTGAAAACGGTAATGTTGCCACCCTATGTAACATCTTTCTATAATATAGACAAAGCAAAGTTTTAAAGCTACAAGCACAGCTTTTATCACACAATTCTTTCATTCAACAACAAATTCATTTTAAAATTATGAACAATTTTTTTTACCAAAAAGTAAAGATAATGTCCATTTTTAATCCACTTATTTTACATTTTTTTCTTCTTTCTGATATCACATTTTATTCAAATATGTTGAGGAAAAAAAATTTCCTGATGTTTTAAACAATTTTCAGTGAACATTTAAATGAGATACAACTCCTAATCAGCCTCATTTCTTAACGAATCCACTGGTATAAGGGCGAACTGACAATCTAAATAGTATTACTGCTTATAATAATATAAGAGATAAATTTCCAAGAAAGATAACTCCAATTTCAGTTATATTATTATTTTCAGTAATATTACTGTTTTTAGTATTCTCTTGGACTCATGAACGTGTATAAACATTCAGTTAACATTTTTATTTCAAATGACACATTTTCTTTGTCCAGACAACATTATTGTATTGATATCATATGTTCGTTGTCCTTTTTTCATGTTAAATGTGCATGAATACATGGCATTTGTAATTTCAGTATAATGGTATGGCATTAATTGGCTCACCAGTTAATGGTATAACCCTGGCTTAGTATAGTGCACATTGTAATAACTGATCTCAAGTTACTACATTCTTCTTATTCATTCCTTCAGTTTTCTTAAATACCCTTTCTTCTTTTCTCTTTAGATATTAACTAGTCCATTTTTGTCTTTTAACTCTTAAAAGATATTCAATCTTCAATTGTCCCTTATACATGTACATTTATTCACTCCTCCGTTTATCTCAAGATATTCATTCCTCCTTTTTTCTTTCGATCCTGACATTGCTCTTTTTCTTTAAAAATGGAAACTAAGTCAGTCCCAAAATAAACCATCATCAATATTAAATGGCAGCAGTTGTAAAAAAGTCAACTCATCTGATCACCAAGACGTCAAATGGCTTGAAGCAAATAGGAATTTCTCAAAATTTGCTGTTTTTTGACTTTTTGACGTTAGCTTGCTGTCATGGATTTATTGCACAGGTCCCTTCTTTAGAGTGGCAGCCTCTAAAACATATTAATTGAATTATAATTATACATGTACATACAGATTTCTAATAGAGTAGGGTTGCCTGAAAGCTATCACATTATTGTCAGAGAGAATCTTATATTGCATGGTTGGGCTGTCCTAATACTTCTCATACTGGTCATTAGGTTACAATTGCATGGAATAATGAGTAGAAAATAATGATATCAAATCTATAACGTTAACTACAATGTTATTGTAGTACAAAAATGTACTAGGGAAAATCTGTACTAACTGTGTTTTTTCCTTCATATTTGTACAATGGACTGCATTTTACATTTCATCAATCAACAATTTTAACAAGTTGAATCATTAGAATTTTTTTAAGATTGAATATGATTAATAGAATTCATCACAGGGTGCAATAAATGACAAGGAAGTCCAATCCGAGTGTCCAGGATTTGCATGTACCATGACAAGGCTTACCGAGTCATGAACAAAAGCAAATTATGGACATGAAGGTTGGATTGACAAGCCTCTTCATGGTACAAGAAAGTCCCGGACATGAGGGTTGGATTAATTTCCTCGTCAATGATCACACTCAGTGATCGATTGTTTTCTCCCTGTGTCTGAAACATATCAAAAACAATATTTTCAATACATCTTTTTATCCAGCTGAAGCGACAAAACATGTCAGTCTTTAATCAGTGGCGGATCCAGCGCCCCCTTTGCCGGGGGTCAAGGGGTGAATTTTGCCGACTTTTACTGAAAATGGGCCAAAAGATACCTGTTTTTGGAAAATTTTTGGTCAGAGCCGGGGGTGCCTCCGCACATCATTGTTTCACTGTTCAGGTCGCATATTGAGATTAATTGTTCATGGCAGTTAAGTGACACCGGGCTTTTCTCTGTACCTCTAATTGACCATAATTTCGAATTTACAAAAAAATGATTTTGAAGCCTGTGTCAAATCTTTTAAAAGAAATTTCCAAACTTATTTCTTTTTCCACGTCTTAATATTTACTTACGTTAATGTAGCAATTAATGTAGGCAATATTTTTTTTCTTTTATCAAAAATTAAACAAATTAATAAAACGATATTAAAACAATATTAAGCTCTTTTCATTGTTGTAAGACGTCGTCAGTACATGTCAATAGTCTGCGTGCAAACTAAATAAACTGATGCCAACAACCTGCATCATGGGACGACCGTCAAATAAACTCCAACACCGGGAAAAGGGCAACAAAGATCAATATCATTTTACGCTCTATTGTAACACGATCACCAGAGTGAAAGTCATTCATAAATCTTGTACACAAAATCATATCATGCAAAAACAAACATGCAAAACTAGGGTTACACATTTCTATACTATATACAACGCCTCAACTTGTTTTTCATCTTCAAAACGTCATCGATTTCTTAGAGAAAATACGATGTGACATTAACCGACTATATTTTCTCCATAATCACCAATTCATCCCTTTCTCAAAATAAAAAATACATTTTTTTTTATCAAGCTGACAGCAAACCACATACACAAGATTATGAATACTTCGATGTTCATCATATAATCAGAAAAATTAAACGTGCGCTTTACCTCGCACAAAGTACAAATGACAGGGATGTATATCCAACAAACCCGAACGAACCTTCTTACGTTCCCAGAAATCCGTCTGGTGTCATTTACCGGCGTTACATCGCCTAAACCGAGCTATTCACCGCGTACCACCTAACAAAATCAACTATATGGGTTGCATCGAAGTATCCTCTTCTATAATAAACCATCATCCCGAAAAATCTTAAAGAAACAGGTTCCAACTTTCTATTCCTTCCAACTCCCCGATTCCACGCCTGTTCCCCGGCGTTATACCGAATAAACGGGACCCGGAAGAAATCATTTGTTCCTTACGACTAAAAATCCAATCCTGATTTGCAATCCATTTAAAAGCCTTTTCACCATTTTCCGGAATTCCACCAAAGTCAAAGGTACTACAACTTTTATTCTTAGCCGAACTAAAACTCTCAGAACTACCTGAACCGGAATCCTGACTAATTCCCGTCATGTGAGACGTCACTTTGTCGTCAACGTTAGTCATTTACTTGAAAATGCAAAGAAAAAAAAACTTAATCAATTTACCTATCTGTATAGATCAAAAACTCAAAAATGATAGAATTACATGGTCAATCAAAATGAGGATACGCACGAGAAAAGTAAATGTGTCCTACCTGCCAAATCATTTATTTTCAGTGTATCATTTATCGCTTGTCTGCTGTTTAATCCTGGTTTCGCGTACAAGTACATCCTCTGCATTCAAGGCAATAACTCACGTATATCCCCATGATTCGTATCATTTAGCGTCACTGCACCAAATCTGATATTGTAAGCCTCTAAAAGACTTTAAATTGTGAAGTCCGTGGATAATTATTTTTAACTTAAGTCATTTTGTAACTCTAATAAAAAGTCGTGGTAAAGTTTGACCGTTTATTAACATACGAAAGTTACATGTTGGTTATAGCAGTATGAGAATGAATCTAATTCTGTAACATACAAAATCATGCGCACAGTATATATTAGGAGCATGGGATATTTCACAATCAGGTGGAAATCGCCATCGAAATTCATGACTAAATTGGAATTCAGACGTATAAACAAAGTTGCCTAAACTTAGAACAAATCCTCGCCATTTCGTCTATTGCACCCAGGCGAACCGTTATAGTTTCTGTTGCTGTCAATTGACCCAAGAACACCTCGTATTGACAGACATAGGGTTACACACTGGCGGGAATGACAATCATTTCTATTACATCAATTTAGCACGTGATCGTAAAGTTAACGTTTGAAATCTTCTCCTAGACGATTGGAAATATCCCATATACAAAATAAATGGAAATTAATTAAAAATCAAAGTACTCAATTTGCATAATTATTGTGGGGGAGAGGCCATATGGTTACAGTACACATACATGTAAATATCAACTGTACTAAACAGTTAGAATCACAGCATAGCTTTATCGAAATATACCATAACACAACATAAAAGTTGGTTTCCATCATCAAAAATCAAAGCTCTGAAGGAACTGATGGCGAGTTTCGTTTATTCATTTTAGAATCATATCAAACTATTTTATGGGATTTTTAAATATTGTATTAGCAGATAGAACAAATCCATTTTCCAATCTTCGGAAATAAAACATTTATGAACGGTGACCTATGTCAGCATGACTGCTAGTCAGTGACAGATTCAAGGGGGGCGTAGGGCCCCCTTTAATTTTCCAATCATGGGTAAAACAATCATTTTAAATCAAGAAAGAGTGAATATTAGTGAATATTACTTAACTTTTAGTAAATATAATTGTTAAATGCATCAAATCCCATTCTTTAATTAATTATAGTCACGAAAATGGTCCTTAAAAGGCTGAAATTCAAGAGATTCCAGGAGACTTCAACCCCCCTAACAGGGCTCTGCCCTGGACCCGCTGGGGATCTAGGAAGTCCCAAGACCCCTTGCCAATTATTTACGTCCCCCCCCTAAATAATAAGGTGGATCCGCACTGATAGTACAGATGTTTATTTTTTCTTCATGTATAGCACAGGGGTGAGGTATTATCGCTTGGTCACAAACCCTTTCCTCTATACATACCCTTTCTTCTATATGTCTATATTAAAAAAGCTTTATATACTGTATATAGACAGAAGGGTTTGTATTGAGGAAAGGGTTTGTGAACAAGCGATGATACCTCACCCCTGTGGTGTATAGATCTGCATATCTGTTCCACAGGCCGTAAAAGTGCCTGGTATGTGTACGACCTGTGTATATATTGTTTAAGGCTTGTATCTCGCAGATACACAGTCATGTCAAATTTCTAACTTCAACCATTGCAAAATTCGCTATTATAGAGGTTCCAATAAGATCATACTTCTACGATTGTACCTATATATTTTATCTACTATGTCACCAAATTTCATTAAAAAAATTCCCCGTACTTCCAGAGATATCATACTGTAGGTACCATTTCTTTAGTGACCTAGTTTTTGTTTACTCTAATTTAGCTGTTCAGCGTGTCCGTTCCAGCCCTGGCTCGGTGTTCAGTGAGTCAGGGCATTCTATTTGCGAGATGCGACAGACCAATGCGCTATGAACGCTTGATTGTCTGTGAATTCTAAATTGATTTCTATACCTAGAAGTGTAATGTATGACCGTAACTCCTCGTTAATCGCTTAAACACTCGAACTGCTACGACTTGAACATCAGCACCTTCCATTTTATTTACATAGTGTCACATGGTACAGTATACTAGAGGGTAGTAGGAATTACCGAAAAGACAGCATTTACCGAAAAGACAGTGGTATTTACCGAAAAGACCCCAAATTGTACCGAAAAGACACTTAAATTTCAAAACTAAACACATTTTATGATTGGAAATGTGTTTATACAATTAAATGTAACACCAAAACCAAAAATAAATATATCTGTCTATTCGGTAAATATCACTGTCGTTTCAGTAAATGCTGTCTTTTCGGTAATTCCTAGTACCGCAGTATAGCCGATAAACTTATAAGCAATCTCAACACACGTGCACATGAGACAGTTGATGTTTACTGCATCCTAAGTATCCTTTTTAAAATAATCTCTAACTTTTTAAACATTATGAAACAACTGTTAAAACGCGGAATGCAATGTACCCTGTCTTAAATAAATATGGTGAATAATGAGGTCCAGGGTCATAGGGCCACACGATCGGAGTTGAGAAAAACTGTGAATATATATTTATCTTCACTCAATTTATACATTTTGGGGCCCGGGGATGTCACGGAAGTGGTGTGACGTCATGAAAATCCTGCGATCACTATAGCCGAGATCGCTACGCGAAACTCGCCTAATCAACATGACCAATGTCACCTAAGCCACGGAAACTATCGAGACACTACTGAAGTTTACCAAGATGATTTTAACACTGTTTAAATGGATGAGACGTCAGGGAGATCTCCATTTGTACATTGGATACGTTAAGGACATTAGATAGAGACCTGTTTGACATCATGCTAAGAGAGTATAACACAAATTATACCTTTACACAGAGGGGAGCTTAATAGCATTTCAAAAGTTCCTCTTTTTACATACATGTAAACTGTATTATACATGTAATTCTTGACCTAACTGTGATTCACAAGAATTCATAAATACCAACTATATCATATAGTTACCTCAGCTGTTTGCCTGCTTCTGTCGTTTCCAGTATCGTTTAACCTCATCATGCCCACTCTTGGATACAACCATTACACGTTTTACAGCGTTGTCCCATATTAATACTCCAAGATCCTGAAGGATTGCAAAATTAAAAGTAAAAATTTCATATTCTGTAAAAATGTGTACACTCGGTCAACAGAAAAAAAAATGCAACAAGAATTCACCAACATTATATTTCAAAATCTTTGTTTATGATGGATTCAAAATTATTCCATAGCTCTGTACCCAAAATGTTGAGAAAAAAAAATTAAGTAGAAAGCTTTACACTACCCACCTTTAATAAGTACCCACCTAATACATTTCTCTGTTTTTTTTTTTTCAAAAAAGTAACGTTTTTTGTTCCATTGTTTTGAAAATCTTAAGATTAACCATTCTACAATCAATTCAAGTATATTTTTCGGCTAAATCTTTGCTTTATTAATATTTGCAAATTTTCCCCAAAAATGTTAATTTTTCAAATGAAAAAAATCTTAAAATATTCTTAAAATTTGTCCATTTTTGTAGAACGATAAATGATGCAAACAATGAACATTTTTATGCATTTAAAAGCTCTGAAGAGAAAATAAGGGGATAAATTTTTAATGAAATTTCTAATGTTTATACTATCTGGATACTTATTTATGGTGGGTAGTGTATGTCTTACACTATAAAGATGGTAATTTATTTTCGTTATTTCACAAATCAATATTTAGGGGTTTCGTGAAAATTTTCCCAATGCGAAAATAACCTTGCTGCATTCCTACAAAATTCCTCAGGCGTAACACCTTGACATTATGATTGGGAAATTTTTCCCCAATGAAAATAATAATGTTTACAGCATTTTCTCTCATACCCGCGTATGTGTTACCGAGTAAGCCCATGAAATACAGCTATGTGAGCTACTTCTTTATCACATATCACGTGACATCTGTATCACATATCACATGACGCTATTGTTTCGATTGTTTACACTATTGTGACGTCATGATTTCAGCCTGCAAAACAAACAAGCTAGCGGCAACGTCGCAATAAAACATCGATTAAAGATCGTTTTTCTATGTACTCTTGCGTTTTATTTTGAAAAGCCTAATATTCGTAGTTTATTCTTATAGAATAAACCATTTTCGGGGCGCTGAATTCGAATATCGCAAAATTTTCGCGAAAAGATCAACTTGACATTTTTCAAATTTCGTCCATTTTCTTTCAGTTTTGTTTTTGACCCTTAGTTATGAGAGAAAAATACTCTTTCATGGTCTTCTATGAAAGATACATCGTTTCTACTCTCGGGGTCTCAAAATTTTGCAAAACCCTCGGCAAGCCTCGGGGTTTACATGATTTTGAGACCCCTCGAGTGGAACCGATGTATCTTTCATAGAAGGCCATGAAAGAGTCTTATTGTAACATTTAATGAAGTTTAGTGCTACACATTAAAATCAGAACCTCCAAAACAAACTTGTCTACAAAATTCAACGGTAGTAATCTGTAATCAAGGTCATATACATTTACTTATTTCATATAATTTTACATTAATTTTTGTGAGGAAGGATCAAATTTGGCCTTTCAGAAGCTAAAAGTAATTATAATATTATTCATGTATCATGAAATATAGATACATGCAATTCAAAAAGTTAAATTTCAGAATAAAATTGCTTTGAAAATTGGAAGACCTAGGATATACATGTATAAATCATAACCTGCATAAAATCACACAATGCAATCACAAATCAAGAGAGTTCACAAGAGTGAGTTCAGATGTTTTGCTATAAAAAAAAAAAGAATTCCAAGCTACATGTAGTTGAATGCACGTGCACAAAACAAGAAAACCCATGAGAAAAGTTTAGGCATTATCTCCTTCAAAAGAATTAGATCTATCTTACATGTAATAAAAGAAATGGTAAAAACATACCTTGGCATAATCCCTGAGAAGTTCAAAGTCGTTCTGGGATAGAAACTGACTGTACAACACACCATCTGAAAATTTAAATCTGTCACGCTCCAATTCCCAAAGTCTCACTTGATCAGTCACAGTTGAAGGAATCACCGGGGTCTACAAATTAAAAAAACTTGATAAAGCTGTTCATGAATTTTCATTTTACATTATCAAGTAAATCAGCAAAGACGTAAAAAAAATTAACAGTATCAGTGGAAGAATTTTGAGTGTGATGTGATGTTGCCATTATGTGTTCCGCCCTCGAGTGTTGGGAATCAGATGAAAAATCAATTAATTGGATATGCTTTTCCAGTGACTACTGATTATAATCTGATAATTAAATTGTACTGCAAAAGTGTAAAATACTTGAAGTTCATGTATTCTCCACAATTTACTACACATTAATTGACTGCAAATTTCAATGCAACTTTCCTGGTGATCTTGACGTCTAATTTTTCATTACAAAGCAAATAATCCCCCCCCCCAGCAAAAATTTTCTTCCGACTTTCTAATCACATTCATTTTGTACATTATGTAATTAAGATGTTCAGATGTAATTTTCCTTTTTTCTGTGGCTTTCAGTAAATCACCGTGCAGTTATTAAAATGGATTAAAGTCACAACCTAAGGTCCTTAGCAAACAATCCTTGAATGATTCAAATTCATGCAAAGGTTTTTAAAATGTGATGACCAAAGAAATATTTTACCATCCCCGTGTTTGGTGACCTTTCAGATATGATCTTAGGACCTAATAGTATGCAAATGTTAAAGATTGATGACTTTAACAAATCATCTTTTTCCCATTAGTATGCACAGTTGTGTTGTAGATATAAGATCATAACCCTTGATTCTGAGGAATATCATTCCAGGGCTTAAAAAAATCATCATATCTATAAACTTAAAAGTTAATATAAGATTCCTTCTACATGTTATAGTTGTATTAGATTTTAAAATCATACCTTTTTCAACATCTTTGGATGTGCATGACTTCTCAAAAAAGCAATAATCTGTTAAGAAAAAGAAGTAAAAATTTAGAAATACATTTAATTTAAATCAAATAAATTTCACTTCATTATCACATGTACCTGAAAGCACTTTTCAAAAATAAGAGGCAATGATAAAATGAAATCTATGCTTCAAACTAAGTAAACAATAATTCTACAGCAAGAGAATTTTTCACCCACTTGTTCTGCAGTAATGCCTCTGACCAGAGCATCTCTGACACTGTCTCTAGTCAAATTACCGACTGCAAACGTAGGAAATCTGAAAGTAAACCAGTGAAAAATAAACCAGTGTAAATTATGACATATACATGTAATTATGAGAAATATGATTTAAAAGTTGTGATTTAAATGCATGGTTGTAATTACTTACATGTATATGTTGTACAAGGTTTCTTTGGATTTCTAGTTCTAGGCTTATTCGATAACTTCAAAAACCAGACTTACTTCCCATTTGGGACAGTATCTGACGTAGACAAATTGAGACGTCATCAAATTCTATGGAAACAGTCCCTAAACTCGGGGAAAAGAAGGTATGAAATCGTCGTTACAATACCATTTTCATGATGTCATAATAGTTTTACGTCTGATACCGTCTCAAATGGGAAATAACTCTGTATGCCGCAAAGACTCAATACATGTACATTGTATATCTGTTAAGGACATAAAGTCAAAGACATGAGATTAAATACAATGAACTTTGGTAGCAAGTGTTACTTTGTGTACTTCAAAAGGAAAAATCCTAATCACTTCAACTGTAAATTGAAAAGAAAGAAATTGTAATTTGAAATTAAAAGCATTGAAGCTATAACATCAAAACCAAAGTGTTGATGGATAAAAAATTTGGAATTCTTTAATTCTGTAAGGGTTCCTACATTTTCATAAAGGGTCATAGATGAAGCTTACCTCATCATTATACATGTACTTCTGGCATTTGTCGCTCATATCGTACTAACCTGTATAACATTTCACAAAACAAGGCAACCAGGGCTACTTGTAATGGGGAATCTGTAAAATCAATTTTTTTTCCATGTTAATGTGGATACCTATGATACAAAATGTTAATAGCTAACATGAGGTAGAGCTGTCTGATTTTTTTAATTGAAAGATAAGAATGACTGACGGAGTGTTTCTGATAATGCTTCACTTTAAACGTATTTTTTTTTTTTTGCTTAATCCACATACATACATGTATTTATACCGATAAAATGTGAAAATATGATGTACATGTACATTGGGCAAAAACATTTCAAAGAATTAATTCAATTTTTTGTCATAAGTTGATGGCTTTCATTTCTCAATCAGTATTACAAGACTACTGTCAATGTTCATGGGAATTTTCGTGTGGGGGTAAATATTTCTGTATTTCATCAATGAAGGGATTTTGCAAAATGTTTCCCATGCTTAAATAATCCTGCTTCCTTCTTTCATAGACAGAGATGGTTTACATTGCACTGCTTTTTCTAAAGCATCACATCTTAATGTTATATTTGCAAAATTTTTCCTGAGCAAAAACAACCACATTTGCAGTATTGTAACTATCATGATTGTCTACCTGTGTAAGCGTACACTCTGTAGTTAGTCTCTACCACTAGGTATCCAGACTTGTTGTTATCTGAGGAGAAATCGGACAATCCTGAAGCCAGGTTTATGGCCAATCGTGTTGGGTAATATCTCTGTACCTTTCTCTGTAAAATAGTAGAAAAGGATGCTTGCTGAATAAAGATACATGAACACTAACCCACCATAAATACACGTAAGTAACCAGGTTGCATAAACACTGGAAATTTTACAGAAGCTTGATCATCAAAATATTTTCTGTAATTGACAAGTACAGTGCATCTTTGCAGGCAACATAAAAGTGGGCTGAAAATAATATTGGCTAAACAAAATGTAAAAGTTTTCAGTTTCAACAATGAATTTGAATAAGGTTGAAAAATTCACATTTTTCCTTAATTTGAACGTGGAAGACAAAATATTCCTGTTGGTATTTGTGTTTAGGCCAAGCATACTCCAAACAAAGGATTGCCGAAGGATAAATAAATTGTAAATAAGCTTAAAATGCATCAAAGATGCAAAGTGCCGAGTTGCAAAATTTGAATGGAAGTATGAATATGCAGACTTAAAATATACATGAATTACAACTTAAAAATTAATGGCAAGTTTCATGATTATAGGTGCAATACAGGCTCAAAAATGGTCTGGAAACCATTTTCAATTACCTAAGTCCTGTGACCTTGATCTTTGACCCTTTGACCCCTAAATCAAAAGTGATCATTTTCTATTCACTGGAAACATTTCTGGCAAGTTACATGATTATAGGTGCAATACAGGCTCAAATTCAGTCGGGAAACCATTTTTAATCATCTTAGTCCTGTGACCTTGACCTTTGACCCCAAAATTGATAGTGGTCATCCTTGATCCATGGGAAACATTTCTGGCAAGCTTCATGATTATAATTGCAATACAGGCTGAAATATGGTCCGGAAACCACTTTAAATCATCGGAGTCCTGTGACCTTGACCTTTGACCTTTTGACCCCAAAATCAATAGGGGTCATTCTTGATTCATGGGAATCATTACTGGCAAGTTTCATGACTTTAGGTGCAATACAGGCTAAAATATGGCCAGGAAACCATTTTCAATCATCAGAGTCCTGTGACCTTGACCTTTGACCTTTTGACCCCAAAATCAAAAGTGGTCATTTTCTATTCACAGGAAACATTTCTGGCAAGTTACATGATTATAGGTGCAATACAGGCTGAAATATGGTCCGAAAACCAATTTCAATCAACAGAGTCCTGTGACCTTGACCTTTGACCTTTTGACCCCAAAATCAATAGGCCTCATCCTTGATTCAAGGGAAACATTTCTGGCAAGTTTCATGATTATAGGTGCAATACAGGCTGAAATATGGTCCGGAAACCATTTTCAATCATCTGAGTCCTGTGACCTTGACCTTTGACCTTTTGACCCCAAAATCAATAGGCCTCATCCTTGATTCAAGGGAAACATTTCTGGCAAGTTTCATGATTATAGGTGCAATACAGGCTGAAATATGGTCCGGAAACCATTTTCAATCATCTGAGTCCTGTGACCTTGACCTTTGACCTTTTGACCCCAAAATCAATAGGGCTCATCCTTGACTAATGGTGAGTAAGTGTATGAAGTTTCATTGTTATAGCCTCTTTCGTAGTTGACTTATAGTCCGGAAACCAATTGTTGACGCCCTCCCGCCCACCCGCCCGCCCGCCCTCCCAGACGCCCGCCCGTCTCACATCAAATTCAGAGCCGAGTTTTGCAACTCGGCTAAAAATGAAAGCCGCTCAGTTCAAAATCTTTGATCAGATTGTTCCATCTTTTCGATACACATATTTACTTTCCACTTGGGACGTTATCCGACTTATACAAATTACAATGTGATGAAATTCCTATAGAGTCATATTTGAAGCAGTTTCCCTGAATTTCATGCTTGTTCCCATAGAATTTGATGACATCACAATTATTTTACATAAGATACTGCCCCAAGTGAGAAAAGAACAAAAGACTGAATAAAACTGGACGAAAATATTACGTATGTACAAATGTATCCATCACTCCTTCATGGAAAGAAGAAAATTCAATGATAGCGTATGAAATATTAACACATGGCTGTACTTATTTACCGTCCTTTGATAGACCAGACCAAATTCTCTGAGATGTTGTAAAAACCTAAGCTGGCTCTCATTCATTCCTTCTGTTGAATAATCCTAGAAAGAAATAAAGTAGATTAGTAAATTTACCATTACATACCTTTTCTTCTTTTTCTTTCAAGCAAAGAACAAAATTGACAGAATTTTAACATATTCCATGTGAACAGGTTGTGCATTGTACATTGTACGTAAAATTTTTAAAATAGCACATATAAATGTATTTCATAATAAAGTTTTTTCATAGCTTCATGTTGCAATACTTTTTACAGTTTTACCCACTGCCCGCCTTTAAAAAATGTTTCCTTGAACATAAGGGTGTACCATGACACTAAACTAAGTTTTTACCCTCTGCCCGCCTTTAAAAAATGTCTCCTTGAACACAAGGGTTTACCATGACACTAAACTAAGTTTTTACCCTCTGCCTGACTTAAAAAATGTTTCCTTGAACACAAGGGTGTACTATGACACTATACTAAGTTTTTACCCTCTGCCTGCCTTAAAAAAATGTTTCCTTGAACACAAGGGTGTACCATGACACTAAACTAAGTTTTTACCCTCTGTCTGCCTTTAAAAATGTTTCCTTGAACATAAGGGTGTACCATGACACTAAACTAAGTTTTTACCCTCTGCCTGCCTTTAAAAATGTTTCCTTGAACACAAGGGTGTAACATGACACTAAACTAAATTGTTACCCTCTGCCTGCCTTTAAAAAATGTCTCCTTGAACACAAGGGTGTACCATGACACTAAACTAAGTTTTATTTTGAACCTGAACCATTCTGAAGTAATATTTTCAAGACCATTTTTTTCCCGACATTAAACGCATGCACAGAATATACATGTACATCTATGCATCCTTTTCTTCATGGTCACATTTGGATAATTATGTTATTCTAATGATAATAAGTACTTACTTTTCCAAGAGTTGAAAAACTGAGCTGGAACAAGAAGGATAGACACTCTACTAGGTCAAGCTTCCTGGACTGAAATCAGAAAAAAAAAACATGAAAAAATATATTTTACATGTATTTCTGAATGATAAAGTGAAGCAACAACCATACTGTTACAACATACGAGGGCTAATTGATATGTTGTGAGCCTCGAAATTTTATTTGAATTTTATCTGACATTTTGCATTATTTTTCTACATAATCCCCTTCAGTATCTAAACACTTTTGTCACCAGTGTTTGTAGGCCTCAATATCACTTTTAAAAACTCCTTATCTTGACTGGTCAGAAAACCACCCACTGCAAGTATGACTGCATCATCACATGGAAAGTGGACAGAAATAGCTGCTTTCATTTTTGGGAATAGATGAAAGTCTGATGGAGCAAGACCAGGTGAATAAGGTGGATCATGAATGGCAGCCAAGGTAGTGACAGACTTGTGAACAGTAGCATTGTCCTGATGGAACAACACACCTTTAACTAGTGAGCTTTCTGAGGCGCCTAAGTTTTAATATTTTCCTGTAACCATGTCAGAAGTGATGCATGTGTAGTATGTGCCATTGATTGTTTGTCCTTTTTGGAGATAGTATATCAGCAGAATACCTTCTGCATCCCAGAAAACCGAGGCTCACAACACATCAATCAGCCCTCGTATAACAAGTTATGACTAAGCTACCTATTGCAGGGATTTTTTTTGCCCCTTTTTGGGGCCGTTATTCGGCCCCATTCCCAATGAGAAATAGTATCTTTTTTTCCCAAAGGTTGCTCTAAAATTTCCCAATCACATAGAGATGGAATAATAACTGAAATTAGTGAAAATTACTGGTTCAAAAGTAGCAAATTTACTAATTATTTGCCATATTGTTGTAAGCATAAGAAATTAAATCATATTTAAAAGAAAATTATCTGATTATACATTTAATTCTGAACTTTTTATTGTATAAACTGTATAAACTTTTGTATAAGTACTTCCCAAAATATTCCCAAACGTCGTTAATTTTCCCAATTGCACGGGCCCCGACCCCATTCCCAAATTACTGAAAAAAATCACTGTATTGGATGGTACACATACATGTATGTATCAATTTACGTTTTCATGAAAAAATTGGCAAATACATGTAGCCAATGTAAAAGTGGAAATTTTCATGTGGGGGTAATTTTCGTGTGATTTGCAAATCAATGGATTTAGCGACAATTTTCCCCCATGCGAAAATAACATGGTTGCATTCTTACAATGGTAGATACCTTTATATCGGGAATATTTCCCCCATTGAAGCATAACATCTTGATCCCTAAGCAAAAATAACCATGTTTACAGCACAATGTAGACAATACCTTAAGTTTATTTGCGTACAACTTTCGAAACTGTTTTGCACAACCTTTGACATGTCAACATGGTCAAGATTTGCCTTTGTTTATAAATGTTTTTGCATTGAAATGTCAGCACAATGAAATTATTCATGTTATTTGAAAATTTGTTTTATGCAAAAGGTCGCGATTCATTGAATATGTAGCAAAATGGGTTCACGCAAAATCTCCCTCTTTTTCAAGTTCAAGAGATCTCCCTCTGTTTAAGATTTCACAGTTGACAAGTACATCATGTATGTACATCTTCACATGTAACTGAGCTATCGTCCCATGATAATTACGTCTACCATTTTGATAATTCTGTACTGTTCTTCTGTATGAAGGAAAGATATATTGAATAGAAGTGTATTCAACTCTGATAATCAATTCTCAAAAGCTTGAATATTCTAATGTCGGAGAATATCAGTACAACATTTATACTTTGCTACACTTTCCTACCTCTACTGTATCAAGATACTGCAGCATGAAGTACCACACTTGGGCCCCTGTGTCCATCAACAGAAACTGGAAACCAGACAGGGTTATAGATGGGGGCTGGTCCGCAGATTCCCTGTGGAAACAATAAAAATTCTAAACTGTTACTAAACAACTCTTTCTTCCAACGTTTTGGCCTTACACGCCTTTTTAAAGGCCTGTAAGGCGGAAACGTTGGAAGAATTTAAAAGGCCTGTAAGGCAGAAACGTTGGAAGAATTTTAAAGGCCGGTAAGGCGGAAATGTTGGAAGAATTTAAAAGGCCTGTAAGGCGGAAACGTTAGAAGAATTTAAAAGGCCTGTAAGGCGGAAACGTTGGAAGAATTTAAAAGGCCTGTAAGGAAGAAACGTTGGAAGAATTTAAAAGAAAGAATTTAAAGGCCGGTAAGGCAGAAATGTTGGAAGAATTTAAAAGGCCTGTAAGGCGGAAACGTAAGAAGAATTTAAAAGGCCTGTAAGGCGGAAACGTTGGAAGAATTTAAAAGGCCTGTAAGGCAGAAACATTGCAAGAATTTAAAAGAAAGAATTTTAAAGGCCGGTAAGGCTGAAATGTTGGAAGAATTTAAAAGGCCTGTAAGGCAGAAACGTTAGAAGAATTTAAAAGGCCTGTAAGGCGGAAACGTTGGAAGAATTTAAAAAGCCTGTAAGGCAGAAACGTTGGAAGAATTTAAAAGGCCTGTAAGGCCGAAACATTGGAAGAAAGAGTTTTTTATTAGCAGTTTTTAATTATTTGTTCCCTCTGGAACTTTATTGACAACTTTTAATAATAATCCTGTTTAATACTTTCTTGCAAGCAAAGAGACAAAAACAAATTATATTCTGTCATTAACATTAGTGCTTTTTATTTCTATTTTCTTTTGAGGGTAGGAGGGAGAGGGGCAAGATGATTTTATAGGCTGTAAGACACAAATTTGAATACATCCAATTGTTGTGGACAATGAACTAAATACACAGAAGGCAACCACTGACTTAAGGTACATGTAGCTTATAACCTCTACTGGTCTGCATCTATTAATCAACATTAACAAACACTTCTGTTAATATTAAATTCACAAAGTTAGTATGCATTTTTCCCTTTCTCAAAAAGCTTGAAACAAATAATAGTTTTTTCTATGAAACATTACATGAAACAAATCACATACATTTTCATCAATCCAGCATTCAACAAAACTTCTATTATCTCTTTGCTAACAGGCTCTGTGGCTTCAGTTGACCCAACCATGAACTTCAACACACACTGAAAGGCAAAAAAGTCCAAATATCTATGATTAATTCATCTTCTACATTTTATATAAGAATTGACTGTTCAATTTTGACAGTTTATTGGAGTATGAAGTTTGGTTTGTCACATCACAAATTGTGTAAAACCGCTTAGCGAAGTAGTTCCGGCTCTTCCGGTATTTTATCGTGTTCATTGGGGTATGAAGTGTATTTCGCCATTTTTCTGACGATCATATTAACCAATCAAAATGCATAGATTGGTGTAAACAAATTTATTTGGAAATTATGTTAAAATACTCTTTGTTGGTTGGAGAGAATACATCACACTGCTGATTGAGATTTCAGCAAAGTATGTACTTGGATCAAGTTCAAATACTACAGAGCATGGGTATGATACTGTAAAGAACTGTAAAAACTGGTCATTTTCTTTTGGGAATATCTTTTACGTACTTAACAAATTTAGGGATTTCACGAAAATTCCCCCCTCCCCCAATGTGAGAAAATAACCATGCTGCATTCTTATGCCATTATATAGCAAATACTTCCCCCAAGCATAACGTCTTGATGTCATAATTGTGAAATTTTCCCCTAGCACAAATAACCTTGTTGACAGTAGCTGTTTAGATGTTCATGGGGCCCATAGCAATGTTAGAACAATTTTGAGAAGCAATTAACCTACCTCAGATTAATTAATAGACTGTTCTCTATTAGTTATAGGGCTTGTTACCATCATACTTCCTACTCAAAGTAGCTAAGTGTGTAAATTTGTGTGTGTGTGGGAAGAGGGGGAGGCCGGAGGTGTACAGTCCAAGAGAATACTGAAAACAGTAATATTACTAAAAACAATAATATAACTTAAATTGGAGTTATCTTTCTTGGAAATTTATCTCTTTATATTACTGTAAGTAGTAATACTATTTAGATAGTCAGTTCGCTCTTATACCAGTTGATTCGGGGAGAAATGAGGGTGATTAGGTGTTGTATCTCATTCAAATGTATACTGAAAAATTATTTAAAACATCAGGAAAATTTTTTCCTCAACATGTTTGAAGAAAATGTGATATCAGAAAGAAGAAAACGTGAAAAATAGGTTCCAGATGGACATTATTTTCTTTTTTCAGTAGAAAAATAGGTACATATTTATTGAATTTGTTGTTGAATGAAAGAATTGAGTGATAAAAGCTAAGCTTGTAGCTTTAAAACGTTGCTTTGTCTATATTACAGAAAGATGTAATATAAGGTGGCAACATTACTGTTTTCAATAATATCAGGGATTATTGTTAACAGTAATATTACAGTTTTAAGTAATATTACTATTTCTAGTATTCTCCTGGACTGGTGTAGGAAGTAAAAAGAAAGAAGCCCTGTAAAGAATTTATCATGCTAAGAATCCCTTATTTTGACATTTTCTTTGTTATTATTGACCTTTGAAAATTTAGAGACCAACTTGGGCATCAAAGTAGGACACCACGTGACCATCATACTGTGATGTCATTGGCTGATATTAGTATGAGGTGTGATAATAAATTTTATTTAGCTGTGGCATCAAAGCTACATAAGTTTCAAATTGCACTAAAGTTGACAACTGAGACAAAAACAATGCCACATTATACTGTAAATTGCTTTATTTTCGTCAGTACCAATTTTCGTCAATTCGTTCAAAATGACCATTTCGTCAGTACGTAAATTCGTCATCTAAGGGTCCATAAAACATAAATTCGTCTGTTCAAATGCCAACTTAACATTCAGGTATAGGCCGTATGCGTTTGTTTTCATTGTTTGTTCAACAATTATTTGTAAACAAACAATTAGAGACATGTATACCACCTTGCTTGTTGTGAAAACATATTGTTTGGTAATTAGAAGTACATTATATGCGACTTTGCGTGTGTATTCATTTTTCAATGATTTATCATTTGCCAGTCGTATTAACCATTTCCTTTCTACACCATATTTTGTCAGGAGTACATGTATTTATATTCGTCGGTACGTAATTTCGTCAAGGGAGGCACTGACGAAAATGACGAAAATTGGTACCTGACGAATAAAAACCAATTTACAGTACTATAGATATTTGTTAAATCTTACCTCCCATCTTGCCAGAGCATATTTATCTAGGTAATCAATGTCTCTTGGATGTTTGTCTGGAACCAACGAACCTCCACCTGTCCAAGCTTTGCCCCTTTACATAAAAAAAAAGAGAATCATCCACTAACTGGGTCATTTAGATTTTATAGACTCATGTTTCAACTGTCATTTCTGACAATATCTGACATTAAAGTGACTAAGTGTTGTGATGTCATAAAACTCCTTTAAGGTAAAGCATCCCTCAGGTCTCAGCTGATCATATTTCTTAAATATCAATTTTTACAATATTTTCATTAATCCATATATCCAAAGCTTATGTTAAACCTGATACACAAACAAAATATGATTTGTGGTTTCATAATTATACTGAGAATTTAAGCCGTTTGAACTTTAACGTTGAACCCTATGGGAAAAGTAAGAAAAATCCCCTTTTAGATGAGATAGAATGTAACTGTGAAAACTTCTTTTCCCCAAACCATATTACATGTAGTTTGATAATCTGAACAATATCCTGAAAGGAAAAAATAGGGTATCCAGGCAAAAATTACCAGCAATTCTGACCTGAGGGATACTCTACCTTAAACATGTTAAAAGTGTTGTACTTATACATGTACAATTTATGTAGCACTGTTTCCCTGCATTTTATGCTGGTTTCCATAGGACTGGATGACATCACAATTGGTTAACATTAGATATCTTCAAAAAATTGCAGTAAATCCGTATTTTGAAATGACTGAATTTTAATTTCTTTACTTTAAAAAAAAATCATGAGATGAGACTTAAGATAAAAAAAACATGATGAAACAATCCTTAATTCTACAAATATTGAGATCAGTACTCTGTAAGACTAATTACACACAGTATATACATGATTAAAAACAGTATTCTTTAAATGTAATTGTAGTTACATTTAATATAAATTTTAAAATAACTATATTACGTACCCTCCCATCAGAGCTATTTTCATATTTTCTCTGTATGTAGGATTGAGAATCCATCCCATTAGTCCACCCTGGATTTGTTGATCATACCAAACCTTCAAATCGGAAAGTGCCTGGGCTGCTTGTCTGTGTTCACTGAAGTATTAAAAGGAAATTTTAAGTTTACTCAAATTACTGTTAAGGTTGCATACAAATGTATCTTCAACAAATATGAACACGTCTTTTCATTCACAGTTTTTCTGTAAAATTATTTAGTGACTATCTGAATGCCTTTTCAATCAGGTTAATAAATACTGTACAAGCAGAATTTTTTGCAAAGTAGCGGCTTTTTCACAAGTAATTACAAAAACGCAAAAATAAATGTAAATAAATAATAAAAAAAATAAATTTGAAAAACAAACAAGTCTGGATGTTCTCAATCAGAAATGGTGAGTCCTGGTAGAAACCATACCTGCCATGTTTATTGGTGACCCACAGAGACACAGCAGCTTGAGATACAGGCTGCTCAACAAACAGCATCCTCATCACATAGTGACGGCCAAGTTGTGGAAGTTGTCTACAAATATTTTGTCGTAAATATCAAATTTATGTAATACATCTGCATGTTTAATGCTATCTCATAATTATACATATATACCACTAGCTTCAATATTTCACTATAGTCTCACACAAAGTTTTTATTCAGTTATTTTGTGTGAGAGAGGGATTCAATTCATTGAAGTCCTACTGCAGAAGTGCTAGGGGTGGGTATTGCTGGTCAAATTTGTATTGTGATATTTGGAAAAATATTGCGATATTATAGCATCAAGATTCCTCGTGATTTTCATTTTCCTACATCAATTTTGCTTTTAAAATTTTATTAAAAATCTGAAATTGTCATCATGATATAATCATGGACAAGTGCAGACAAATTTGACTGTCCTTCTATAACATTTAAAGTCAATCATACATGCATAGATATCCGATGAAAGAAATTAAAATTTATCCATGTATTTTACAGACATCGAGAAAGTTTTTACAAATTAACAGACATTTTTAAATTTTTGTAGGAATCAAACATGTTTATGAAGAAAACATAGGGTATCAAAGATTACATAGCTCGCCTATACAGGTTTTTGTCAGAAACCAGGTTAAAGTTTTTGAAAAGTAGGTCAAAGTCCACAGTCAAGGTCACTAGGTCAAAGGTCATGGTCTCAAATGAAAGGTCTCGTCACAAGGTATCTACATGTGAAATAGCAAAGCCCTACCCCTTATAGTTCAAGAGATATAGCCCAGGTTAAAGTTTTGTCTACGGACGACAACAATGCCGAGGGTATGGCATTAGCTCTCCGGACTTTTTTGTCCCGGCGAGCTAAAAATTGAAATATTTTACCAGACTGAAGCAAATTTTACCAGATTTGTCAGGTATGTCTGGTGACTTTCGGATTGTCTGATTTTAAATGTGATAATTCTGCTTGGACATCACTGGACACTTGTGGACAGACAGTGCAAAAAGTCACTAGGAAACTTAAACTTCATTTAAAGTACCCATATCAAATAAATGACAGGCAATTAAGGCGAATGTCCGCTCCAGAATTTCAGTTAGTATACATGTACATGTACCAATGATTGTTTACTTTTGTCCTTGACATGTACAGTGTGTTGACGTACAATTCTAAAGGTCGAGCAAGCATCACTTATTTCTTGGAATCTATTAGGCTGTGTCTAATCATTTGATATGAAGTCCGCAAGGTACAGGATTTTTTACTTTTGGATTCCTTAACATGTAGTAAATCTGTCACTTTCCTTATAGATTCTGCAAGAAAATTTCGTATGGGTTCAAGCTCACACAACCTTCCTTCCCTGCCTAAATATGAGACCAGTGAATTTTTAAAACAAGAGAGTATTTAATAATATGAAGAAAAAAAATTCAAACAAACTTTTTGCAAGAAAGCTTGGTGAGCACCCAAGTTACAACAAATATTTGAACCAGCTAGCCGGGATTTATTTGAAAAATGAAGAAACGATGTCTTTTTAGAGTTATGTTATATTAAAGCTTCAGAGCTAATCTGGGTGTTTTTGCAGATACCACACTTACATTCTTTACCATTTCATGATGAAATAAAATTTTGAACTGTGCGAAATTGCCATCCAATTATTCATGTGATCCATCCGTGACGTCACGGCAAACCAGTTTCAGCCTAAGTATGCATGACCCATAAGAAGCATATTCAGCTATTGCTACACAGACACCTGTTATCTATGAACCCTATCGATTGTTTTCTACTTTCAATTTGCTATGTCACTGTCAATCAATACCGAGATCTTTTCAGCCTTTGTTCAGTTTAGGGAACCGGGACTATATAGACCAAAATAGGACGATTTTAAGATGAATTTTTAAGCGAATTTTTTTCAGAGAATAAAGTCTTTTCTACAGTTTTAATAGTGTTGCTTTTTCATTTGTAATGTGGATTATAACAATAATTTTTACTCTTTAAAATTGCCCATAAGTTATGCCATATAAAATTGATTGGTCGTTTCTCAGATACCGCCACTCGCTATAATTTGCCGCCGATGCGACGTTTTTATTGCAACTTCACAAAAAAATATTCGCTGTGTGTCATTTTCAATCGTTCCCTCAATAACGAAGTTAAATTATCCTAACAGTAGCCGATAAATATTCAAGTGTAATCACAGCACGTTCTGTATTTACGGTTATGTTAGGACGACTCTATTTACGCGCCTCCAGTGCCTTTCTACACATACCATAATTTTCTAACTTTTGACCTTGACCTAGCTATTTGACCTTATTTTCTAAGAAATTAAGGTTGTATATATATGTTAATTGGTAAGTGCTAGGTCTTTAATATTTCTTATGATGAGACCTTTTTGTTACCAATTTTTACGTAGTGACCTTGAACTAGATGAATGACACTTTTCTGAAAATTTGAGAATGACCATATTTTTAATTTGTAATTAAGAGGTCTGATATTTCAAATGAATTTCATTTGACGAGACTTTTCTTCTGATACCAATAATTTTGATCCACTTTATAGAATAATAATCAAACCGCTTTGCAGGTGACACAAGCATTCCTTGGATTGCTACTTTCCTAATTTTGAAGGCCCAGACCCCTGGAATCAAAGGGTAAAAAAACTCTAATTGATAATGACGTTGACAGTGTAAAAAGTAAACACGGACCACCGATAATGACAAGAGCAACGTAGTTTAAAGATCCTTACATTTACGGATAAAAGAAAGCACTTCGTTCGATTTCTAATGCAATAAGATTCCGCTTAATCTAGACCGCTTCCAAAGACGCTACATTTTGTATATGCCGAGATTTGGACCTAATAGAGGGACACAGCAAAGATGCGAGGGGTCATATCGTGTGGATACGCCAATCAAGACGCTAGGATTTAATTCGAACTTTATCATAAACAGAAACACACGTCCAGACTCTTACGTTTCGCTATTTGCAGCATAACGTTTCGCTACTCACAGCATACATGACGGAAAACGTCTCCCCGTTCTCAGGAAGATAAACAAGAGCCCCAGGGGGCACAACGCTCACCTGATACCCATGCACGCTCTAATTGACATACTGCTATATGAATACTGATAGTGCCAGTACCGGGATTTTAGCCCACAACCTTTCTAAAAACATTTTTGCCGGATGCAGAGAAGTTTTTTTTTCAGACAACCTTTAAAAGTACAAACAAGAAAAAATAGTCACATTTCAAAACAATAACTTTTTTTAAGTCATATGCCCAACTAGTATAGTTCAATTATGCAACATCAAAAATAAAATCATATTGTAAAATCCCACTTTAATGCGCAGCAGAAAAAGAATAAAACAATGAAATGATTTCATAAATTAAGTTTATTTAAAACTGAACGACCATACCTTTCATTATTGATAGCTAGCATGCCAGAAATTATAAAGCCTGACAGGCTGTGTTTGTGAAACGAGAATGCCCCCGGCGGCATCTTTGTTAGTATAAACGCCATTTTCTGTTAAGTATGTGAGAGGTCAGGGTCAGCGTAATATTGGTATCTATGGAAATATCTTGTCACAAGGAATACACATGTAAAATATGAAAGCCCTATCACTAACCAATCAAAAGTTATGCGCAATGTTTAAGTTTTTGAGAAGTACGTCAAAGGTCAAGGTTATGGTCACGAGGTCAAAATTTTGGTATCAATGGAAAGGTATTGTCACAAGGAATACACAAAACCAAGTAAGTATAAAATAATAAGTGACATTAGAAATGTAAATTTTAGTTCAGATCTCTCTATTCTTATAGAGACAATAAATCTATATTCAATAATAAAATTTGAACTATTTCACCAAATAACTTTGATTTATATCCAAGGATAGCCCATTTAAGCTTTTACAAAGCTTATTTCCAAAGACACTCAATAGGACTTTTACAATATTTTTTTTTTTGAAGATGAATTAAAATGGAATATTTTCATACACTTGAATCTTTAAGACTTGACTTACCACTGCAATAACTTTTTCCCTTGCAACCCCCTCCAAATCAAATTTTTCTGACTATTAATGCAAACAACTCATACCCCCCCCCCCCCCGCATTTGCAGATATATCTTTGTATGCAATAGTCGCTCAGAGCGAAATATTACTTATAGTCCTAATATTGAATTTCTATGGGATATTTAACCAAATCAGCATGCAGCAAGTAACATGTCACACTACGTATATGAATACATAGCCGTAGGCCTAGATCCAACTCGAAAACATGTTTATACATCAAAATAATTTAAACCTAGGAATTGATTACTTCAAGAACTATACCATCATGTATTTGTTTTAACATAACAGTGTTACTAATCTAATTTATGTGAAAAATCGCTGACTTACCTTCACAGCGCTTCGTTGTTTCGGTACGTATATTGAAAGTGAAAGTACTTTCTATGCCTCCCGGTGGGGGCGCTGCGGACACGTGAACATATTGTGCTATTTTTAGAGTCGGCGATCCCTCTTGATATACGTCGAAGGTGTAACTACAGTTAATCATTTTAGCAGGGAATCCCTTCCCTTTTGACTGGTGAACCGGGCTGAATAGAAGGTGTCACCTCATTGGACATAACTATTGAAAATTTAAAAATAGCACATAAAATCAATGTATGATTCCCTGCTGTCTGTAGAAATTGAGTTTTGAACATGATTTTGCCTTATATGTAATCAATAGATCGATTTGAAAATATATAAAAATTAGCAAATTTTCAATTCGGAAGGAGGGGTCATTAAACAAGTGAATTTTGCAGAAAAGGTATGCATGACCCCCTTTTTTCTTTCGTTTTTATACGTGCCAAAGATGACCTAGGCCAAAAATATTCCTTAAAAATCTAAAAGTGGATATCTTGACAAAATTCTTTCACTTGTAGGGTACCATGCATGAGTACCTCATATCTACAAAATGTCATGACAATCTGAAGAGTGGTTATAGAAAAGAAGCAGAAAATGTATGAAAATCACCCCCCCCCCCTTCCTTTTTACATAAGAAAAAAATTCATAAAAAATCAAAAAAATAAATTTTAAGCATAAAATGCATATCAAAGCATTAAGTAAGTTAAATATGATAAATATGTAGTAAATGAGTGTGTAAAATCATACACTTATTGAGTTATTTAAAGAAATAGTGCAAAAATGTGCATTTCTGACTAAGTCCGAAAAGACGTCAAAAACGCGTCAAAAATTTGACTTCGAAGTGGAACCAAAAATAACAACACTTCTTAAGACATCTCTCTAGATCATCCTGATGCTTTCGGTTTGTCGATACATGCTTCGGTTCTGAAGAAGAAGTTTGTCAAAGGAGGGTACCCCCCGTGACCTACTTTTTGCTGTGGTGGCGCCACCTGTTGACAGATCCGGACGAAAAACAACAACACTTGTAGGGGACCATGAGTACTTCATACCTACCAAGTTTCATCAAAATCCCTTCAGCCGTTCTGGAGAAGAAGTTTAAAATGTGAAAAGTTTACGACGACGACGGACGACGACGACGACGACGACGACGCCGACGACGACGCCGGACGCCGGACGACGGACGCAACACTATGACAATAGCTCACTTGAGCCTATGGCTCAGGTGAGCTAAAAAGGGAAAAAAATTTTTGTCGGGATCCCGTCGGGGTTTGAAGCCGATCCCCATGGGTCCATTGGGCATGGAAAACATACATTATACCTATGTACAATCTTAAAAAATATTCCTTAAAAATCTAAAAGTGGATATCTTGACAAAATTCTTTCACTTGTAGGGTACCATGCATGAGTACCTCATATCTACAAAATGTCATGACAATCTGAAGAGTGGTTATAGAAAAGAAGCAGAAAATGTATGAAAATCACCCCCCCCCCCCCTTCCTTTTTACATAAGAAAAAAATTCATAAAAAATCAAAAAAATAAATTTTAAGCATAAAATGCATATCAAAGCATTAAGTAAGTTAAATATGATAAATATGTAGTAAATGAGTGTGTAAAATCATACACTTATTGAGTTATTTAAAGAAATAGTGCAAAAATGTGCATTTCTGACTAAGTCCGAAAAGACGTCAAAAACGCGTCAAAAATTTGACTTCGAAGTGGAACCAAAAATAACAACACTTCTTAAGACATCTCTCTAGATCATCCTGATGCTTTCGGTTTGTCGATACATGCTTCGGTTCTGAAGAAGAAGTTTGTCAAAGGAGGGTACCCCCCGTGACCTACTTTTTGCTGTGGTGGCGCCACCTGTTGACAGATCCGGACGAAAAACAACAACACTTGTAGGGGACCATGAGTACTTCATACCTACCAAGTTTCATCAAAATCCCTTCAGCCGTTCTGGAGAAGAAGTTTAAAATGTGAAAAGTTTACGACGACGACGGACGACGACGACGACGACGACGACGCCGACGACGACGCCGGACGCCGGACGACGGACGCAACACTATGACAATAGCTCACTTGAGCCTATGGCTCAGGTGAGCTAAAAAGGGAAAAAAATTTTTGTCGGGATCCCGTCGGGGTTTGAAGCCGATCCCCATGGGTCCATTGGGCATGGAAAACATACATTATACCTATGTACAATCTTAAAAAATATTCCTTAAAAATCTAAAAGTGGATATCTTGACAAAATTCTTTCACTTGTAGGGTACCATGCATGAGTACCTCATATCTACAAAATGTCATGACAATCTGAAGAGTGGTTATAGAAAAGAAGCAGAAAATGTATGAAAATCACCCCCCCCCCCCTTCCTTTTTACATAAGAAAAAAATTCATAAAAAATCAAAAAAATAAATTTTAAGCATAAAATGCATATCAAAGCATTAAGTAAGTTAAATATGATAAATATGTAGTAAATGAGTGTGTAAAATCATACACTTATTGAGTTATTTAAAGAAATAGTGCAAAAATGTGCATTTCTGACTAAGTCCGAAAAGACGTCAAAAACGCGTCAAAAATTTGACTTCGAAGTGGAACCAAAAATAACAACACTTCTTAAGACATCTCTCTAGATCATCCTGATGCTTTCGGTTTGTCGATACATGCTTCGGTTCTGAAGAAGAAGTTTGTCAAAGGAGGGTACCCCCCGTGACCTACTTTTTGCTGTGGTGGCGCCACCTGTTGACAGATCCGGACGAAAAACAACAACACTTGTAGGGGACCATGAGTACTTCATACCTACCAAGTTTCATCAAAATCCCTTCAGCCGTTCTGGAGAAGAAGTTTAAAATGTGAAAAGTTTACGACGACGACGGACGACGACGACGACGCCGACGACGACGCCGGACGCCGGACGACGGACGCAACACTATGACAATAGCTCACTTGAGCCTATGGCTCAGGTGAGCTAAAAAGGGAAAAAAATTTTTGTCGGGATCCCGTCGGGGTTTGAAGCCGATCCCCATGGGTCCATTGGGCATGGAAAACATACATTATACCTATGTACAATCTTAAAAAATATTCCTTAAAAATCTAAAAGTGGATATCTTGACAAAATTCTTTCACTTGTAGGGTACCATGCATGAGTACCTCATATCTACAAAATGTCATGACAATCTGAAGAGTGGTTATAGAAAAGAAGCAGAAAATGTATGAAAATCACCCCCCCCCCTTCCTTTTTACATAAGAAAAAAATTCATAAAAAATCAAAAAAATAAATTTTAAGCATAAAATGCATATCAAAGCATTAAGTAAGTTAAATATGATAAATATGTAGTAAATGAGTGTGTAAAATCATACACTTATTGAGTTATTTAAAGAAATAGTGCAAAAATGTGCATTTCTGACTAAGTCCGAAAAGACGTCAAAAACGCGTCAAAAATTTGACTTCGAAGTGGAACCAAAAATAACAACACTTCTTAAGACATCTCTCTAGATCATCCTGATGCTTTCGGTTTGTCGATACATGCTTCGGTTCTGAAGAAGAAGTTTGTCAAAGGAGGGTACCCCCCGTGACCTACTTTTTGCTGTGGTGGCGCCACCTGTTGACAGATCCGGACGAAAAACAACAACACTTGTAGGGGACCATGAGTACTTCATACCTACCAAGTTTCATCAAAATCCCTTCAGCCGTTCTGGAGAAGAAGTTTAAAATGTGAAAAGTTTACGACGACGACGGACGACGACGACGACGACGACGACGACGACGCCGGACGCCGGACGACGGACGCAACACTATGACAATAGCTCACTTGAGCCTATGGCTCAGGTGAGCTAAAAAGGGAAAAAAATTTTTGTCGGGATCCCGTCGGGGTTTGAAGCCGATCCCCATGGGTCCATTGGGCATGGAAAACATACATTATACCTATGTACAATCTTAAAAAATATTCCTTAAAAATCTAAAAGTGGATATCTTGACAAAATTCTTTCACTTGTAGGGTACCATGCATGAGTACCTCATATCTACAAAATGTCATGACAATCTGAAGAGTGGTTATAGAAAAGAAGCAGAAAATGTATGAAAATCACCCCCCCCCCCCCCTTCCTTTTTACATAAGAAAAAAATTCATAAAAAATCAAAAAAATAAATTTTAAGCATAAAATGCATATCAAAGCATTAAGTAAGTTAAATATGATAAATATGTAGTAAATGAGTGTGTAAAATCATACACTTATTGAGTTATTTAAAGAAATAGTGCAAAAATGTGCATTTCTGACTAAGTCCGAAAAGACGTCAAAAACGCGTCAAAAATTTGACTTCGAAGTGGAACCAAAAATAACAACACTTCTTAAGACATCTCTCTAGATCATCCTGATGCTTTCGGTTTGTCGATACATGCTTCGGTTCTGAAGAAGAAGTTTGTCAAAGGAGGGTACCCCCCGTGACCTACTTTTTGCTGTGGTGGCGCCACCTGTTGACAGATCCGGACGAAAAACAACAACACTTGTAGGGGACCATGAGTACTTCATACCTACCAAGTTTCATCAAAATCCCTTCAGCCGTTCTGGAGAAGAAGTTTAAAATGTGAAAAGTTTACGACGACGACGGACGACGACGACGACGACGACGACGCCGACGACGACGCCGGACGCCGGACGACGGACGCAACACTATGACAATAGCTCACTTGAGCCTATGGCTCAGGTGAGCTAAAAAGGGAAAAAAAATTTTGTCGGGATCCCGTCGGGGTTTGAAGCCGATCCCCATGGGTCCATTGGGCATGGAAAACATACATTATACAGTACGTACCAGGAGATTCACAACGAGATCGCGTTGATGGAGAAAGCTTACTCTATAATTCCCCAGAGTAATTTCTCTTTCTTCCTCCTTGCCCCCTTTGTTTACTCCATAGAAAACGCCATGCCCGCCGAGGATTTCCTCCAAAATACAGCGCGGGGCTTTATGGGCGGAGCTTAGTGGATCGAAGGCGGAGCTAATATGAATGCGTAATTCCCTCATCATCGGCTAAATTCGCGATCTTTTAATGACACGCTTCTTGTTGAATGAGGGAACAAAAAGATATTAGAGATTGACTTTGACACTGTATGTACAGTATTCTAATTCTTTCTATTTGGATTTTTTGAATCTGGTTTCTGCTTTTGTGTTTGACTTTCATTCTCTCATTCTATGGATATTGATGAGATATAATAACGTCAATACACAAATTGATAATTTTAAATAAAAACCTAATGGATATAATTTACATGTACATGAATTGCCGTGGAAAACTGATCGGGCAGGGCGGGGCTCAGTTTCACCTGGTCATCAGTAGCGTTACCTTTCACCAGCTGATATCAGCTTCCCGGTATAAAAATGACATGTATTGAGTATATACTCTAATTACTAATGCACGCACAATCTCTCCTACCGTAAATTATTTTAACTCGTCTCATTAATTGAATTATCCCCGCCCGGTCAGTTAGTGCACATGAAATCTTTAAACCCATACAAATATTAAATAACGTACATTATTATAAGCCACTATCAAGAGTTACTGCTTACAATATCTACAACATCTTCATTTTTTTTTATATTCAAACAGTCACAGATATATTCGACACTTGTGAGAAAAGGGTCAAAGTACAAATGTACCGTAAAGGTTTACCCAGATAAACATATTATTATCAATTATTTTACTCCGATTCAGTGGACCATCATTACATGCAGGTCTATTTTCTTTAGCTTAGATGCATTGTGTTTACGTATATGTAAAACAAAGGACTTATATAAGAATTTTTTTAGATAAATTCTCAGACATCGAATGTATTTCTTCTGCCCATCCCTTTTTCTCAAAGATATATATACATGTATTTATTTCCCGCCGGGACACACGTACATGATCAGTGATTAGGAAGAATATTAAAGAGTTCATAGGACAAACGTCCCTTACGTTTAAAAATAATGGGACATTTTCGTACTTAATGCGCCAATTAAATAAATCAATGAAGCTTCCCGATCAACATGATTAAAAAGAAGACACCAGCTATAAAGTAACCTAGAGCAACAGATGTAAACTGTAAAATTTTTAGGTAAAATCAGGAATGCATGTGTAAATATTTCACAGAGAATTCAATTCTATGGTTTTGCCGTTGGACATTGTAATAAGGCCACTTTCATGTACATGTAAATATCAGCTGTTATGAAACACGACCCTGCAGCAATCATTTGAAAATTTAGAAAGATCGGTTTCACAGGAAAGTACATTTATCTTCGTGTATACGTTGAACAAAATCATATTTTAATATGTGATACTCTAAAAATATCAACACTGCTAGCAATATCTCAGCAGTTCTCGCCGTTGCTGTGAGTATTAAAATAAAAATCAGTACCTTTACTCTTGAAGTGAACGGTGACTGTTGCACTTTGTTGAACCACCTGAATTTTGATTTTGACGAGTGTCGACTTTTCGATACTTCACTGACTGTTCCGATTTTTCTCATATCAATTATACGGGAGAATTGATTAGACTCTGAATATAGACTGATAGAGAATTTTAATCTTCATCTATAGTTATTAAATATTTTGCTTTACGTCCTAAACTTTTCCTAAAAGGTATCCTCCCGCCAGGCATGTAAACACATAAACACATGATCAATATGAAGATATTTGGAGAGGATGACTGAAAACATAAAAGATAAAAAATAGAGATGTATAATGCTGACTTTATTTTTTTTTTTTATATAAAAACCACTATTGCCACCTACAATTAATGATAGTACAGGCAATTTTACGGAATTTAAGATCATATACTGATTTTTAACCCTCTCCCATGCATGTTTGTGTGCGCGTTACCGTACTATGGCCTTACTTTGCATACACGTACATTGTCAGTAAACAACATGTGCATGTACATTCAGTTGAAAATCAATAAATGAAGACTTGTAAACCCGTAAACTTGTTTTTTTTTTCACGATAGTTTAAAATGTAACGTGAAAATTCACGATTGAATGGTTAGATACCAGTAAAATGATTTGTAAAAGTACCTTAAATCAAAAGAGTGCCAAACAATAAAAATATCGGATTCTTCTTTCAACAAGCCAAAAAAAAAAGAAATAAATAGATAAATGAAATAATAAATAAGAAAAAAAAAAATAAATAAATAAAGGCATTACAACGGAAAAAAAGTTGCACGTGCAATCGAACAATCCTCTTCCTTTCCGACCTTGAGGTTTTAAGTAATATTTTGCAATTTTTTTTAATCTTTAATTATTCATAATATACAATGTAGAAATATTGGCGTCATGCTTGAATTAATGTGATCTGAACGGAGCAATGTACATATACTGTACATACTCAATTACTTGCAATATCAACGGGAAGGATTTTTTTCAGTGCGCAAAGTGGGAAATTTTACTCAATACATACATGATGTGCCAGTAATATGTCTACTAGGTGACCAACAATTGGCTTCGAACCGTTGCAAACTATACAAAAGACTTCCTGAGACATGCGCATGTGAAGTACATGTGTCAGTTATATGTACATTAATAGCCTATCTGTAGGACGGCTGGTTATTCAAACTCCGCACCGCAAAATGTCATTGTAGGTATTGTTGTACTTATAAAACTTTAAAGTATACATAATGGTTAGATAAAGATATTTATTATCTCAAAACTGAAAAAATATATGAGAATAAATTTTCCAACAAAAAAAATGAATGAATAAATAAATAAATAAATAAATAAATAAATAAATAAATAAATAAATAAATAAAAACTTGCGAATAATAATGAATTTTATAATTTACATTGTTTTCAAAATGTTACAAAATGTACCATTTTTCTTCGTGACTCTATTTTCTTTACAATGTATTATCCATAACCGAATAAACATCCGGTGATGTCAATCATACATCACATAATATGACCGCGCCTTTGATTTTCCGCAGTTGAGAAATTTTCTGCGGGTAGTCCCCGAGCCCTCATCTGTTTTAGGGGATAGTATAAATTCCTTGCAGTCCTTTCCTTGCTCGCTTGATACTTTAGTTTATGGATGAACCCTAGTATAAAGTGAAAATCTCAAAATCTGCCTGCATGTGTTTCACCGAAGTTAAAGAAAAACAATTCTCTTACAGATGCTCTTGTCGCTCATTTCCTTATCTTTTCCCCCGATTCCTTCAAAGATTCCCTATATAAACCTATTATGTAAAAAGATATTGAAATACAGAAAGAAAGATATAAAAAAACCCATTTATTTATATTCCAAGTTTCGCGGATAAATTTACAAACAGAAAAAAAGCAAATGAACACAGTAATTCAATCTTACTAGCGATTAATTCGAGAAAAGCAAAGTCTCGCCCTATCAAATGGTCGGGTACGGCGTTCCACTTGCGTATACTTTCTTGTCCTTTCAATGAGTGAAAACGGCAATGATATATACGAGAAAAACAGAGAAAATATGCTCCAGATTGCACCATTGTATTCAATTTTTTCAAACCGTATTCTCCCCGACTTGGCACTTAGTGCCTCGATCGATACAATCCAACTTTCCCCCTCTGGACCCGCCCCTGGTGCTGAGATAGTCAAGAGACCTCAGATTTGTTAATGCTGATTTTTTCACTTCATATTCTATGTACATGAAAATTCTTATTAAATAACGTAATCTTCTCTGTCCTTTCTATAATAGGATAGGAGAAGCTTTTTTTTATGTCTTTATTGCTTTCAGCTTTACATGTAAATTGTTTTATTTAATGATTCAGTGTTTTCTTCTCACCTTCCTAAATAAAGAAAAGACGTAAATTTTCTAATCAAATGCAAATTTTGCCTTATTTTTATACAGAAACGTCTCTTTTATAAAGTAAATAAACTGACCCTGGTAAAGCTTTTTTCGCGCCTTTGCTGGCCATGTCACCGGCAATGCAAGAGCTACCTGTAAATATAACGACCACTTTGTCCACCTCCCGGTTGTCTGTCCGTCAGTCTTGTAGTAAGATATAGCTGCAACTCATCAATCAATCAATCAATCAATCAATCAATCAATCAATCAATCAATCAATCAATCAATCAATCAATCAATCAATTAATCAATCAATCAATCAATCAATCAATTTTAGAAACAATTTTTAAGATATAGTGATACAAATATACAATATTCATGCGAGGGAATGAAATAAAAATGTGATCTGAGGAACGCTGTAAATATAACGACCACTTTGTCCACCTCCCGGTTGTCTGTCCGTCAGTCTTGTAGTAAGATATAGCTACAACTCATCAATCAATCAATCAATCAATCAATCAATCAATCAATCAATCAATCAATCAATCAATCAATCAATCAATCAATCAATCAATTTTAGAAACAATTTTTAAGATATAGTGATACAAATATACAATATTCATGCGAGGGAATGAAATAAAAATGTGATCTGAGAGAGAGAGAGAGAGAGGGGGGGGGGGGAGATGTTACTTTGATGGCTTTAAGGAGGGGGCAAGCATGACTTGTTTTATGAATAGATACAGAATGAACATGCACACATAGTTTACGAAATAGTCTTTTTAATTTATAACATGGCCAAGGTCGCTTTACAGGTCAAAATAATGATCATTTATTGGCTTAGGGTTTAACACGCGAAAGCCGACATGTTTGTGCGGTTGGATTCTTAGTTGTAATGACTGCAATGCGATATTATACTTTTTACTGAAATTTTATAAAAATGATCACCTGGAAAATTAAATTAATTCTGCATTGTTTGCATATAATAATTCAGTTCATTTAATAGAACTTTTACAAGATTATCTAGCTTGTTCGTGATTTTCATTTCAAAGATCGCAAGGAAAAAATGCATGTATCATACAAAACACCATTCGACGTACACGAAATAAACATGAACGAACATCAGAAAAGACAAGGTGAGATCAGGTGCCCGTTTCTCTATCAGGCGAGGTAAATGCCATTCATACAAGACATGTACAAAGTGAAGAATAAATTTTGAAATGAAATCTAACGTTAAGCAAACGTCTGTATTTCACCCGAAATCCCCCCCCCCCCCTGCAAGCACTCTCGGACTTGTTCTTTGGCTGAGTCCAAAACACATTCGATATCCCTCTAGACATTATATTCAGAGATCATGTACATGTAGCTTACCTCATCACTACTTACAAGCCAGGTGTTATTAAACATGTTAAAGTTCACTTAACCTCAAGCCATTGCACAGCGGGTGTTACTGATAAAACTCGTACTTCTATAAAGGACCACGGAGAAATCAATTTTATAGATAAAATCTTAATCCCCATTAATGTTCTCTCGTAAAATGAGCATGTGGTCATTTAAATTTAAAACAAATATATTTATAAAAGTGTCTTCTCCAAACAGAGGTCGGAAATCTAAAATCAATGAAAATGTCGTTATTAAAAAGTAAAAAAAAAGGAAGAATGTATGAAGAAGGAACGCCGCTTATAAGCTTATAATGAGGATTTAAAATCATCACAAAATCAAGTTCTCTGGGAGCAAATGAGGAAAATGGCTATATTTCTAGAGCAAAAGGTTGCTGTCGAACTTCAAATTGATAGAGATTGCATGTGTTAAACGTACATGGGACTATGGGGTGAGAAACAAAACTTTTTTGTGGAAAAAAAAGTTCAAATAAAGGAAGAACAAAAAGACTTGACGATAACGACTAACAAAACGTCTCCCAACGATATATCTCTCGTGGAAAAAGAATTGCGGAAAAAAATCTCGTTAAAAAGAATTGTAACAAATCAGTGCTGAAAGATTCACAGATGCAAATCTCCTTTATACGGAGGTATTCATGGAATATTTATAGGATAAGGCCTCACCAAATTAATTAAATGTTCTTTGGATTTCCCGCACCATATTTTTCAAAATTCAAAAAATAATATTATAAAAATAAAATGCTCGCCCGCACCAATAAATTTCTGGCTCAAGAAGTTTTTAGGGTCGGTTCTGATTTCTGCCAATTTTAAAGCTTTCTGAAGTCTCAGATTGTACAAATTTCGAAGAAAATGATACGTTGGGAGCACATTTCTTGTCCCATGTGCATGGCACTGAATGTCAAGGAGGGGGAATGTTCAAAAATATTTTCCGAACTGCTTTGTGCCAGGCTTCCTAGTCACCAGATTCCTATGGGGATTCCTTTGTGAGTACGGACAATATCAAAAATGTATTATTTCACTCGCTCGCACCTTAAAAGCTGCAATACTTAAAAAAAATAAAATAATTATTTTTTCGCTCGCTCGCACCCTTTTTTTCACAAAAAAATCCAAAGAACATTTAATTAATTTGGTATGGCCTAAAGAAGTACTTATACTGAAATTCTTTGATGAGGCCGGTTTCAATTCTCGTGACTGCACAAATACTTATTTATGGTCATGCTGAAAAAGGTGAGCGCAATTTTAGTTTTTAGATCATCAAAATCTCCAAATGTAACACTCAGTCTATTAATTGGATTGCATGTACTGTAATGTCATAGAGGGAGCCACTGACATTCCTCAATATCTTAGATTTTTAAGAAGCACTAGATGCTTAATATACTGAAATGGGAGAAAATAAGTTGAATTCGGGCGATATATTAGTAGCCGACAACGCACCTGTTCATCGACACCAAGGGGGTCGAGCCCTTTCCAGTTTTATTTTAGAAAATTTTGGTGTAGAATATGTTAATACACCCTCCAGTTATGTATCCCGTTGAAATGGATTTCAGCAAAACTTTTTGTGTCATGAAAATTTAATTGTGCGATTTACCTAGCTGTATAAAGTGCCTCAAAGATCATAACACTAGCAAATTCTACACAAAAAAGGATTTGCAAGCTGACAGTTTGGGAAGTACATGTATAAGAATGAAAGAGTCATATTTTTCTTCTCAAAAGAAATTACATAGAGGTGCGGCGCTCCCGTAAAATATTTATGAAAGGCCTCAGTCCAAATTCAACCTTCACTACAGTTCGGGTTAATTTAATACATGTTCTTTTATTGTGTCTTCAAAAATTAAAACTGCATAATTACTTATTTGTCCTTCATTGGAGATTCGAATGAAAAAAAATCCCATAATCTGTACCGGTTTACAAAAATGTACTGTGTTTGTCAGCCAAAGGAGTTACTGCAAATGGTACTCAACGCGTAATTACTCTTCGAAAGCGGAATTTGTTTTTATTGGTGCATTATTCATGCGATTAAACCAGATCTCTACATGCTCCTGATTGTTTTATGTCGCGTAGCGACAAATTCCACGCGACATAAACATGATAAATAAAATCGGGATCACGTAGAGATCTGGTTTTAATCAGATTGGTGAATGAACATTCGATATCAGTGTACAGTAAACGCATCTATCATAAACCTGAATAAAGACGTCGCATTTTAGTGAATACTAAAGGGGGTGGACATGGTGAAAGGGAGGTTGGAGGAAGGGGCGAGAGGAGGTAGGGGGTAAGGACCCCCCTTAAATTTGTCATAATACCAGGACAAATGTAAGAATATAGAATGAGGGAACCACACCAATAAGTCTTAAATATAGGAATTTCTCTGATTTTATAAAGTTTACTACAGATTTTCTTTTTACTTTGACACTATCAAGAGGAAGACAGCCCCAACGCGTAATTACTCTTTGAAAGCGGAATTTCTCTTTTAAGCGTTGCATTATTATTAAGCTGAAAAAACATACTGTACGATTCTCATTGATTCGTCTAGATTAAACGCTTCTCATTAACCTGAATAAAGACTTCGCATTTTATACTTTAGGGGTTGGATAGGGTGAAAAGGAGGTGGGAGGAAGGGAGGAGAGGAGGGAAAGAGGGGAGGGAGAAGTTAAGGACCCCTTGATATTTGTCCTTATACCTAGAAAAATGAAAAAAAAAAGATTTGGGAAGGAATAAAGGACCGAATACCGCCCACCCTCCCCTATAACAAGTGCGGATCGGGAGGGGTGGTTTAAGGACCCCCTGAAATTTGTCATATTACCCGGAAATGTAAGATTTGGGAAGGAATTAAGAATGACCGAACAACCCCCCCCCCCTTCCCTCTCCTCTGCTTCGAATCGAAAATCGTTTATCACTTTCATTATTAATTTGACATATAGAAAAGGAACAAAAACATTATAACGTAAGCCTGTTCGATTACAAATGAGGCTGGAGCTCCCTCACTTTTTGGTGTTAGTTTCTTGAATCGCTTCCGAAAACTGATTTTTTTTTTCAATTTTGCAAAAAATGTATGTGCGGATCAAGAACGGAGTAACTCGAAACTGTAATCTAACCCTTATCTACTAATAATGAAACAGGTACAGGTAAGGCACGGTCCATTTGATATTCGGGGGTGGGGGGTTGCTCGAAAAAAAAAATTGCTCTGAATTTTAATAAATAAAATGAATTTGCTTATGGTATGACAGAAGAAATAATCTTGCTCTTACAAGTACTAGTAATCCGAATTTGAAGAATTAATATAAAATTTCGCTTCAAATTCAGGAAAATTTTCCGGCTTCGCTCGCTGCAGTTTTCAATTCATATTACAAAAATTGCGTCCTTTATCAGGAGACAATTCCTTGGGATTCGCATGTTCATTCATATGCATCATTGATTAATAATGATGCGCCACTAAAAAGAGAAATTCCGCTTTAAAAGAGTAATTACGCGTTGGGACTGTCTTGCTCGTGGTGTAGTGTCAATTTAAGGTACTACAAATCTGTAGGATCTATAGAATCACAAAATTGGCACATCTTCAGGTAAACGATCAAATACCTTATAAGGAAAAGACCAAATGGGGATGAGGGGGGGGGGGTTTAAGGACCCCTGAGTAATATAAAGTCCTAAGTCTTAATATTTGTATCATCGTCTCTTTGGTTTTTTTAATTCATCTTTTGCTTGTCAGCTTTTCTGTGAACAATTTTCTTTGAAGCTGGGCTCTCCCCTCCTTTCTGAAATCCTGGATCCACCACTGGTACATGTATATTATAAATGACCTGCGACCCCAGAAACATAATGCATGTGCATACATGATGACGTACGTGCCTGAGTTAGTAAATAGACATTGTCTTGACTGTATTGTCTATATTTTTTTTCATATTTTATCTAAAAAGTGAGGGAGCAGGGGTGAACGCTGGTTCCTGCTCGAGATTTTCAGCTATTACTGATAACGGATCATAACAATTGCTGAAAAATTAACAAAGGTCTATACTTTCGATGCCTTCTAAAATATGCTTCCGTGATAAAAAAAAAATACCGTTCAAACACGATAGAATAAAAAATAACTATCAATGAATTAAACATTTAATTTACTTGGTATCGTACAGCATTAAATTAAATTTTATACGTAAGTGTGCAATCGTTTACATGTATATGTAAAATAGATTACATCAATGTGAAGTATCCAGATTACGGATTTAGAAGCTATTCCGTATGAACGGGAAAATGATTTGCATAACTCTTAATACTTTTAATATTCATCTTACTGCAAAGTCGTGCGTTACAGTACTTGAATCTATAAATGCATGCAAAAATTCGTTTTATTGTCTAACAGGAAACAAATCTTATTTTTCCTTCCATCAGATACATCGAATGATATAATGTATTTTACACATCCAATATTCAGGTGTTTATAAAATACAGGAGTAGGATAAACAATTATGTATTCTTTTTTCCCTTGTTTTCTTTATTACAGTTTTGCTTATATTATTTGCTGGTTTATTAATTCATATTCATTTTTCGTACATCACAGGAAATTCAAACTACAGACATGTGTAGACTGCCTGTATAACATCTAGGGTTTCTCTATCTCTACGTACATAATCCTGAATATTGCATTGTTATAAATGTAGTATATCTATGCGGATATGTAAGATAATGATTCTTTAAATTGTTACAACATTTTAGAATCTTTCTTAGGAAAACATTTACTGTACGTACAGATCTAGCGTATTGTTGAAACAGTTGTTAGACTAGCCTATCGCGATTCTACTCTCTACAAAGAGATTTTACGCGACTCGAGATGCTCCGTCAAGCGAATATAAGCCCCGCCTACAAGCACTCGGTGTTTACCCCGGCTAATAATTAAATATGCATAAGCGCCGCCTCCGTTCATTAGCCCCGCCCACAAACACTCCGAGTTTTTCGGGGTAAAGTTTGTTCGCGTTGAGCCCGCTTTGCCCCTCACCAGCCCTCCTAAAAGCCCTCCACCTGATGGAGGAATTGGCCTTTACTCGTTAAATTTTTACTCCATCGATGGCGATCTCGTTGTAAAACTCGTGATAGGTACTGTACCTATGTACAATCTTAAAAAATATTCCTTAAAAATCTAAAAGTGGATATCTTGACAAAATTCTTTCACTTGTAGGGTACCATGCATGAGTACCTCATATCTACAAAATGTCATGACAATCTGAAGAGTGGTTATAGAAAAGAAGCAGAAAATGTATGAAAATCACCCCCCCCCCTTCCTTTTTACATAAGAAAAAAATTCATAAAAAATCAAAAAAATAAATTTTAAGCATAAAATGCATATCAAAGCATTAAGTAAGTTAAATATGATAAATATGTAGTAAATGAGTGTGTAAAATCATACACTTATTGAGTTATTTAAAGAAATAGTGCAAAAATGTGCATTTCTGACTAAGTCCGAAAAGACGTCAAAAACGCGTCAAAAATTTGACTTCGAAGTGGAACCAAAAATAACAACACTTCTTAAGACATCTCTCTAGATCATCCTGATGCTTTCGGTTTGTCGATACATGCTTCGGTTCTGAAGAAGAAGTTTGTCAAAGGAGGGTACCCCCCGTGACCTACTTTTTGCTGTGGTGGCGCCACCTGTTGACAGATCCGGACGAAAAACAACAACACTTGTAGGGGACCATGAGTACTTCATACCTACCAAGTTTCATCAAAATCCCTTCAGCCGTTCTGGAGAAGAAGTTTAAAATGTGAAAAGTTTACGACGACGACGGACGACGACGACGACGCCGACGACGACGCCGGACGCCGGACGACGGACGCAACACTATGACAATAGCTCACTTGAGCCTATGGCTCAGGTGAGCTAAAAAGGGAAAAAAATTTTTGTCGGGATCCCGTCGGGGTTTGAAGCCGATCCCCATGGGTCCATTGGGCATGGAAAACATACATTATACCTATGTACAATCTTAAAAAATATTCCTTAAAAATCTAAAAGTGGATATCTTGACAAAATTCTTTCACTTGTAGGGTACCATGCATGAGTACCTCATATCTACAAAATGTCATGACAATCTGAAGAGTGGTTATAGAAAAGAAGCAGAAAATGTATGAAAATCACCCCCCCCCCCCCTTCCTTTTTACATAAGAAAAAAATTCATAAAAAATCAAAAAAATAAATTTTAAGCATAAAATGCATATCAAAGCATTAAGTAAGTTAAATATGATAAATATGTAGTAAATGAGTGTGTAAAATCATACACTTATTGAGTTATTTAAAGAAATAGTGCAAAAATGTGCATTTCTGACTAAGTCCGAAAAGACGTCAAAAACGCGTCAAAAATTTGACTTCGAAGTGGAACCAAAAATAACAACACTTCTTAAGACATCTCTCTAGATCATCCTGATGCTTTCGGTTTGTCGATACATGCTTCGGTTCTGAAGAAGAAGTTTGTCAAAGGAGGGTACCCCCCGTGACCTACTTTTTGCTGTGGTGGCGCCACCTGTTGACAGATCCGGACGAAAAACAACAACACTTGTAGGGGACCATGAGTACTTCATACCTACCAAGTTTCATCAAAATCCCTTCAGCCGTTCTGGAGAAGAAGTTTAAAATGTGAAAAGTTTACGACGACGACGGACGACGACGACGACGACGACGACGCCGACGACGACGCCGGACGCCGGACGACGGACGCAACACTATGACAATAGCTCACTTGAGCCTATGGCTCAGGTGAGCTAAAAAGGGAAAAAAATTTTTGTCGGGATCCCGTCGGGGTTTGAAGCCGATCCCCATGGGTCCATTGGGCATGGAAAACATACATTATACCTATGTACAATCTTAAAAAATATTCCTTAAAAATCTAAAAGTGGATATCTTGACAAAATTCTTTCACTTGTAGGGTACCATGCATGAGTACCTCATATCTACAAAATGTCATGACAATCTGAAGAGTGGTTATAGAAAAGAAGCAGAAAATGTATGAAAATCACCCCCCCCCCTTCCTTTTTACATAAGAAAAAAATTCATAAAAAATCAAAAAAATAAATTTTAAGCATAAAATGCATATCAAAGCATTAAGTAAGTTAAATATGATAAATATGTAGTAAATGAGTGTGTAAAATCATACACTTATTGAGTTATTTAAAGAAATAGTGCAAAAATGTGCATTTCTGACTAAGTCCGAAAAGACGTCAAAAACGCGTCAAAAATTTGACTTCGAAGTGGAACCAAAAATAACAACACTTCTTAAGACATCTCTCTAGATCATCCTGATGCTTTCGGTTTGTCGATACATGCTTCGGTTCTGAAGAAGAAGTTTGTCAAAGGAGGGTACCCCCCGTGACCTACTTTTTGCTGTGGTGGCGCCACCTGTTGACAGATCCGGACGAAAAACAACAACACTTGTAGGGGACCATGAGTACTTCATACCTACCAAGTTTCATCAAAATCCCTTCAGCCGTTCTGGAGAAGAAGTTTAAAATGTGAAAAGTTTACGACGACGACGGACGACGACGACGACGACGACGACGCCGACGACGACGCCGGACGCCGGACGACGGACGCAACACTATGACAATAGCTCACTTGAGCCTATGGCTCAGGTGAGCTAAAAAGGGAAAAAAATTTTTGTCGGGATCCCGTCGGGGTTTGAAGCCGATCCCCATGGGTCCATTGGGCATGGAAAACATACATTATACCTATGTACAATCTTAAAAAATATTCCTTAAAAATCTAAAAGTGGATATCTTGACAAAATTCTTTCACTTGTAGGGTACCATGCATGAGTACCTCATATCTACAAAATGTCATGACAATCTGAAGAGTGGTTATAGAAAAGAAGCAGAAAATGTATGAAAATCACCCCCCCCCCCCCTTCCTTTTTACATAAGAAAAAAATTCATAAAAAATCAAAAAAATAAATTTTAAGCATAAAATGCATATCAAAGCATTAAGTAAGTTAAATATGATAAATATGTAGTAAATGAGTGTGTAAAATCATACACTTATTGAGTTATTTAAAGAAATAGTGCAAAAATGTGCATTTCTGACTAAGTCCGAAAAGACGTCAAAAACGCGTCAAAAATTTGACTTCGAAGTGGAACCAAAAATAACAACACTTCTTAAGACATCTCTCTAGATCATCCTGATGCTTTCGGTTTGTCGATACATGCTTCGGTTCTGAAGAAGAAGTTTGTCAAAGGAGGGTACCCCCCGTGACCTACTTTTTGCTGTGGTGGCGCCACCTGTTGACAGATCCGGACGAAAAACAACAACACTTGTAGGGGACCATGAGTACTTCATACCTACCAAGTTTCATCAAAATCCCTTCAGCCGTTCTGGAGAAGAAGTTTAAAATGTGAAAAGTTTACGACGACGACGGACGACGACGACGACGACGACGACGCCGACGCCGGACGCCGGACGACGGACGCAACACTATGACAATAGCTCACTTGAGCCTATGGCTCAGGTGAGCTAAAAAGGGAAAAAAATTTTTGTCGCGATCCCGTCGGGGTTTGAAGCCGATCCCCATGGGTCCATTGGGCATGGAAAACATACATTATACCTATGTACAATCTTAAAAAATATTCCTTAAAAATCTAAAAGTGGATATCTTGACAAAATTCTTTCACTTGTAGGGTACCATGCATGAGTACCTCATATCTACAAAATGTCATGACAATCTGAAGAGTGGTTATAGAAAAGAAGCAGAAAATGTATGAAAATCACCCCCCCCCCCCCTTCCTTTTTACATAAGAAAAAAATTCATAAAAAATCAAAAAAATAAATTTTAAGCATAAAATGCATATCAAAGCATTAAGTAAGTTAAATATGATAAATATGTAGTAAATGAGTGTGTAAAATCATACACTTATTGAGTTATTTAAAGAAATAGTGCAAAAATGTGCATTTCTGACTAAGTCCGAAAAGACGTCAAAAACGCGTCAAAAATTTGACTTCGAAGTGGAACCAAAAATAACAACACTTCTTAAGACATCTCTCTAGATCATCCTGATGCTTTCGGTTTGTCGATACATGCTTCGGTTCTGAAGAAGAAGTTTGTCAAAGGAGGGTACCCCCCGTGACCTACTTTTTGCTGTGGTGGCGCCACCTGTTGACAGATCCGGACGAAAAACAACAACACTTGTAGGGGACCATGAGTACTTCATACCTACCAAGTTTCATCAAAATCCCTTCAGCCGTTCTGGAGAAGAAGTTTAAAATGTGAAAAGTTTACGACGACGACGGACGACGACGACGACGCCGACGACGACGCCGGACGCCGGACGACGGACGCAACACTATGACAATAGCTCACTTGAGCCTATGGCTCAGGTGAGCTAAAAAGGGAAAAAAATTTTTGTCGGGATCCCGTCGGGGTTTGAAGCCGATCCCCATGGGTCCATTGGGCATGGAAAACATACATTATACCTATGTACAATCTTAAAAAATATTCCTTAAAAATCTAAAAGTGGATATCTTGACAAAATTCTTTCACTTGTAGGGTACCATGCATGAGTACCTCATATCTACAAAATGTCATGACAATCTGAAGAGTGGTTATAGAAAAGAAGCAGAAAATGTATGAAAATCACCCCCCCCCCCCCCTTCCTTTTTACATAAGAAAAAAATTCATAAAAAATCAAAAAAATAAATTTTAAGCATAAAATGCATATCAAAGCATTAAGTAAGTTAAATATGATAAATATGTAGTAAATGAGTGTGTAAAATCATACACTTATTGAGTTATTTAAAGAAATAGTGCAAAAATGTGCATTTCTGACTAAGTCCGAAAAGACGTCAAAAACGCGTCAAAAATTTGACTTCGAAGTGGAACCAAAAATAACAACACTTCTTAAGACATCTCTCTAGATCATCCTGATGCTTTCGGTTTGTCGATACATGCTTCGGTTCTGAAGAAGAAGTTTGTCAAAGGAGGGTACCCCCCGTGACCTACTTTTTGCTGTGGTGGCGCCACCTGTTGACAGATCCGGACGAAAAACAACAACACTTGTAGGGGACCATGAGTACTTCATACCTACCAAGTTTCATCAAAATCCCTTCAGCCGTTCTGGAGAAGAAGTTTAAAATGTGAAAAGTTTACGACGACGACGGACGACGACGACGACGACGCCGACGACGACGCCGGACGCCGGACGACGGACGCAACACTATGACAATAGCTCACTTGAGCCTATGGCTCAGGTGAGCTAAAAAGGGAAAAAAATTTTTGTCGGGATCCCGTCGGGGTTTGAAGCCGATCCCCATGGGTCCATTGGGCATGGAAAACATACATTATACCTATGTACAATCTTAAAAAATATTCCTTAAAAATCTAAAAGTGGATATCTTGACAAAATTCTTTCACTTGTAGGGTACCATGCATGAGTACCTCATATCTACAAAATGTCATGACAATCTGAAGAGTGGTTATAGAAAAGAAGCAGAAAATGTATGAAAATCACCCCCCCCCCCCTTCCTTTTTACATAAGAAAAAAATTCATAAAAAATCAAAAAAATAAATTTTAAGCATAAAATGCATATCAAAGCATTAAGTAAGTTAAATATGATAAATATGTAGTAAATGAGTGTGTAAAATCATACACTTATTGAGTTATTTAAAGAAATAGTGCAAAAATGTGCATTTCTGACTAAGTCCGAAAAGACGTCAAAAACGCGTCAAAAATTTGACTTCGAAGTGGAACCAAAAATAACAACACTTCTTAAGACATCTCTCTAGATCATCCTGATGCTTTCGGTTTGTCGATACATGCTTCGGTTCTGAAGAAGAAGTTTGTCAAAGGAGGGTACCCCCCGTGACCTACTTTTTGCTGTGGTGGCGCCACCTGTTGACAGATCCGGACGAAAAACAACAACACTTGTAGGGGACCATGAGTACTTCATACCTACCAAGTTTCATCAAAATCCCTTCAGCTGTTCTGGAGAAGAAGTTTAAAATGTGAAAAGTTTACGACGACGACGGACGACGACGACGACGACGACGACGCCGACGACGACGCCGGACGCCGGACGACGGACGCAACACTATGACAATAGCTCACTTGAGCCTATGGCTCAGGTGAGCTAAAAAGGGAAAAAAATTTTTGTCGGGATCCCGTCGGGGTTTGAAGCCGATCCCCATTGGTCCATTGGGCATGGAAAACATACATTATACCTATGTACAATCTTAAAAAATATTCCTTAAAAATCTAAAAGTGGATATCTTGACAAAATTCTTTCACTTGTAGGGTACCATGCATGAGTACCTCATATCTACAAAATGTCATGACAATCTGAAGAGTGGTTATAGAAAAGAAGCAGAAAATGTATGAAAATCACCCCCCCCCCCTTCCTTTTTACATAAGAAAAAAATTCATAAAAAATCAAAAAAATAAATTTTAAGCATAAAATGCATATCAAAGCATTAAGTAAGTTAAATATGATAAATATGTAGTAAATGAGTGTGTAAAATCATACACTTATTGAGTTATTTAAAGAAATAGTGCAAAAATGTGCATTTCTGACTAAGTCCGAAAAGACGTCAAAAACGCGTCAAAAATTTGACTTCGAAGTGGAACCAAAAATAACAACACTTCTTAAGACATCTCTCTAGATCATCCTGATGCTTTCGGTTTGTCGATACATGCTTCGGTTCTGAAGAAGAAGTTTGTCAAAGGAGGGTACCCCCCGTGACCTACTTTTTGCTGTGGTGGCGCCACCTGTTGACAGATCCGGACGAAAAACAACAACACTTGTAGGGGACCATGAGTACTTCATACCTACCAAGTTTCATCAAAATCCCTTCAGCCGTTCTGGAGAAGAAGTTTAAAATGTGAAAAGTTTACGACGACGACGGACGACGACGACGACGACGACGACGCCGACGACGACGCCGGACGCCGGACGACGGACGCAACACTATGACAATAGCTCACTTGAGCCTATGGCTCAGGTGAGCTAAAAAGGGAAAAAAATTTTTGTCGGGATCCCGTCGGGGTTTGAAGCCGATCCCCATGGGTCCATTGGGCATGGAAAACATACATTATACCTATGTACAATCTTAAAAAATATTCCTTAAAAATCTAAAAGTGGATATCTTGACAAAATTCTTTCACTTGTAGGGTACCATGCATGAGTACCTCATATCTACAAAATGTCATGACAATCTGAAGAGTGGTTATAGAAAAGAAGCAGAAAATGTATGAAAATCACCCCCCCCCCCCTTCCTTTTTACATAAGAAAAAAATTCATAAAAAATCAAAAAAATAAATTTTAAGCATAAAATGCATATCAAAGCATTAAGTAAGTTAAATATGATAAATATGTAGTAAATGAGTGTGTAAAATCATACACTTATTGAGTTATTTAAAGAAATAGTGCAAAAATGTGCATTTCTGACTAAGTCCGAAAAGACGTCAAAAACGCGTCAAAAATTTGACTTCGAAGTGGAACCAAAAATAACAACACTTCTTAAGACATCTCTCTAGATCATCCTGATGCTTTCGGTTTGTCGATACATGCTTCGGTTCTGAAGAAGAAGTTTGTCAAAGGAGGGTACCCCCCGTGACCTACTTTTTGCTGTGGTGGCGCCACCTGTTGACAGATCCGGACGAAAAACAACAACACTTGTAGGGGACCATGAGTACTTCATACCTACCAAGTTTCATCAAAATCCCTTCAGCCGTTCTGGAGAAGAAGTTTAAAATGTGAAAAGTTTACGACGACGACGGACGACGACGACGACGACGACGACGCCGACGACGACGCCGGACGCCGGACGACGGACGCAACACTATGACAATAGCTCACTTGAGCCTATGGCTCAGGTGAGCTAAAAAGGGAAAAAAATTTTTGTCGGGATCCCGTCGGGGTTTGAAGCCGATCCCCATGGGTCCATTGGGCATGGAAAACATACATTATACCTATGTACAATCTTAAAAAATATTCCTTAAAAATCTAAAAGTGGATATCTTGACAAAATTCTTTCACTTGTAGGGTACCATGCATGAGTACCTCATATCTACAAAATGTCATGACAATCTGAAGAGTGGTTATAGAAAAGAAGCAGAAAATGTATGAAAATCACCCCCCCCCCCCCTTCCTTTTTACATAAGAAAAAAATTCATAAAAAATCAAAAAAATAAATTTTAAGCATAAAATGCATATCAAAGCATTAAGTAAGTTAAATATGATAAATATGTAGTAAATGAGTGTGTAAAATCATACACTTATTGAGTTATTTAAAGAAATAGTGCAAAAATGTGCATTTCTGACTAAGTCCGAAAAGACGTCAAAAACGCGTCAAAAATTTGACTTCGAAGTGGAACCAAAAATAACAACACTTCTTAAGACATCTCTCTAGATCATCCTGATGCTTTCGGTTTGTCGATACATGCTTCGGTTCTGAAGAAGAAGTTTGTCAAAGGAGGGTACCCCCCGTGACCTACTTTTTGCTGTGGTGGCGCCACCTGTTGACAGATCCGGACGAAAAACAACAACACTTGTAGGGGACCATGAGTACTTCATACCTACCAAGTTTCATCAAAATCCCTTCAGCCGTTCTGGAGAAGAAGTTTAAAATGTGAAAAGTTTACGACGACGACGGACGACGACGACGACGCCGACGCCGGACGCCGGACGACGGACGCAACACTATGACAATAGCTCACTTGAGCCTATGGCTCAGGTGAGCTAAAAAGGGAAAAAAATTTTTGTCGCGATCCCGTCGGGGTTTGAAGCCGATCCCCATGGGTCCATTGGGCATGGAAAACATACATTATACCTATGTACAATCTTAAAAAATATTCCTTAAAAATCTAAAAGTGGATATCTTGACAAAATTCTTTCACTTGTAGGGTACCATGCATGAGTACCTCATATCTACAAAATGTCATGACAATCTGAAGAGTGGTTATAGAAAAGAAGCAGAAAATGTATGAAAATCACCCCCCCCCCTTCCTTTTTACATAAGAAAAAAATTCATAAAAAATCAAAAAAATAAATTTTAAGCATAAAATGCATATCAAAGCATTAAGTAAGTTAAATATGATAAATATGTAGTAAATGAGTGTGTAAAATCATACACTTATTGAGTTATTTAAAGAAATAGTGCAAAAATGTGCATTTCTGACTAAGTCCGAAAAGACGTCAAAAACGCGTCAAAAATTTGACTTCGAAGTGGAACCAAAAATAACAACACTTCTTAAGACATCTCTCTAGATCATCCTGATGCTTTCGGTTTGTCGATACATGCTTCGGTTCTGAAGAAGAAGTTTGTCAAAGGAGGGTACCCCCCGTGACCTACTTTTTGCTGTGGTGGCGCCACCTGTTGACAGATCCGGACGAAAAACAACAACACTTGTAGGGGACCATGAGTACTTCATACCTACCAAGTTTCATCAAAATCCCTTCAGCCGTTCTGGAGAAGAAGTTTAAAATGTGAAAAGTTTACGACGACGACGGACGACGACGACGACGACGACGACGCCGACGACGACGCCGGACGCCGGACGACGGACGCAACACTATGACAATAGCTCACTTGAGCCTATGGCTCAGGTGAGCTAAAAAGGGAAAAAAATTTTTGTCGGGATCCCGTCGGGGTTTGAAGCCGATCCCCATGGGTCCATTGGGCATGGAAAACATACATTATACCTATGTACAATCTTAAAAAGTATTCCTTAAAAATCTAAAAGTGGATATCTTGACAAAATTCTTTCACTTGTAGGGTACCATGCATGAGTACCTCATATCTACAAAATGTCATGACAATCTGAAGAGTGGTTATAGAAAAGAAGCAGAAAATGTATGAAAATCACCCCCCCCCCCCCTTCCTTTTTACATAAGAAAAAAATTCATAAAAAATCAAAAAAATAAATTTTAAGCACAAAATGCATATCAAAGCATTAAGTAAGTTAAATATGATAAATATGTAGTAAATGAGTGTGTAAAATCATACACTTATTGAGTTATTTAAAGAAATAGTGCAAAAATGTGCATTTCTGACTAAGTCCGAAAAGACGTCAAAAACGCGTCAAAAATTTGACTTCGAAGTGGAACCAAAAATAACAACACTTCTTAAGACATCTCTCTAGATCATCCTGATGCTTTCGGTTTGTCGATACATGCTTCGGTTCTGAAGAAGAAGTTTGTCAAAGGAGGGTACCCCCCGTGACCTACTTTTTGCTGTGGTGGCGCCACCTGTTGACAGATCCGGACGAAAAACAACAACACTTGTAGGGGACCATGAGTACTTCATACCTACCAAGTTTCATCAAAATCCCTTCAGCCGTTCTGGAGAAGAAGTTTAAAATGTGAAAAGTTTACGACGACGACGGACGACGACGACGACGACGACGACGCCGACGCCGGACGCCGGACGACGGACGCAACACTATGACAATAGCTCACTTGAGCCTATGGCTCAGGTGAGCTAAAAAGGGAAAAAAATTTTTGTCGCGATCCCGTCGGGGTTTGAAGCCGATCCCCATGGGTCCATTGGGCATGGAAAACATACATTATACCTATGTACAATCTTAAAAAATATTCCTTAAAAATCTAAAAGTGGATATCTTGACAAAATTCTTTCACTTGTAGGGTACCATGCATGAGTACCTCATATCTACAAAATGTCATGACAATCTGAAGAGTGGTTATAGAAAAGAAGCAGAAAATGTATGAAAATCACCCCCCCCCCCCCTTCCTTTTTACATAAGAAAAAAATTCATAAAAAATCAAAAAAATAAATTTTAAGCATAAAATGCATATCAAAGCATTAAGTAAGTTAAATATGATAAATATGTAGTAAATGAGTGTGTAAAATCATACACTTATTGAGTTATTTAAAGAAATAGTGCAAAAATGTGCATTTCTGACTAAGTCCGAAAAGACGTCAAAAACGCGTCAAAAATTTGACTTCGAAGTGGAACCAAAAATAACAACACTTCTTAAGACATCTCTCTAGATCATCCTGATGCTTTCGGTTTGTCGATACATGCTTCGGTTCTGAAGAAGAAGTTTGTCAAAGGAGGGTACCCCCCGTGACCTACTTTTTGCTGTGGTGGCGCCACCTGTTGACAGATCCGGACGAAAAACAACAACACTTGTAGGGGACCATGAGTACTTCATACCTACCAAGTTTCATCAAAATCCCTTCAGCCGTTCTGGAGAAGAAGTTTAAAATGTGAAAAGTTTACGACGACGACGGACGACGACGACGACGACGACGACGCCGGACGCCGGACGACGGACGCAACACTATGACAATAGCTCACTTGAGCCTATGGCTCAGGTGAGCTAAAAAGGGAAAAAAATTTTTGTCGGGATCCCGTCGGGGTTTGAAGCCGATCCCCATGGGTCCATTGGGCATGGAAAACATACATTATACCTATGTACAATCTTAAAAAATATTCCTTAAAAATCTAAAAGTGGATATCTTGACAAAATTCTTTCACTTGTAGGGTACCATGCATGAGTACCTCATATCTACAAAATGTCATGACAATCTGAAGAGTGGTTATAGAAAAGAAGCAGAAAATGTATGAAAATCACCCCCCCCCCCCCCCCCCTTCCTTTTTACATAAGAAAAAAATTCATAAAAAATCAAAAAAATAAATTTTAAGCATAAAATGCATATCAAAGCATTAAGTAAGTTAAATATGATAAATATGTAGTAAATGAGTGTGTAAAATCATACACTTATTGAGTTATTTAAAGAAATAGTGCAAAAATGTGCATTTCTGACTAAGTCCGAAAAGACGTCAAAAACGCGTCAAAAATTTGACTTCGAAGTGGAACCAAAAATAACAACACTTCTTAAGACATCTCTCTAGATCATCCTGATGCTTTCGGTTTGTCGATACATGCTTCGGTTCTGAAGAAGAAGTTTGTCAAAGGAGGGTACCCCCCGTGACCTACTTTTTGCTGTGGTGGCGCCACCTGTTGACAGATCCGGACGAAAAACAACAACACTTGTAGGGGACCATGAGTACTTCATACCTACCAAGTTTCATCAAAATCCCTTCAGCCGTTCTGGAGAAGAAGTTTAAAATGTGAAAAGTTTACGACGACGACGGACGACGACGACGACGACGCCGACGCCGGACGCCGGACGACGGACGCAACACTATGACAATAGCTCACTTGAGCCTATGGCTCAGGTGAGCTAAAAAGGGAAAAAAATTTTTGTCGGGATCCCGTCGGGGTTTGAAGCCGATCCCCATGGGTCCATTGGGCATGGAAAACATACATTATACCTATGTACAATCTTAAAAAATATTCCTTAAAAATCTAAAAGTGGATATCTTGACAAAATTCTTTCACTTGTAGGGTACCATGCATGAGTACCTCATATCTACAAAATGTCATGACAATCTGAAGAGTGGTTATAGAAAAGAAGCAGAAAATGTATGAAAATCACCCCCCCCCCCCTTCCTTTTTACATAAGAAAAAAATTCATAAAAAATCAAAAAAATAAATTTTAAGCATAAAATGCATATCAAAGCATTAAGTAAGTTAAATATGATAAATATGTAGTAAATGAGTGTGTAAAATCATACACTTATTGAGTTATTTAAAGAAATAGTGCAAAAATGTGCATTTCTGACTAAGTCCGAAAAGACGTCAAAAACGCGTCAAAAATTTGACTTCGAAGTGGAACCAAAAATAACAACACTTCTTAAGACATCTCTCTAGATCATCCTGATGCTTTCGGTTTGTCGATACATGCTTCGGTTCTGAAGAAGAAGTTTGTCAAAGGAGGGTACCCCCCGTGACCTACTTTTTGCTGTGGTGGCGCCACCTGTTGACAGATCCGGACGAAAAACAACAACACTTGTAGGGGACCATGAGTACTTCATACCTACCAAGTTTCATCAAAATCCCTTCAGCCGTTCTGGAGAAGAAGTTTAAAATGTGAAAAGTTTACGACGAAGACGGACGACGACGACGACGACGACGACGCCGGACGCCGGACGACGGACGCAACACTATGACAATAGCTCACTTGAGCCTATGGCTCAGGTGAGCTAAAAAGGGAAAAAAATTTTTGTCGGGATCCCGTCGGGGTTTGAAGCCGATCCCCATGGGTCCATTGGGCATGGAAAACATACATTATACCTATGTACAATCTTAAAAAATATTCCTTAAAAATCTAAAAGTGGATATCTTGACAAAATTCTTTCACTTGTAGGGTACCATGCATGAGTACCTCATATCTACAAAATGTCATGACAATCTGAAGAGTGGTTATAGAAAAGAAGCAGAAAATGTATGAAAATCACCCCCCCCCCCCCCTTCCTTTTTACATAAGAAAAAAATTCATAAAAAATCAAAAAAATAAATTTTAAGCATAAAATGCATATCAAAGCATTAAGTAAGTTAAATATGATAAATATGTAGTAAATGAGTGTGTAAAATCATACACTTATTGAGTTATTTAAAGAAATAGTGCAAAAATGTGCATTTCTGACTAAGTCCGAAAAGACGTCAAAAACGCGTCAAAAATTTGACTTCGAAGTGGAACCAAAAATAACAACACTTCTTAAGACATCTCTCTAGATCATCCTGATGCTTTCGGTTTGTCGATACATGCTTCGGTTCTGAAGAAGAAGTTTGTCAAAGGAGGGTACCCCCCGTGACCTACTTTTTGCTGTGGTGGCGCCACCTGTTGACAGATCCGGACGAAAAACAACAACACTTGTAGGGGACCATGAGTACTTCATACCTACCAAGTTTCATCAAAATCCCTTCAGCCGTTCTGGAGAAGACGTTTAAAATGTGAAAAGTTTACGACGACGACGGACGACGACGACGACGACGACGACGCCGACGACGACGCCGGACGCCGGACGACGGACGCAACACTATGACAATAGCTCACTTGAGCCTATGGCTCAGGTGAGCTAAAAAGGGAAAAAAATTTTTGTCGGGATCCCGTCGGGGTTTGAAGCCGATCCCCATGGGTCCATTGGGCATGGAAAACATACATTATACCTATGTACAATCTTAAAAAATATTCCTTAAAAATCTAAAAGTGGATATCTTGACAAAATTCTTTCACTTGTAGGGTACCATGCATGAGTACCTCATATCTACAAAATGTCATGACAATCTGAAGAGTGGTTATAGAAAAGAAGCAGAAAATGTATGAAAATCACCCCCCCCCCCCTTCCTTTTTACATAAGAAAAAAATTCATAAAAAATCAAAAAAATAAATTTTAAGCATAAAATGCATATCAAAGCATTAAGTAAGTTAAATATGATAAATATGTAGTAAATGAGTGTGTAAAATCATACACTTATTGAGTTATTTAAAGAAATAGTGCAAAAATGTGCATTTCTGACTAAGTCCGAAAAGACGTCAAAAACGCGTCAAAAATTTGACTTCGAAGTGGAACCAAAAATAACAACACTTCTTAAGACATCTCTCTAGATCATCCTGATGCTTTCGGTTTGTCGATACATGCTTCGGTTCTGAAGAAGAAGTTTGTCAAAGGAGGGTACCCCCCGTGACCTACTTTTTGCTGTGGTGGCGCCACCTGTTGACAGATCCGGACGAAAAACAACAACACTTGTAGGGGACCATGAGTACTTCATACCTACCAAGTTTCATCAAAATCCCTTCAGCCGTTCTGGAGAAGAAGTTTAAAATGTGAAAAGTTTACGACGACGACGGACGACGACGACGACGACGACGACGCCGGACGCCGGACGACGGACGCAACACTATGACAATAGCTCACTTGAGCCTATGGCTCAGGTGAGCTAAAAAGGGAAAAAAATTTTTGTCGGGATCCCGTCGGGGTTTGAAGCCGATCCCCATGGGTCCATTGGGCATGGAAAACATACATTATACCTATGTACAATCTTAAAAAATATTCCTTAAAAATCTAAAAGTGGATATCTTGACAAAATTCTTTCACTTGTAGGGTACCATGCATGAGTACCTCATATCTACAAAATGTCATGACAATCTGAAGAGTGGTTATAGAAAAGAAGCAGAAAATGTATGAAAATCACCCCCCCCCCCCTTCCTTTTTACATAAGAAAAAAATTCATAAAAAATCAAAAAAATAAATTTTAAGCATAAAATGCATATCAAAGCATTAAGTAAGTTAAATATGATAAATATGTAGTAAATGAGTGTGTAAAATCATACACTTATTGAGTTATTTAAAGAAATAGTGCAAAAATGTGCATTTCTGACTAAGTCCGAAAAGACGTCAAAAACGCGTCAAAAATTTGACTTCGAAGTGGAACCAAAAATAACAACACTTCTTAAGACATCTCTCTAGATCATCCTGATGCTTTCGGTTTGTCGATACATGCTTCGGTTCTGAAGAAGAAGTTTGTCAAAGGAGGGTACCCCCCGTGACCTACTTTTTGCTGTGGTGGCGCCACCTGTTGACAGATCCGGACGAAAAACAACAACACTTGTAGGGGACCATGAGTACTTCATACCTACCAAGTTTCATCAAAATCCCTTCAGCCGTTCTGGAGAAGAAGTTTAAAATGTGAAAAGTTTACGACGACGACGGACGACGACGACGACGACGCCGACGACGACGCCGGACGCCGGACGACGGACGCAACACTATGACAATAGCTCACTTGAGCCTATGGCTCAGGTGAGCTAAAAAGGGAAAAAAATTTTTGTCGGGATCCCGTCGGGGTTTGAAGCCGATCCCCATGGGTCCATTGGGCATGGAAAACATACATTATACCTATGTACAATCTTAAAAAATATTCCTTAAAAATCTAAAAGTGGATATCTTGACAAAATTCTTTCACTTGTAGGGTACCATGCATGAGTACCTCATATCTACAAAATGTCATGACAATCTGAAGAGTGGTTATAGAAAAGAAGCAGAAAATGTATGAAAATCACCCCCCCCCTTCCTTTTTACATAAGAAAAAAATTCATAAAAAATCAAAAAAATAAATTTTAAGCATAAAATGCATATCAAAGCATTAAGTAAGTTAAATATGATAAATATGTAGTAAATGAGTGTGTAAAATCATACACTTATTGAGTTATTTAAAGAAATAGTGCAAAAATGTGCATTTCTGACTAAGTCCGAAAAGACGTCAAAAACGCGTCAAAAATTTGACTTCGAAGTGGAACCAAAAATAACAACACTTCTTAAGACATCTCTCTAGATCATCCTGATGCTTTCGGTTTGTCGATACATGCTTCGGTTCTGAAGAAGAAGTTTGTCAAAGGAGGGTACCCCCCGTGACCTACTTTTTGCTGTGGTGGCGCCACCTGTTGACAGATCCGGACGAAAAACAACAACACTTGTAGGGGACCATGAGTACTTCATACCTACCAAGTTTCATCAAAATCCCTTCAGCCGTTCTGGAGAAGAAGTTTAAAATGTGAAAAGTTTACGACGACGACGGACGACGACGACGACGACGACGCCGACGACGACGCCGGACGCCGGACGACGGACGCAACACTATGACAATAGCTCACTTGAGCCTATGGCTCAGGTGAGCTAAAAAGGGAAAAAAATTTTTGTCGGGATCCCGTCGGGGTTTGAAGCCGATCCCCATGGGTCCATTGGGCATGGAAAACATACATTATACCTATGTACAATCTTAAAAAATATTCCTTAAAAATCTAAAAGTGGATATCTTGACAAAATTCTTTCACTTGTAGGGTACCATGCATGAGTACCTCATATCTACAAAATGTCATGACAATCTGAAGAGTGGTTATAGAAAAGAAGCAGAAAATGTATGAAAATCACCCCCCCCCCCTTCCTTTTTACATAAGAAAAAAATTCATAAAAAATCAAAAAAATAAATTTTAAGCATAAAATGCATATCAAAGCATTAAGTAAGTTAAATATGATAAATATGTAGTAAATGAGTGTGTAAAATCATACACTTATTGAGTTATTTAAAGAAATAGTGCAAAAATGTGCATTTCTGACTAAGTCCGAAAAGACGTCAAAAACGCGTCAAAAATTTGACTTCGAAGTGGAACCAAAAATAACAACACTTCTTAAGACATCTCTCTAGATCATCCTGATGCTTTCGGTTTGTCGATACATGCTTCGGTTCTGAAGAAGAAGTTTGTCAAAGGAGGGTACCCCCCGTGACCTACTTTTTGCTGTGGTGGCGCCACCTGTTGACAGATCCGGACGAAAAACAACAACACTTGTAGGGGACCATGAGTACTTCATACCTACCAAGTTTCATCAAAATCCCTTCAGCCGTTCTGGAGAAGAAGTTTAAAATGTGAAAAGTTTACGACGACGACGGACGACGACGACGACGACGACGACGCCGACGACGACGCCGGACGACGGACGCAACACTATGACAATAGCTCACTTGAGCCTATGGCTCAGGTGAGCTAAAAAGGGAAAAAAATTTTTGTCGGGATCCCGTCGGGGTTTGAAGCCGATCCCCATGGGTCCATTGGGCATGGAAAACATACATTATACCTATGTACAATCTTAAAAAATATTCCTTAAAAATCTAAAAGTGGATATCTTGACAAAATTCTTTCACTTGTAGGGTACCATGCATGAGTACCTCATATCTACAAAATGTCATGACAATCTGAAGAGTGGTTATAGAAAAGAAGCAGAAAATGTATGAAAATCACCCCCCCCCCCTTCCTTTTTACATAAGAAAAAAATTCATAAAAAATCAAAAAAATAAATTTTAAGCATAAAATGCATATCAAAGCATTAAGTAAGTTAAATATGATAAATATGTAGTAAATGAGTGTGTAAAATCATACACTTATTGAGTTATTTAAAGAAATAGTGCAAAAATGTGCATTTCTGACTAAGTCCGAAAAGACGTCAAAAACGCGTCAAAAAATTTGACTTCGAAGTGGAACCAAAAATAACAACACTTCTTAAGACATCTCTCTAGATCATCCTGATGCTTTCGGTTTGTCGATACATGCTTCGGTTCTGAAGAAGAAGTTTGTCAAAGGAGGGTACCCCCCGTGACCTACTTTTTGCTGTGGTGGCGCCACCTGTTGACAGATCCGGACGAAAAACAACAACACTTGTAGGGGACCATGAGTACTTCATACCTACCAAGTTTCATCAAAATCCCTTCAGCCGTTCTGGAGAAGAAGTTTAAAATGTGAAAAGTTTACGACGACGACGGACGACGACGACGACGACGACGACGCCGACGACGACGCCGGACGCCGGACGACGGACGCAACACTATGACAATAGCTCACTTGAGCCTATGGCTCAGGTGAGCTAAAAAGGGAAAAAAATTTTTGTCGGGATCCCGTCGGGGTTTGAAGCCGATCCCCATGGGTCCATTGGGCATGGAAAACATACATTATACCTATGTACAATCTTAAAAAATATTCCTTAAAAATCTAAAAGTGGATATCTTGACAAAATTCTTTCACTTGTAGGGTACCATGCATGAGTACCTCATATCTACAAAATGTCATGACAATCTGAAGAGTGGTTATAGAAAAGAAGCAGAAAATGTATGAAAATCACCCCCCCCCTTCCTTTTTACATAAGAAAAAAATTCATAAAAAATCAAAAAAATAAATTTTAAGCATAAAATGCATATCAAAGCATTAAGTAAGTTAAATATGATAAATATGTAGTAAATGAGTGTGTAAAATCATACACTTATTGAGTTATTTAAAGAAATAGTGCAAAAATGTGCATTTCTGACTAAGTCCGAAAAGACGTCAAAAACGCGTCAAAAATTTGACTTCGAAGTGGAACCAAAAATAACAACACTTCTTAAGACATCTCTCTAGATCATCCTGATGCTTTCGGTTTGTCGATACATGCTTCGGTTCTGAAGAAGAAGTTTGTCAAAGGAGGGTACCCCCCGTGACCTACTTTTTGCTGTGGTGGCGCCACCTGTTGACAGATCCGGACGAAAAACAACAACACTTGTAGGGGACCATGAGTACTTCATACCTACCAAGTTTCATCAAAATCCCTTCAGCCGTTCTGGAGAAGAAGTTTAAAATGTGAAAAGTTTACGACGACGACGGACGACGACGACGACGCCGACGACGACGCCGGACGCCGGACGACGGACGCAACACTATGACAATAGCTCACTTGAGCCTATGGCTCAGGTGAGCTAAAAAGGGAAAAAAATTTTTGTCGGGATCCCGTCGGGGTTTGAAGCCGATCCCCATGGGTCCATTGGGCATGGAAAACATACATTATACCTATGTACAATCTTAAAAAATATTCCTTAAAAATCTAAAAGTGGATATCTTGACAAAATTCTTTCACTTGTAGGGTACCATGCATGAGTACCTCATATCTACAAAATGTCATGACAATCTGAAGAGTGGTTATAGAAAAGAAGCAGAAAATGTATGAAAATCACCCCCCCCCCTTCCTTTTTACATAAGAAAAAAATTCATAAAAAATCAAAAAAATAAATTTTAAGCATAAAATGCATATCAAAGCATTAAGTAAGTTAAATATGATAAATATGTAGTAAATGAGTGTGTAAAATCATACACTTATTGAGTTATTTAAAGAAATAGTGCAAAAATGTGCATTTCTGACTAAGTCCGAAAAGACGTCAAAAACGCGTCAAAAATTTGACTTCGAAGTGGAACCAAAAATAACAACACTTCTTAAGACATCTCTCTAGATCATCCTGATGCTTTCGGTTTGTCGATACATGCTTCGGTTCTGAAGAAGAAGTTTGTCAAAGGAGGGTACCCCCCGTGACCTACTTTTTGCTGTGGTGGCGCCACCTGTTGACAGATCCGGACGAAAAACAACAACACTTGTAGGGGACCATGAGTACTTCATACCTACCAAGTTTCATCAAAATCCCTTCAGCCGTTCTGGAGAAGAAGTTTAAAATGTGAAAAGTTTACGACGACGACGGACGACGACGACGACGACGACGACGCCGACGACGACGCCGGACGACGGACGCAACACTATGACAATAGCTCACTTGAGCCTATGGCTCAGGTGAGCTAAAAAGGGAAAAAAATTTTTGTCGGGATCCCGTCGGGGTTTGAAGCCGATCCCCATGGGTCCATTGGGCATGGAAAACATACATTATACCTATGTACAATCTTAAAAAATATTCCTTAAAAATCTAAAAGTGGATATCTTGACAAAATTCTTTCACTTGTAGGGTACCATGCATGAGTACCTCATATCTACAAAATGTCATGACAATCTGAAGAGTGGTTATAGAAAAGAAGCAGAAAATGTATGAAAATCACCCCCCCCCCCCCTTCCTTTTTACATAAGAAAAAAATTCATAAAAAATCAAAAAAATAAATTTTAAGCATAAAATGCATATCAAAGCATTAAGTAAGTTAAATATGATAAATATGTAGTAAATGAGTGTGTAAAATCATACACTTATTGAGTTATTTAAAGAAATAGTGCAAAAATGTGCATTTCTGACTAAGTCCGAAAAGACGTCAAAAACGCGTCAAAAAATTTGACTTCGAAGTGGAACCAAAAATAACAACACTTCTTAAGACATCTCTCTAGATCATCCTGATGCTTTCGGTTTGTCGATACATGCTTCGGTTCTGAAGAAGAAGTTTGTCAAAGGAGGGTACCCCCCGTGACCTACTTTTTGCTGTGGTGGCGCCACCTGTTGACAGATCCGGACGAAAAACAACAACACTTGTAGGGGACCATGAGTACTTCATACCTACCAAGTTTCATCAAAATCCCTTCAGCCGTTCTGGAGAAGAAGTTTAAAATGTGAAAAGTTTACGACGACGACGGACGACGACGACGACGACGACGACGCCGACGACGACGCCGGACGCCGGACGACGGACGCAACACTATGACAATAGCTCACTTGAGCCTATGGCTCAGGTGAGCTAAAAAGGGAAAAAAATTTTTGTCGGGATCCCGTCGGGGTTTGAAGCCGATCCCCATGGGTCCATTGGGCATGGAAAACATACATTATACCTATGTACAATCTTAAAAAATATTCCTTAAAAATCTAAAAGTGGATATCTTGACAAAATTCTTTCACTTGTAGGGTACCATGCATGAGTACCTCATATCTACAAAATGTCATGACAATCTGAAGAGTGGTTATAGAAAAGAAGCAGAAAATGTATGAAAATCACCCCCCCCCCCCCCCTTCCTTTTTACATAAGAAAAAAATTCATAAAAAATCAAAAAAATAAATTTTAAGCATAAAATGCATATCAAAGCATTAAGTAAGTTAAATATGATAAATATGTAGTAAATGAGTGTGTAAAATCATACACTTATTGAGTTATTTAAAGAAATAGTGCAAAAATGTGCATTTCTGACTAAGTCCGAAAAGACGTCAAAAACGCGTCAAAAATTTGACTTCGAAGTGGAACCAAAAATAACAACACTTCTTAAGACATCTCTCTAGATCATCCTGATGCTTTCGGTTTGTCGATACATGCTTCGGTTCTGAAGAAGAAGTTTGTCAAAGGAGGGTACCCCCCGTGACCTACTTTTTGCTGTGGTGGCGCCACCTGTTGACAGATCCGGACGAAAAACAACAACACTTGTAGGGGACCATGAGTACTTCATACCTACCAAGTTTCATCAAAATCCCTTCAGCCGTTCTGGAGAAGAAGTTTAAAATGTGAAAAGTTTACGACGACGACGGACGACGACGACGACGACGACGACGCCGACGACGACGCCGGACGCCGGACGACGGACGCAACACTATGACAATAGCTCACTTGAGCCTATGGCTCAGGTGAGCTAAAAAGGGAAAAAAATTTTTGTCGGGATCCCGTCGGGGTTTGAAGCCGATCCCCATGGGTCCATTGGGCATGGAAAACATACATTATACCTATGTACAATCTTAAAAAATATTCCTTAAAAATCTAAAAGTGGATATCTTGACAAAATTCTTTCACTTGTAGGGTACCATGCATGAGTACCTCATATCTACAAAATGTCATGACAATCTGAAGAGTGGTTATAGAAAAGAAGCAGAAAATGTATGAAAATCACCCCCCCCCCCCCTTCCTTTTTACATAAGAAAAAAATTCATAAAAAATCAAAAAAATAAATTTTAAGCATAAAATGCATATCAAAGCATTAAGTAAGTTAAATATGATAAATATGTAGTAAATGAGTGTGTAAAATCATACACTTATTGAGTTATTTAAAGAAATAGTGCAAAAATGTGCATTTCTGACTAAGTCCGAAAAGACGTCAAAAACGCGTCAAAAATTTGACTTCGAAGTGGAACCAAAAATAACAACACTTCTTAAGACATCTCTCTAGATCATCCTGATGCTTTCGGTTTGTCGATACATGCTTCGGTTCTGAAGAAGAAGTTTGTCAAAGGAGGGTACCCCCCGTGACCTACTTTTTGCTGTGGTGGCGCCACCTGTTGACAGATCCGGACGAAAAACAACAACACTTGTAGGGGACCATGAGTACTTCATACCTACCAAGTTTCATCAAAATCCCTTCAGCCGTTCTGGAGAAGAAGTTTAAAATGTGAAAAGTTTACGACGACGACGGACGACGACGACGACGACGACGACGCCGACGACGACGCCGGACGCCGGACGACGGACGCAACACTATGACAATAGCTCACTTGAGCCTATGGCTCAGGTGAGCTAAAAAGGGAAAAAAATTTTTGTCGGGATCCCGTCGGGGTTTGAAGCCGATCCCCATGGGTCCATTGGGCATGGAAAACATACATTATACCTATGTACAATCTTAAAAAATATTCCTTAAAAATCTAAAAGTGGATATCTTGACAAAATTCTTTCACTTGTAGGGTACCATGCATGAGTACCTCATATCTACAAAATGTCATGACAATCTGAAGAGTGGTTATAGAAAAGAAGCAGAAAATGTATGAAAATCACCCCCCCCCCCCCTTCCTTTTTACATAAGAAAAAAATTCATAAAAAATCAAAAAAATAAATTTTAAGCATAAAATGCATATCAAAGCATTAAGTAAGTTAAATATGATAAATATGTAGTAAATGAGTGTGTAAAATCATACACTTATTGAGTTATTTAAAGAAATAGTGCAAAAATGTGCATTTCTGACTAAGTCCGAAAAGACGTCAAAAACGCGTCAAAAATTTGACTTCGAAGTGGAACCAAAAATAACAACACTTCTTAAGACATCTCTCTAGATCATCCTGATGCTTTCGGTTTGTCGATACATGCTTCGGTTCTGAAGAAGAAGTTTGTCAAAGGAGGGTACCCCCCGTGACCTACTTTTTGCTGTGGTGGCGCCACCTGTTGACAGATCCGGACGAAAAACAACAACACTTGTAGGGGACCATGAGTACTTCATACCTACCAAGTTTCATCAAAATCCCTTCAGCCGTTCTGGAGAAGAAGTTTAAAATGTGAAAAGTTTACGACGACGACGGACGACGACGACGACGACGACGACGCCGACGACGACGCCGGACGCCGGACGCCGGACGCAACACTATGACAATAGCTCACTTGAGCCTATGGCTCAGGTGAGCTAAAAAGGGAAAAAAATTTTTGTCGGGATCCCGTCGGGGTTTGAAGCCGATCCCCATGGGTCCATTGGGCATGGAAAACATACATTATACCTATGTACAATCTTAAAAAATATTCCTTAAAAATCTAAAAGTGGATATCTTGACAAAATTCTTTCACTTGTAGGGTACCATGCATGAGTACCTCATATCTACAAAATGTCATGACAATCTGAAGAGTGGTTATAGAAAAGAAGCAGAAAATGTATGAAAATCACCCCCCCCCCCCTTCCTTTTTACATAAGAAAAAAATTCATAAAAAATCAAAAAAATAAATTTTAAGCATAAAATGCATATCAAAGCATTAAGTAAGTTAAATATGATAAATATGTAGTAAATGAGTGTGTAAAATCATACACTTATTGAGTTATTTAAAGAAATAGTGCAAAAATGTGCATTTCTGACTAAGTCCGAAAAGACGTCAAAAACGCGTCAAAAATTTGACTTCGAAGTGGAACCAAAAATAACAACACTTCTTAAGACATCTCTCTAGATCATCCTGATGCTTTCGGTTTGTCGATACATGCTTCGGTTCTGAAGAAGAAGTTTGTCAAAGGAGGGTACCCCCCGTGACCTACTTTTTGCTGTGGTGGCGCCACCTGTTGACAGATCCGGACGAAAAACAACAACACTTGTAGGGGACCATGAGTACTTCATACCTACCAAGTTTCATCAAAATCCCTTCAGCCGTTCTGGAGAAGAAGTTTAAAATGTGAAAAACTTACGACGACGACGGACGACGACGACGACGCCGACGACGACGCCGGACGCCGGACGACGGACGCAACACTATGACAATAGCTCACTTGAGCCTATGGCTCAGGTGAGCTAAAAAGGGAAAAAAATTTTTGTCGGGATCCCGTCGGGGTTTGAAGCCGATCCCCATGGGTCCATTGGGCATGGAAAACATACATTATACCTATGTACAATCTTAAAAAATATTCCTTAAAAATCTAAAAGTGGATATCTTGACAAAATTCTTTCACTTGTAGGGTACCATGCATGAGTACCTCATATCTACAAAATGTCATGACAATCTGAAGAGTGGTTATAGAAAAGAAGCAGAAAATGTATGAAAATCACCCCCCCCCCCCTTCCTTTTTACATAAGAAAAAAATTCATAAAAAATCAAAAAAATAAATTTTAAGCATAAAATGCATATCAAAGCATTAAGTAAGTTAAATATGATAAATATGTAGTAAATGAGTGTGTAAAATCATACACTTATTGAGTTATTTAAAGAAATAGTGCAAAAATGTGCATTTCTGACTAAGTCCGAAAAGACGTCAAAAACGCGTCAAAAATTTGACTTCGAAGTGGAACCAAAAATAACAACACTTTTTAAGACATCTCTCTAGATCATCCTGATGCTTTCGGTTTGTCGATACATGCTTCGGTTCTGAAGAAGAAGTTTGTCAAAGGAGGGTACCCCCCGTGACCTACTTTTTGCTGTGGTGGCGCCACCTGTTGACAGATCCGGACGAAAAACAACAACACTTGTAGGGGACCATGAGTACTTCATACCTACCAAGTTTCATCAAAATCCCTTCAGCCGTTCTGGAGAAGAAGTTTAAAATGTGAAAAGTTTACGACGACGACGACGGACGACGACGACGACGACGACGACGCCGACGACGACGCCGGACGCCGGACGACGGACGCAACACTATGACAATAGCTCACTTGAGCCTATGGCTCAGGTGAGCTAAAAAGGGAAAAAAATTTTTGTCGGGATCCCGTCGGGGTTTGAAGCCGATCCCCATGGGTCCATTGGGCATGGAAAACATACATTATACCTATGTACAATCTTAAAAAATATTCCTTAAAAATCTAAAAGTGGATATCTTGACAAAATTCTTTCACTTGTAGGGTACCATGCATGAGTACCTCATATCTACAAAATGTCATGACAATCTGAAGAGTGGTTATAGAAAAGAAGCAGAAAATGTATGAAAATCACCCCCCCCCCCCTTCCTTTTTACATAAGAAAAAAATTCATAAAAAATCAAAAAAATAAATTTTAAGCATAAAATGCATATCAAAGCATTAAGTAAGTTAAATATGATAAATATGTAGTAAATGAGTGTGTAAAATCATACACTTATTGAGTTATTTAAAGAAATAGTGCAAAAATGTGCATTTCTGACTAAGTCCGAAAAGACGTCAAAAACGCGTCAAAAATTTGACTTCGAAGTGGAACCAAAAATAACAACACTTCTTAAGACATCTCTCTAGATCATCCTGATGCTTTCGGTTTGTCGATACATGCTTCGGTTCTGAAGAAGAAGTTTGTCAAAGGAGGGTACCCCCCGTGACCTACTTTTTGCTGTGGTGGCGCCACCTGTTGACAGATCCGGACGAAAAACAACAACACTTGTAGGGGACCATGAGTACTTCATACCTACCAAGTTTCATCAAAATCCCTTCAGCCGTTCTGGAGAAGAAGTTTAAAATGTGAAAAGTTTACGACGACGACGGACGACGACGACGACGACGACGACGCCGACGACGACGCCGGACGCCGGACGACGGACGCAACACTATGACAATAGCTCACTTGAGCCTATGGCTCAGGTGAGCTAAAAAGGGAAAAAAATTTTTGTCGGGATCCCGTCGGGGTTTGAAGCCGATCCCCATGGGTCCATTGGGCATGGAAAACATACATTATACCTATGTACAATCTTAAAAAATATTCCTTAAAAATCTAAAAGTGGATATCTTGACAAAATTCTTTCACTTGTAGGGTACCATGCATGAGTACCTCATATCTACAAAATGTCATGACAATCTGAAGAGTGGTTATAGAAAAGAAGCAGAAAATGTATGAAAATCACCCCCCCCCCTTCCTTTTTACATAAGAAAAAAATTCATAAAAAATCAAAAAAATAAATTTTAAGCATAAAATGCATATCAAAGCATTAAGTAAGTTAAATATGATAAATATGTAGTAAATGAGTGTGTAAAATCATACACTTATTGAGTTATTTAAAGAAATAGTGCAAAAATGTGCATTTCTGACTAAGTCCGAAAAGACGTCAAAAACGCGTCAAAAATTTGACTTCGAAGTGGAACCAAAAATAACAACACTTCTTAAGACATCTCTCTAGATCATCCTGATGCTTTCGGTTTGTCGATACATGCTTCGGTTCTGAAGAAGAAGTTTGTCAAAGGAGGGTACCCCCCGTGACCTACTTTTTGCTGTGGTGGCGCCACCTGTTGACAGATCCGGACGAAAAACAACAACACTTGTAGGGGACCATGAGTACTTCATACCTACCAAGTTTCATCAAAATCCCTTCAGCCGTTCTGGAGAAGAAGTTTAAAATGTGAAAAGTTTACGACGACGACGGACGACGACGACGACGACGACGACGCCGACGACGACGCCGGACGCCGGACGACGGACGCAACACTATGACAATAGCTCACTTGAGCCTATGGCTCAGGTGAGCTAAAAAGGGAAAAAAATTTTTGTCGGGATCCCGTCGGGGTTTGAAGCCGATCCCCATGGGTCCATTGGGCATGGAAAACATACATTATACCTATGTACAATCTTAAAAAATATTCCTTAAAAATCTAAAAGTGGATATCTTGACAAAATTCTTTCACTTGTAGGGTACCATGCATGAGTACCTCATATCTACAAAATGTCATGACAATCTGAAGAGTGGTTATAGAAAAGAAGCAGAAAATGTATGAAAATCACCCCCCCCCCCCTTCCTTTTTACATAAGAAAAAAATTCATAAAAAATCAAAAAAATAAATTTTAAGCATAAAATGCATATCAAAGCATTAAGTAAGTTAAATATGATAAATATGTAGTAAATGAGTGTGTAAAATCATACACTTATTGAGTTATTTAAAGAAATAGTGCAAAAATGTGCATTTCTGACTAAGTCCGAAAAGACGTCAAAAACGCGTCAAAAATTTGACTTCGAAGTGGAACCAAAAATAACAACACTTCTTAAGACATCTCTCTAGATCATCCTGATGCTTTCGGTTTGTCGATACATGCTTCGGTTCTGAAGAAGAAGTTTGTCAAAGGAGGGTACCCCCCGTGACCTACTTTTTGCTGTGGTGGCGCCACCTGTTGACAGATCCGGACGAAAAACAACAACACTTGTAGGGGACCATGAGTACTTCATACCTACCAAGTTTCATCAAAATCCCTTCAGCCGTTCTGGAGAAGAAGTTTAAAATGTGAAAAGTTTACGACGACGACGGACGACGACGACGACGACGACGACGCCGACGACGACGCCGGACGCCGGACGACGGACGCAACACTATGACAATAGCTCACTTGAGCCTATGGCTCAGGTGAGCTAAAAAGGGAAAAAAATTTTTGTCGGGATCCCGTCGGGGTTTGAAGCCGATCCCCATGGGTCCATTGGGCATGGAAAACATACATTATACCTATGTACAATCTTAAAAAATATTCCTTAAAAATCTAAAAGTGGATATCTTGACAAAATTCTTTCACTTGTAGGGTACCATGCATGAGTACCTCATATCTACAAAATGTCATGACAATCTGAAGAGTGGTTATAGAAAAGAAGCAGAAAATGTATGAAAATCACCCCCCCCCCCCTTCCTTTTTACATAAGAAAAAAATTCATAAAAAATCAAAAAAATAAATTTTAAGCATAAAATGCATATCAAAGCATTAAGTAAGTTAAATATGATAAATATGTAGTAAATGAGTGTGTAAAATCATACACTTATTGAGTTATTTAAAGAAATAGTGCAAAAATGTGCATTTCTGACTAAGTCCGAAAAGACGTCAAAAACGCGTCAAAAATTTGACTTCGAAGTGGAACCAAAAATAACAACACTTCTTAAGACATCTCTCTAGATCATCCTGATGCTTTCGGTTTGTCGATACATGCTTCGGTTCTGAAGAAGAAGTTTGTCAAAGGAGGGTACCCCCCGTGACCTACTTTTTGCTGTGGTGGCGCCACCTGTTGACAGATCCGGACGAAAAACAACAACACTTGTAGGGGACCATAAGTACTTCATACCTACCAAGTTTCATCAAAATCCCTTCAGCCGTTCTGGAGAAGAAGTTTAAAATGTGAAAAGTTTACGACGACGACGGACGACGACGACGACGACGCCGACGACGACGCCGGACGCCGGACGACGGACGCAACACTATGACAATAGCTCACTTGAGCCTATGGCTCAGGTGAGCTAAAAAGGGAAAAAAATTTTTGTCGGGATCCCGTCGGGGTTTGAAGCCGATCCCCATGGGTCCATTGGGCATGGAAAACATACATTATACCTATGTACAATCTTAAAAAATATTCCTTAAAAATCTAAAAGTGGATATCTTGACAAAATTCTTTCACTTGTAGGGTACCATGCATGAGTACCTCATATCTACAAAATGTCATGACAATCTGAAGAGTGGTTATAGAAAAGAAGCAGAAAATGTATGAAAATCACCCCCCCCCCCTTCCTTTTTACATAAGAAAAAAATTCATAAAAAATCAAAAAAATAAATTTTAAGCATAAAATGCATATCAAAGCATTAAGTAAGTTAAATATGATAAATATGTAGTAAATGAGTGTGTAAAATCATACACTTATTGAGTTATTTAAAGAAATAGTGCAAAAATGTGCATTTCTGACTAAGTCCGAAAAGACGTCAAAAACGCGTCAAAAATTTGACTTCGAAGTGGAACCAAAGATAACAACACTTCTTAAGACATCTCTCTAGATCATCCTGATGCTTTCGGTTTGTCGATACATGCTTCGGTTCTGAAGAAGAAGTTTGTCAAAGGAGGGTACCCCCCGTGACCTACTTTTTGCTGTGGTGGCGCCACCTGTTGACAGATCCGGACGAAAAACAACAACACTTGTAGGGGACCATGAGTACTTCATACCTACCAAGTTTCATCAAAATCCCTTCAGCCGTTCTGGAGAAGAAGTTTAAAATGTGAAAAGTTTACGACGACGACGGACGACGACGACGACGACGACGACGCCGACGACGACGCCGGACGCCGGACGACGGACGCAACACTATGACAATAGCTCACTTGAGCCTATGGCTCAGGTGAGCTAAAAAGGGAAAAAAATTTTTGTCGGGATCCCGTCGGGGTTTGAAGCCGATCCCCATGGGTCCATTGGGCATGGAAAACATACATTATACCTATGTACAATCTTAAAAAATATTCCTTAAAAATCTAAAAGTGGATATCTTGACAAAATTCTTTCACTTGTAGGGTACCATGCATGAGTACCTCATATCTACAAAATGTCATGACAATCTGAAGAGTGGTTATAGAAAAGAAGCAGAAAATGTATGAAAATCACCCCCCCCCCCCCTTCCTTTTTACATAAGAAAAAAATTCATAAAAAATCAAAAAAATAAATTTTAAGTATAAAATGCATATCAAAGCATTAAGTAAGTTAAATATGATAAATATGTAGTAAATGAGTGTGTAAAATCATACACTTATTGAGTTATTTAAAGAAATAGTGCAAAAATGTGCATTTCTGACTAAGTCCGAAAAGACGTCAAAAACGCGTCAAAAATTTGACTTCGAAGTGGAACCAAAAATAACAACACTTCTTAAGACATCTCTCTAGATCATCCTGATGCTTTCGGTTTGTCGATACATGCTTCGGTTCTGAAGAAGAAGTTTGTCAAAGGAGGGTACCCCCCGTGACCTACTTTTTGCTGTGGTGGCGCCACCTGTTGACAGATCCGGACGAAAAACAACAACACTTGTAGGGGACCATGAGTACTTCATACCTACCAAGTTTCATCAAAATCCCTTCAGCCGTTCTGGAGAAGAAGTTTAAAATGTGAAAAGTTTACGACGACGACGGACGACGACGACGACGCCGACGACGACGCCGGACGCCGGACGACGGACGCAACACTATGACAATAGCTCACTTGAGCCTATGGCTCAGGTGAGCTAAAAAGGGAAAAAAATTTTTGTCGGGATCCCGTCGGGGTTTGAAGCCGATCCCCATGGGTCCATTGGGCATGGAAAACATACATTATACCTATGTACAATCTTAAAAAATATTCCTTAAAAATCTAAAAGTGGATATCTTGACAAAATTCTTTCACTTGTAGGGTACCATGCATGAGTACCTCATATCTACAAAATGTCATGACAATCTGAAGAGTGGTTATAGAAAAGAAGCAGAAAATGTATGAAAATCACCCCCCCCCCCCCCCTTCCTTTTTACATAAGAAAAAAATTCATAAAAAATCAAAAAAATAAATTTTAAGCATAAAATGCATATCAAAGCATTAAGTAAGTTAAATATGATAAATATGTAGTAAATGAGTGTGTAAAATCATACACTTATTGAGTTATTTAAAGAAATAGTGCAAAAATGTGCATTTCTGACTAAGTCCGAAAAGACGTCAAAAACGCGTCAAAAATTTGACTTCGAAGTGGAACCAAAAATAACAACACTTCTTAAGACATCTCTCTAGATCATCCTGATGCTTTCGGTTTGTCGATACATGCTTCGGTTCTGAAGAAGAAGTTTGTCAAAGGAGGGTACCCCCCGTGACCTACTTTTTGCTGTGGTGGCGCCACCTGTTGACAGATCCGGACGAAAAACAACAACACTTGTAGGGGACCATGAGTACTTCATACCTACCAAGTTTCATCAAAATCCCTTCAGCCGTTCTGGAGAAGAAGTTTAAAATGTGAAAAGTTTACGACGACGACGGACGACGACGACGACGACGACGACGCCGACGACGACGCCGGACGCCGGACGACGGACGCAACACTATGACAATAGCTCACTTGAGCCTATGGCTCAGGTGAGCTAAAAAGGGAAAAAAATTTTTGTCGGGATCCCGTCGGGGTTTGAAGCCGATCCCCATGGGTCCATTGGGCATGGAAAACATACATTATACCTATGTACAATCTTAAAAAATATTCCTTAAAAATCTAAAAGTGGATATCTTGACAAAATTCTTTCACTTGTAGGGTACCATGCATGAGTACCTCATATCTACAAAATGTCATGACAATCTGAAGAGTGGTTATAGAAAAGAAGCAGAAAATGTATGAAAATCACCCCCCCCCCCCCCCCTTCCTTTTTACATAAGAAAAAAATTCATAAAAAATCAAAAAAATAAATTTTAAGCATAAAATGCATATCAAAGCATTAAGTAAGTTAAATATGATAAATATGTAGTAAATGAGTGTGTAAAATCATACACTTATTGAGTTATTTAAAGAAATAGTGCAAAAATGTGCATTTCTGACTAAGTCCGAAAAGACGTCAAAAACGCGTCAAAAATTTGACTTCGAAGTGGAACCAAAAATAACAACACTTCTTAAGACATCTCTCTAGATCATCCTGATGCTTTCGGTTTGTCGATACATGCTTCGGTTCTGAAGAAGAAGTTTGTCAAAGGAGGGTACCCCCCGTGACCTACTTTTTGCTGTGGTGGCGCCACCTGTTGACAGATCCGGACGAAAAACAACAACACTTGTAGGGGACCATGAGTACTTCATACCTACCAAGTTTCATCAAAATCCCTTCAGCCGTTCTGGAGAAGAAGTTTAAAATGTGAAAAGTTTACGACGACGACGGACGACGACGACGACGACGACGACGCCGACGACGACGCCGGACGCCGGACGACGGACGCAACACTATGACAATAGCTCACTTGAGCCTATGGCTCAGGTGAGCTAAAAAGGGAAAAAAATTTTTGTCGGGATCCCGTCGGGGTTTGAAGCCGATCCCCATGGGTCCATTGGGCATGGAAAACATACATTATACCTATGTACAATCTTAAAAAATATTCCTTAAAAATCTAAAAGTGGATATCTTGACAAAATTCTTTCACTTGTAGGGTACCATGCATGAGTACCTCATATCTACAAAATGTCATGACAATCTGAAGAGTGGTTATAGAAAAGAAGCAGAAAATGTATGAAAATCACCCCCCCCCCCCCCCTTCCTTTTTACATAAGAAA